>CADEHL010001063.1:3031678-3064354 GCA_902827135.1 Harpagifer antarcticus
CCCCTCCTCTTCTCCTTGTACACAAACTCGCTCTGATCTGTCATTAGCCCGCATGGTTTTTCATACCACTGCTACGCTGACGACACCCAATTAATTCTGTCCTTTCCCCGCTCAGAGACCCAGGTCGTCGCACGCATCTCTGCTTGTCTAGCTGACATCTCTTAGTGGATGTCTGCTCATCACCTCAAGCTCAACCTTGACAAGACTGAACTGCTTTTCCTTCCGGGAAAAGATTGTCCCACTCACATACTCAACATCGGCACCTCTGTTGTTTCCCCAACTCAGACTGCAAGGAATCTGGGTGTGATCCTAGATAACAACCTGTCCTTCACTGCAAACATAGCTGCTACAACCCGCTGCTGCAGATACACGCTTTACAACATCAGGAGGATACGTCCCCAGCTGACCCAGAAAGCGACGCAGGTTCTGGTCCAGGCTCTCGTCATCTCACGCCTAGACTACTGAAACTCCCTCCTGGCTGGTCCACCTGCATGTGCCATCCGACCTCTGCAGCTCATCCAGAATGCAGCGGCTCGTCTGGTCTTCAAACTTCCTCAATTCTCCCACACCACACGCCGCTCCTCCTCCGCTCACTCCACTGGCTTCCGGTAATTGCTAGAATCCACTTCAAGACAATGGTACCATGCTGCGAATGGATCTGGCCCTTCCTACAATCCAGGACATGGTTAAACCGTACACCCCAGCACGTGCACTGCGCTCTGCATCAACCAAACAGCTCGCTGCACCCACGCTGCCAAGGGGACCCAAGTTCCCATCAGCAAAAACACGTGGGTTTGCTATCCTGGCTCCAAATTGGTGGAATGAGCTCCCCATTGACATCAGGACAGCAGATAGCTTACACACCTTCCGGCGCAGACTGAAAACTCATCTATTTCGACTCCACTTCGAGCAATAGAACTATTAACAAAGCACTTATATACTAATAAAGGACTGGCTTACCTAAAGCCAGTTGAGTAGCACTTGAAATGTTTTTGCTCTATGAAACCTGATGTACTTATATGATTCTGTTTTCTTCAAGTTTGTATTTTGTTGGTCGAACGCACTTATTGTAAGTCGCTTTGGATAAAAGCGTCAGCTAAATGCAATGTAATGTAATGTCTTGGTGTGCTGCTGAGACAGTTTAATTTTTACCCCGTTACATTTTTACTGTAATTGACAGCTTAAAGTGTCTTCTGCATGTCAGAAAATGTTTGATAGCCCTGGGGCCAAACCACAGAAAGCATATTGTTAAATGTCTAAAATAGATAAGCATCAACGGGGAAATTAGCCAGAGGTACAACTAGCTTTTCCATTCTATTTTCCTTTCGGCTATAATACTACTAAAAACTATCCTGGCTTGTTTATCCTTTGGGGTTAATTGAAACAGAAATGATCAAGGCTATTTCCTATAAAGTTTCCAACGTCAAACCCTCTCAGATCTGAGATCTAATGCAATGTGGGGGAAATGCCTATCTGACCACAAAATGACAACCAAACCTGTTTAAAGCTTCAAATACTGTATAATATATAAACGACGGAGAGATGGGAGAGACTATGAACGCCTCCTCTCATTGTTGGCAAAGTAGTTATTGGTTATCTTTCAACCTGTCAAACCTGCATGTTTACGGCTGCACATGTACACAGGCTTAATCCCTACAAAGAACAGTGACTGTGGGAAAGAAAGAAGGGACTCGGAGATAAACGGACAGACAGAAAGTAAGAATGAACTTGGAAAGAGATAGTCATATTTACTAAGCTTGATGGGTTATACTTAATATTTCACAGGAAAATTAACATCTATAAGTCACATCTTGTCAGCTTCTGTCTCTCTGCCAATTACAATTGACAATGAAAGTGAGATTTGAGAAGGACAGAGAGACACAGAGCGAGGAGGTGGCACAGACAGAGAGAGGGAGAGAAAGAGAGAGAGAGAGGGGAAGGGAGAGATTTAGAAAGACAACCCAAAAGGGAAGAGACAGGACGAGATGAGAATGCATTGCCTTAAAAGCAGCTCTGAGTCAAACACTGTGATAAGAATCAGACGGCACATGCACGCTTGCACACACGATCCACCAATCCTTGCTTTGAACTTCTTTGGACAGATAAGCAGACAAGAGGTGTTCAATTACCGTTCACTTATGTGGTGTGTGTGTGTGTGTGTGTGTGTGTGTGTGTGTGTGTGTGTGTGTGTGTGTGTGCTCCAAATGGTGAAGTGTGCAAATCAGAGATCGAGAAACAGTAAGCCAGTGTGGGACAGGAGCAGGAATGAGATTCTTTCCACCTATGTGTCATTTCCTCTCGCTCTCTCTTTTCATGCATTACCCCTCTCTACTCTCGCCCTCATTTTGCTGTAACAAGGCTTTCTATCCATATCTCTCCTTCTCCGTGCGCCTACCTTGCTCTATCATGCTGCCATTGGCATATCTCCCTGAAGCAATAAATGAAACCTTCCCCAATAAAAGAAAACTGATTAATTCTGTCAAACAGAGTTAAGAATAAACACAGTGTCTCTGATAACGTGTCACTACAGCTGATCAGATTAAAAGCAGTCTGATTTGATAATCTACTCCACATGGAGCCAGTAGGGACTCAGTGACCTTCTCCAAGTCACATCAGAAGCTGACGACTATACGGAACCTGGTGCCCTTTTATTAAGGGTAACCACTTCTGTATTCATGGTGTACAACTCTGGATTTTTTTTCCTGTCCTACAGAGAAAGATGTTGGAGGCATTGGTCCCAGAGGGGTCTTTTTTCATATTGGAAATGTGTCAAGAGTTGATCAAGATAGGATAGCTTTCAAGCACATAAGCCAATCGTAGCAGGGCAGGGTGGCAAATTGACTAAAAAACCAGGAGGCCCAGTTATCTCCCCTGTGATTGTCAGAATCCCCCCTGATATCGTCCTGGAGCAAGACATCAAATCCCCAGCAGTCCCAGGGGTGCTGCTCTGTAGCGGAGGATGCCATCTTAGAGGAATTTCACTACAGGGGTTCAATGGAGAATCACAAAAAGGCTGTGAGCTAGAGTCACCAATGTTCCACACCTCACCACAAAACACTGTGGTGGCAAATGATCTCCCTCCCCCGCCTTTTGTCCATGTGGCACTCTCTTCTCTTACAGCCTTCCTCTTCCTCTCGCCTCCTGTCCTATTATGGACATAGCAACAGTTGGGCTGTCAGGACGACTAAAGGTTTGATTTACCGTCCGTCGCCGTCTGAATGCGCTTGTGTGTGTTAGATAGCAGATAAGAGCCATGTATAAACAGCACTTGAAAGCAGAAATGTAAATGTTTAAAAGTCACGGCAGAACACAGACCATATCAAGATACCAGAGAGAGCAGGAGAGAGAGAGAAAGTGAGATTAAAGCAGAGTTCACGCCAGGAGAACTAGCAGGAGACTGCAGTGAGGACTCAAGTCAGACTCCAGTCATCAATAAAGCTTAGAGGAATTTAAGCTAGCTCACAGCTATATGTCCAAAAGCTTTAATCTCTAGCTGGATGTAAGGGAAGTTTAAAAGAGGATGACCAGTTTGATGCATTAGACTTCAGAGCATCAAGTTAAGAGTATAACAGTATTCACTTGTATTCATGTCATACTCAAAGGCGGACAGTTCTTCAAGTGGTCATACACCAGCAACATGACATTCACTTCCTTTTAAATACAGTGAAGGGTTTTCCCTGTGTTACAGTTATTATTGCATCATGTAGAGATTGAAAATGGTTTTGCAACGTATCATTTAAAACTGCTTTAAAAATGACATGATAACGGACATACCATCCATTGTATAATGCGGACAGCTTTCATTTACTGGCTTTACTCAATTAAAAAAGTGGGTCTTATAAGGGAGTGAGTGAACTGGTTTTAAATAGGAACTTTGCTTTTGAAAAGTTGTTGGACTCAAAGCACTAGTTCTCTCTTCCTTTTTCTCAACCAATCGGCTCTCTATCCTTGGTTGAAAATCAATTGGGGCTCATATTTCCTTAGGAAAGCTACATGTTTCTTTTTTTAACTTGATTATGTGGCCAAAGGTATTTCAGAATGAAGATGAAGATGTTCTCTGCATGTTAGAGAGAAAACCAGCACACAAACGTTATTTATTAAAATGCCACACTGGAGTTTAATTGGCTTTTTTCCCCTTGCAAATGCGCCTTTAACTTCAGTTCCAACGCTCAAAGTGAAGCTGTAAGCAAGCTTAATGAATCACATTTGACAGGTTTCTTGCGATAATGTCAATGCTTGCAGATTTTGTCTCAACAGTGTATGTATGAGTGTGCATGCCTTTGAGTGTGTGTACATCCTAACTTGCATGTTTGTTTGCAGGTGTATGCTTACATCCGTATTCACTATATACATGTTAAATGAAGAGTGCAAGTTGCAAGTGTGTGCGTGTGTTCGTCTGTGTGTGTTAGCAGAAGCTCGTTAACCTCAGAAGTCATTACCACAGCGCTGAGGTTTACGCCAATTAGACAAAAATAAACGACAAGCGAAAAACACAACAGACGAATTAAAAACAAGAAGAGAAAATAAAGTGATTACTGGGGAAAAATTAATTGATAATTTTCGCCCATTTCAGAACAATACAAAAAGAGAGGATTAAAAGACAAAAGTGGTGAAAAACAACTGCTGGAAAGAAAGAAATGATTGAAGTAAAATTACAAAGTGATCATTGGATTGACTCAATTAGACACACAAGCAATTAGCAAAGAGAAAAAAAAGAGAAACACACCCTTATCAAAAGTAAACCGTACGTCCATCTGTTCGTCTGTCTTTGACATCACTATTTCAATGTAGTCTCTTTTTACTTTTCACTCCTTTTCTCAGTCTTTTTTTGTTTTTACAGCTTCACCCAGAGCAGACCAGACCACTGTACACACACACACATATATATTCCCATACACACCGACCCCTAAAGGGGCCTTTTTCCACATTGGGCCATATAGTGCAGACAGGCGCACGGAAACAATTCTCTAAGAACAACACACACTCTGCACTTTCAAACCTGCCACACAGCCCTACACACACAGATTTTTTCTCACACACACACACACACACACACACACACACACACACACACACACACACACACACACACACACACACACACACACACACACACACACACACACACACACACACACACACCACACACACACACACACACACACACACACACACACACACACACACACACACACACACACACACACACACACCACACACACACACACACACACACACACACACACACACACACACACACACACACACACACACACACACACACACCACACACACACACACACACACACACACACACACACACACACACACACACACACACACACACACACACACACACACTTAAACCTGCAAAATGAATTGCTGCCTTGTTCAGTGGGGCACTAATGGCAAGGAACCTGCCATGGAGATTACCACACACACACACATATTCAAACACACATAAACACACAGAGGCCCAGCATTAAGCATTCTAGGGCACTTATCCATTAGAGAGGTTAGTTATTTTCCCCAGTCTAAAAGTAGGTATTCAACTTAATATTCCAACAGAGGTAGTTAAGCAGATGTCTGCGAAAAGTTGGAAGTCTTCAGGACCAGAAATTGGAGCGACCAATTATGCTGGCTAATATAACTGCTAATATTTTACTTTTTTGGCATCAGACATGGGTGCTATAAAAAAAAACAATGAAAATAAAGTTAAAACGGCATGTCTATCAACACCCTGCTCTACATTGGTAAAGTTAAATATACTAAATGTGCCAAGGATACAATACTTACAGTCAGTAGAAGATATATCTCAAACCAGAAGTGATGGCTATGGCTAAAGGTATGCAGTTTATCAAGAAAAAAACTGTTTACTGTACAATTTCGGTATAACTCCCATGGACTGAGAAAGTGTTATGAGATAATTACATTTCTATAATCAAGATAAAACACTGGATCAAAATGTAACACTGACCCTATGCTGCCTGGGTCGAAAAAACATACAAATAAAGAGCCTACTTTATTGCAGTTTTACAATTGGCTGCCATCATCCTAAAATGTGCATTAAAGCTGTGAAAACAAAACTCATATCATGACAACGGCAGCAGTTGTGAAGCAGATGACATGCCAAACGTAAGTGAATCTGAACTAAACAAAGCACAGATACTTCCTTATTAAGTCTGCCTTGAGATCATCATAACATAAACCTGATAGCGATACATTCAGTCTTGTATCTCTCGGTCTCCTACTCTAAGTTCAATACAGTGCTGTCTTACTTAGTATTTGGATCAATATGTTCCTGGCTGCCAATGCTTTTGAAATAATGAAAAGTTATATTTGGCTTGAAAGAAAATGATTGTCTAATCTTTCAGTCGTAGCTTTATTTATTTTCTGTGAAAGTAATTAAATATATTTCTCTGCCAATCTCCCAACATCACTTTTACCTCTTGTAGTCAAACATACAGCTGGTCCTCCAATAGACGTAGCAATATGGAACGTTTCATGTTCATTACTGACAATTGGCTCTGAAAGGATTCAAAAGTGTTTGTTATTGCAGTCAAACATATCAGAGGGAATCAAAGCAGCTGGAGACATGAACGTCCGATTTACCAGGTTGACTTACTCAGCTCTGATTCACTAAGACCCAATAAATGACTTGTGAAAGACTTTATGCAGAGGAAGAGAGCAACATAGAGTCATCTTACTTAAGAGAGAAAATTGCTTTCATAAGACAGTGAACTCATATAATGTAAAGGTTACAGCCAGAATTGGGTTTTTCACAAATTACATTGATACAATTTTGCAAGTTACTATTAAGCCAGAGCAAAGTGTAAAAAGAAAGATAGATATTCAAGTATAGCATTTTTTTAAGGATGGCTTACTGCAAAGATCATAAACCTTTTTTAATGTAGTATGTTGTATGAGGTCTAGGTATTTCAACAAAGTGAGTAGTTAACACAACCTCATATTTGTGATCACCTCAGTCAACACCTCTCTTCTTTCTCTTGGCAATGCCCGTTTCTTCCTGCTTATCTTGAAGGACAATTTTGTGCCCACATTGTTCCACACAGCAGCCTTCTGTCTGTGCTGGCATTGGCAGCAGTGAGACACACGCAGCAGTGTTCTGTGAATCTCACTGCAGCATGGTGACTGCCTAGCTTGCATTTGGATTTGGTGGGCACCTGGATCTGAAAAAAAAACAGCCAGTTGGAACTATCTGTCGGCCCCCTGCTCCTCTGTTTGTGTTGTTCTGGCAGGTTGTGTGCTTCTGCCAGGCAGCCTGGGTGCTTTTAGCTGGTCGTGCTGGCTGCTAGCTGCTAGCCTGTCAGCTCCCAGCTGCTCCGTCTTTATCGTCTCGGGTAGGTGAACTGGTGCTGCCGAACTGGCTAACCACCATCAGCAGCGGCCTAAGCCTCTGCCTGTCTTTGTTGCATTTCCTCAGCAGTGGACTCTGGCAGGCTAAAATGTGAAGTAGTCCATAACAGCAACTGTGCATGTATAATTGGAAGAAGGCTGATCCAAGCCAAATAGTTGATGTCATGAATTCAATAGTGTGATTTGCTAATGTGATTAAGATAACATTTGCAAGTACTGATGGTAAAGGCATGTCTTCCCCAAGACAAATATGGAACATTGTGCTCCTTTAGTAAAAAAAGATCACCGTATGAGTTTGTGTCAAACTAGCAGCCACATTCGAGCCGACTTGGCAATAATCTCTGCACCTCAGACGAGGTTGTGTCTGCAGAGTGATTTTTCCTTCCAGACATACCAGGAGCAGCACACAGCTGTATAGCTCACCAGCATATGGATTAAATAAATACAGTCTGCACAAAGCTTGTTAACACTTGTTCACTTGGCTAAAACACACTGTTGTAGCCAAACTGAACAAAAAACACACAACCACATCTACGCACACCCACAGAGACACACGCAAGCTGCATACACACAAACATAGAAAAGGAAGCCTCACACAAAAGCAGACATCCTTGAAGAGTAAATCCGTAGGTGAACGAGTGTAGCATAGGTTATGGGAGCAAGTAGTGACACATACACAGGTCTAATTGAGATATAGTCCGCTCTATTCTATTGGCTCGGGAAGATCATACACATGCAGACAGACACATGTTTATAGACAGAGGGAGAAAATTGAAGGATTAATAAGTGTGTGTGTCAGTCATTTACAAAAAAATGTATCCGTAACTAGTGTCAAGCAAAGATGTGTGTTTTCATTACTAATATGGCACTAAAGCTTTCTATCAGCAAAACGTAACTTTATTGGAATCGCTTATACACAGACACATACACTACACAGGGAGACACGCACGCACACCCAGGCTTGTAGTATAATTCTGTACATTGACCTGGCTCTGTTCTCCCTCTTGCTATGTGGTCATTTGTTAACAACCTGATTAATGGATTTGAACCCTAACTCTGTGACAAACAGACAGAGAAAAAGACCTGAAAAACTGAAGAGGTTCAGAAAAACTAGATTGGGTCCATTGCCACTGATTTGCCCTGTTACCTTTGTTAATCTGATTAATGGATTTTCGTCGGAAATGCTGGACAAAGAAGCATCCCTGAAACCTGTGGTGGAAAATTAGTGGCCAACAAATGCCAGTGACTTTTGGCTTTGTAAAGTTGTCCCCACGGACAAACTGAACAGGTCATCAAGAGAAAAGAGTGAATTCTAGAGGTCCGAAAACTTATCAATAAAACAATTGCTGCTGCTTTAAAAAGGGACGCAGCGCTCAGGCTCAATATCTGATAGCTCAATATGGATTCCCACAGTTTGCCTACAGTGAGCCTTAGACAGCCATAGCAACTACTAACATGCAGTTAATGTTAGGTTTTAAATCAAATATAAGCACTACTTTTTAACACCTATTTTTCTATTTCATTTACAATGGGTCTGGACAGAAATTGTGTGGTATTTACAATTTTCCTTCATTAGTATGGTGCCTTTAATAAATCTGGCTATGACAGTTGGAGGCTAATATTGGCTAACAAGCCCCTGCAACATTATACAGACTGAATATAAATCACAGAGCAAATCAGAAGCCAAGTTTGGTGGACTTTGCTGCGTGTCTGCGCATACAGTCCAACACTTAGTTGACTGTTCCATCTAAATATGAAGCAGGCCTGCTCCATATATGGTTGCCAGATTTGACAACGTTTGCGGCTGTAAACTTGAAAGAATGAGCTCCAATTAGTATTACTGTAGAAAGCTTTGGGACATAGGCGCCCCGTGGACGTGGACCAAGGTAAAGTCATTCAACATGAATTTGGCATGAGTCTCCTGAGGTAAAGACGTTGTTGGGTGGGGAAAATGGTACTACTAGCATTAACTTCTCAACATTGAGGGACAAGTTTATTAGGGATTTGTTCTACTAAGCACAAACATACGACAACAATTAAAAATGTGCCAAACACATAACACCTCTGCAACTGAGGAGTAACCGTGCATCTCACATAGCTGCAATGCCACTGGTTTGAAATAAGCCAATTTACCTTTTTTGCATGTTATACACCATTTGAGCCGTTTCAAGTCTGACGCTACACTTTCATCTTTCCAATAAAGATGAGGGAGGGCCAAAACACATTAAGTGAGGAACATGACGCACTGCTGCCGTTTGTTGTTAAAGGTCAACAACTCTTTCTTTGGCTGCTGAAACCATGAGAACTGTGTTGGGTGCAAACCAAATGATTTGGAAGGTGGTTGCTCGTATACCTGCTGGAGAAAACGGAAAGGGTAACTAGTACACAACAATGTCTGCTGTCTCAATGTCATCCTTTCACTTTTTAGGCACCTCGCAGAAAACAATACAGAGCCACAAACACACACCAGTCACTGTGATCTTTGATTGATTCTATGCCCTTTAAACAAGTGGATCATAAACAAACCAGCAAATTAAGTCATTAATTGCCATGACAGCTTGTGACACCTCCTTTATTAATCTTTGTCAGCCTAATTAATAAGCCTTAATTTCAATTAATTCGAATAAATCGTTGTTTTGGATTTGGGGCACAAAGAGAAGAAACCTGCTGTGTTTGTGCGTGTGTGCACATCTAAGAGGGGTATAGGTTTATTGCCCTCTGTACAGATTGATGAATGGTTATATGTCGTTGTCCCTTACGTACAGAATGAAACCCTGACACAAAACCGTGTGTGTGTGTGTGTGTGTGTGTGTGTGTGTGTGTGTGCTAATAGCGGTACATCTTGTTGTAAATGTGTAAGTAAGATGAGCTCAGTCATTAGACACGCAATGTGTAACCATTGGCACAAAATCGGTCAACAGGTTGTTCATACATACTCTTACACTGAACGCAAAATGACACATTTTCCACTGAACCATGTTTAACTGTGACATAACTGTGTGACAGGAAGATCACGCGCATCACTGGAAGAAAGACATTGAGAAGAATAAAGAAAGAAAAACAACATCTACTAACAGGAAAGAAAGAAGGACACATATGGATTCACTTTCTCAGAGGAGCTAAACTCATTTGTGGGGCACTAGATCACATCACATCTAAACTCCGGATTGTTTGAGTAATGTGTGTGTAAGTGTGTTTGTGTTGTGTAGCATTTGAGTCAAACTTGCCTGTGGGCCTGACTGAATTGTCTCTACTGAACATTCCTCAGTTTTCAAATACTCTGAAAGAAAATCTGCCCTTGTACTAGTACATCAAAGACTACGTAGAACCACAACACACACATATACATACAAGGCTGCATTCACACACATGTGTATATACACAGCTGAACGCATGCAAACATGGGACACACATGCATAGACACAGTTGGACACACACACACACTGACCACAGCTAAAAGCATCAAGCAGCTCAAAGCAATCCGCCCTGCCGAACAGCATCACCAAGCAAAGCCACCACACCACATAATGAAAAACATACATAAACACACACACACACACACACTCATATTCACAACATAACCTGGACCATCTACTCAAGCTTGCACTAATTTGTAAAGAAAAACTCTACGATAACAGACATCCAAAAACACTCAAATAAAGGCAGCTTTGAAGAAACAGACTGTTGCCATGGAGTGATCATGATAATGAGCATGAACACAAATAAAAGTAAGCAAATGGAGCTTCTTGCAATTAATCTTAAAGAGTTTGTTCACTTGACAAGAAATTCCAACATATTCCTAACGTCCAAAAAGGTTGTTTTACATATAGAGATAATAATAATTCTCCTCTTCTTCTGCCACCATCCCAAAAATAAAAGTATACATTTCTTTATTTTTTCAAATGCGCTGAAATAAATATATTTTTCAAAACCAAACCGTGTCCAAACAATCTCCTCCAAGAAACAATACCCCAGTTATTAATGCGTGATAAGTGGACAGTTTCACAATTTATTTTCGGCAGAAGCAGTTCATAATGAAAAGTGCAGAGACAGCAAGAAATAAAAGAGCGTGTGTGTGTGTGTGTGTGTGTGTGTGTGTGTGTGTGTGTGTGTGTGTGAGAAAAAGAAGGAAACAGACGGAGAGCACTTCAGTGTGTGTGGTGACACAGGTGCAGGAGGATAACGCAGCAGTTGTGCGCATGGACAACTGATGACAGAGGGGAAAAATGGAACCAGTCACAAACAAATTGTGTGTGTGTGCTGGCGTGTGTGTGTGTGTGTGTGTGTGTGTGTGTGTGTGGCTTGAATGCACAACATTAGTGTATATATATATATATATATACACACCTGATCCAGCAAAATATGATGTGGTACATCATGCAACACATCACTATAGTGTTTACTAAACTTGACAAACTCAAGCTCTGTCTCTCTATCTCTCTTCCTCACACACCCACACACACCCACACACACAAAAAGAGTAAATTATTCCATATACAGGATAGCTTGCATTACGCGTACAAATATAGGTAGCTTCTAAAATATTTCCACAGGCACTTTGAATATTCACACAGCTATAGTTAGAATGTACTCACCACAAACTAAAGCAGCTTTGTGCACACACTTACATAATAGCCTCCCCTACTGTATGTATTTGCATTTCCTGTAGCACTTAAAACTGTTTAGAATGCATGAACGCATGCAGCAACAGAAACACCGGCCTGTTCACTTCCAACACTTAAGTTGTCGTGAAAAGATTTATTTCTTTTCACAGTTCAAATAAAGCTCTACATTTGATTGCGGGCCACAAAAAGCTTCTAGTTTTACGTCACCATGCTGTAATTGCAGGCTTAAAATCACCATTTCCAATCAGGGAGGTTCACACCTCTGGTATTTATCCACATGACCCTGCCGGTACAATTTAAAGTTTTTGCAAGGGGATATAAATACAGTTATGTCAGAGAGGTTCACTTAGCATTAGCGGCTGCTAACAATTACTTACATATTTTTGCTTTATGTGCATGTGATCCTACCCTGCCAATTAAAACAGCTGACCAAGTTGTAGCACTAAACTTTACAGAGTGTAGGGATCTAATGAGCTCTGTCCCTAATGAGGTTTACTGAACCGGGGTGCAGCGAATTAAGCACGATGGACGAGCAGGTAATGTTTGGCTCGGAGTCAATTGCTCCAAAATGTCAAAGTCATTCTTCACTGGATAATAATCATGCAAACTGTTTTCCACCCTCACGAGAACAGCAGCCAACACACAGTCACTTCCTCCGACCGTGATGACTAAAAGCAGCTTTTCATAATGCTTGTCACAGAACCGTTGCTCTGCATAAACGCCATTATATCAGCAGTGGTTGAGTCTCAGTAAATTACCCCCCTGTGCCCATCTGCCGAGCAGCACCAGACGGTGGAGTCTTGAACGGAAGAGATGCTTTAATCTCTCATCTCAACAAATGAGCCATGGTGTTTTGTGTTTTTTTTTATTCAAAGTCATGACTCACTATAACTAAACAAAAAACACTAAAAAAATAAGTAGAAACCAACCACAAACATATCCATATTGTCAAAGAAAACAATAGTAGGTAAAGTTGCAATTTATTATTTAATCTACATTAATCAGAAAATAAATTAACATTAATGTTTATGCTTGATAATTTTATTGATTTTACAGAAATAAATTAATTTAAAAAATAATTACTCGTGACCTAAGACTTTTATCAATTAAAAAAAAAAAAAAAAATCTGATAATATAAATGAATGACCATGAATCAAATATGTTTTGTATGTAATAAAAGGGATATGATCCCACCCAAATTACTGAATGTTACTGAGGCATTAATGCGTTCTATAGAAATATACGATGGTAAATGATGCATTATTTTGAATTCAGTATACAGTAACTGTATTAATAAATGTTAAATAATAAAGTTCTACAAATGATTTGTGATGGAAAGGATATATCGTAAATAACATAGGCACAATATTGAGTGATTCACACAAACTGGATTTCAATCTTATTGTCTTACCTCTGCTGATCATCAGGTTATAAAAACATCATGGCGGACTTCTGGCCTTGGCATCAGCTCTGAGGAAGCAGCTCTGTCCGTCCAACAGTCCGGCTACTGGCTCTCTGTACTCCACACGATAATAAGAAGCAGAAACCAGGCGGCAGGCCCAACTAATAACCCTCCATCTCTCTATCAGGTCCACGGAACTCCACACAGGTCCGTGAACATCAGAGCAAACACTTCTCAGCTTCTTTGACTTTGTTTAGGAAGGTCTTACACTCCACGTAGCAGCGGCTACCTTTGCTGCGGGGCTGTGGCTCCTCTTATGCTCAACAGCTGGGCAACACAGCTTTGAGTCTGATCAAGTAGATCCGTTTAGGGAGGACTGTGCAGGTTTTGCTGTCCGCTCTTTTTTTTCTTTTTCTTATGGATCTGGTTTGAACCCTCAGTCACGGTTGTCAGAGTCCACCGTCACCTTCACAACCTGGGGAATGACAGAAAGACAGATAAAGTCAGGAACAAGCACATCGGCACAGTTAACAGAAACATAACTGAGCTTGGTTTCACACATTTTCTCCATGTTTTACGTGGACGGGAAACAATTTTGTCCACAGTTAAGACATCCAAATTGACCGACAGATCAAAGGTCCACAATGCACAGAAAAATGTCGTGCTCTGTCGAGACCCCAGCCAGTCAAAGTCTCTAATTGTACCAATTTTGTTTTATCACCATAGCTGACAGCTGACAACGCCCTTCACATGTGAAGATTGCTTAAAGGCCCCAGGATAAAACCAAGCCACTGATTATGTATTGTAAAACAAACAACACATGTGAGTCATTGACAAGGGAAAGCACAACCGTCCTTTTTCAAATAAGGAAACCTCGTTTTCCTTGATTCTTTTCTCTAAAATCTGCAATTAACAAAAGGAATGTGTTCGAAAGCTGCTAACCATCTGTCTTCTTTTTTTTAAACATGAGAGCAAGGTCACACACAAGGAGGTTCAATTAATATCAAATGCCTCTTTACAACAAGCCTGTGTCTGCGTGTTAAAGGGTGGGAACATTATAGACTTTTGTTCATTCTAAGAGCAAGTATCTATAAAACAAATACTCAACAATCCAGGGCAGCTAAAAAATACTTCAAATGTTGTATTAAGTACAATGTAAGCAAGTAAATTGTTGACAATAATAATACCACAGGGAATTAAGTCACACGAGAAAACAATTAAGAGTCTATCGTTTTCTATCTTTCGCTCAGATGGTCCTTCAATATTGATTACCTCATGGATCAGAACAAAGCAGTCATCAATGAGAAATGTTCAAGTATAGTTATTTTCTCTCTCTCTGTGTGTGTGTGTGCGTGCCACCCCTTCTTCTTTCCATCCATCTTGCTTCTTTCTCCCTCTCACCGCAAATCTAAATCTGAGTCTGTACTTACACAAGCCGTTTCCTCGGGTCAGTCTCACTAGTGTGTGTGTGCATGTAGGTGTGTAACAGACAGAAATCTATACACAGGCATACACACGCACACAGAGCAGTCTATATT
The DNA here is from genome assembly GCA_902827135.1 of Harpagifer antarcticus. Classification (NCBI taxonomy): domain Eukaryota; kingdom Metazoa; phylum Chordata; class Actinopteri; order Perciformes; family Harpagiferidae; genus Harpagifer; species Harpagifer antarcticus. The sequence goes on from CADEHL010001063.1 coordinate 3,046,621, forward strand.
TGGAACTTGTTTCTTCCATGCTAATAAAGCCACTGTTTAGTCTTCTTTGTTATTCCGAAACTTTGCATATTAAAAACACATTTTCTCAGAATCATTCCGAAGTTGTGCATATTAAAACACATTTTCTTTGAATTTAAGAGACATTTTTATATGTTCTACTTAAAGTAGCCCTATTGCTTATTGGCTCTAAACATAAAGAGAACAAGCAAACAAAAGAGCTGACATAAAGCCAAATTAAAGGGCTGTTGTTCTTCATTTCCCAGGATACCTGTGAAGTGGTTTACCTGCTCCAGTGTGGTCCTCAACATGCAGCTCTCTAGTTGGTACGGTAGAAAATGAACCAGCCATTTGACTGTGTAAATATTTTATTATGTGCTATTTTAAAGGAAAAGACAAAAACACGATTACTGGCTATAAAAGTAAGGCAAATTATGAGTCATTTGTGGAATTATGACTCGTGTAAAAAAAGTTAAAACAGTGTTTGTGAGAGCATCTGATATCTCACTGCTTTAAAGAACATACCTGATAGCTAACGCACTGCATGCAAACACAGAGATCCATTATGATGTGTTGCTACTGATCACATAACACATGCTTCCGGTTATTACAGGATTGAACCACATAATAGCATTAGCTGTTGAGCATTAGCAGCTGAGAGAAAGCAGCTAAGCTTTCTTCGATAACCAAAGAAAGAAAAAGAACAACAGGAGGGGACTTACTCATTAGTAGTACTCACAACAGGAATAGAACAAGGGAGAGAACTTTTCTTTTTCTTAAAGAGTGAGTGTGACTAAATATTTTCCCCGTGGAGCTCTGACTCAGTGGAGCTGCTGCTTACTCATTTGCTCAATCACTCTTTCCCTGCCCCTCTGTTTTTCTCCTTATCCTCCTTTTTCTTTATTTTCTCCACAATGACTTCTCTTTTTTCATTCCCCGTCTCTCGCACTGTTACAACCCTCATTTCCACATCGCATGTCCATCAACTTCTAACTCTGCGTCTCATGTTTCCTCTCCTCCATCACGCATCTTTCCCATCCATCCATCACTGAGCTCTGTCATTTTCTTATGCTTCTTCTGTCTGTTTCACCAACTGTCATTATGCCCCCCCCTGCAGCTCTCCCCATCACCACAGCCACCGCCTCCCCCTCCTGTGCTCAGACCCCCCCTACACGAATGTGTGTGGTCCGGTCCGACTATAGACCGTTACATTGTCCAGACAGGTTGGACTGCGCCACTAGCCGGTAGACGAGGGGGGGGGGGAGGTTATGGAGTGCGGGGGTTCCTAGGGAATGTTTGTTTTTCTGTTTCCAATTTGGTCCAGCCCGAGGAACTCCACACTCCGCTCTGTCTCAAACACACCATTCATGACGGCCTGACGTACATGATTACACACAAATACCCACTCACTAACTCTCCCTCGCTCACACACCGACATGTATGCATGCATCCAAAGCACACACACACACACACACACACACACACACACAACCACAAAGTACATGCACGCTGACAACCATCAAACTCATTATCAATCATTGTTACCATGAAAAGCTTTGTACTGATCTTTTATTGTTTTCTGATTTGTTATTGCTAATGCCGTTTCAAATGACATGGTGGTCAAACTAATTATACATTTTTATTTTCTCATCTTTCAGTTATTTTTCCAAACAAAGACAAAATTATTGTCTTTGAAATGTGATGTCGACAGAGTTAAACTCCATATTCCACCAATTAAAGCACAAAGAACACATTGTTTCATATTCCACTCAACCCATACATCTGAAATTGATTATTTTCTGCAGTTTTTGTTGTTTGGATTCCAAATTCACAAAGTTGGTCTTTCCATGTGCTAATAAAACTTTATCTTGTATCGATACAAAGAACAGATCTGCAACCAGACAGGGAGATACAAAGGGACTTTTCTCTGATGCATGTTGGTTTGTTTTTAGATGTTAAGTTCCACATTCCATCCATTGCTCAAAGGACAGACCGGAAACCACACTGTTTATTCAAAGGCTACATATGACAATAATGGGTTTATTCAGTTGGTCTGATTGTTTGCTCTTAAAAAGTTACGGTGCGTGATGCTCAACAGCTTTGAGAAACATTTAAGAAGGAGAGAAAATCAGATCTCACAAGCAGTCACACAGAATTTGCGAGTAGATATTTTACTCGGATTCAGCTTAGAGCGATCCAACACAGACATAAAATATTGGCTGCAAAGAAAACAAATCTGAAAGCAACATGATTACACTAGTTGCTGCTTCTTAAAGTTATTGCTAAACATATTAAAATGTTTCTTAATTGTTTGTTATTTGTGGTAAGACCAAGGAGACTCATTTAAAGTTAGAACACAACTAAGGTATCCCTGGATAAACTGACAGGCAGAAACACTTAGGTCTCTTTTTTCATCTGTTAACTCGTTACTAGCGAAAATGGATTCAACATTAAACCCTGAATACGAAGCAAGAGAGCAGGCAAACAGGAGAAGGAGATACATCTGTTCTTCATTGCTCCTTTTGAAACACTATGAAATACCAGGAGCCTTTATAATGTTCCACAAATAAGCTTGAAATGTACATCATGAGCTTAAAAACAAAGATAAAGGCAGAAAGAAACTGTGTTGTATTGTTGTGCCAACAAAGGTTTCTAGATGTGAAAACGGTTCTTTCTCTCTAAAAAGACAAACCTATATCATAGTAACCCCGAAGGTGCGACTAATAGTCAGTCAGTGACAGCTCCTATGTTATGACAGCTTTCTGTTCAGTGGACTGATGGGAAAGAAAAACATTTCAACAATACAGTTGTTATACCTTGGTTAGAAAATACTAACGTGATAGCTCCCAGCGGAGGACATGTCAGAAAGCGGAGCCCACTGTAGCAGCTGACACTAACTGCTGATGTCCGTGTCAAACGGCTGTTCTGATGACGGTCTATGTCACACACCGAATATTTTATACTTCCTAACAAATTCCTTTTGACTGATCACTCAAATGCAGTTAAATGAATGTTGGGCAAATGAATGGTTCAATGAATCCCATCAGAGAATTCAATAATGTCCATTTTTAAACTAAAAGGCTTTAATTCCTTTGTCAGCTCATGAGAACATCCTGAAAACAACAAAAGAGACACGCAGAAACTCCTCTATTAAGTGTGTTGTCATAACAATAAAACAACAACAATCAGAAACCTTGAATAACCAGATCTTTGTGAATGCTGCTTAAAGATAAGGGAGTGGTCTTTCTTCTTTCTTTTAAGTAATGTAAGAGACGCCCAGGGCTTTCAACTGGTCTGACACAGACGCACGTGCAAGTTACTGTCACTTCCCTGTAAAAAGCATGTTCCTCTTTGTGCACATGAGACAATCAAAGGAATGTACACTTCTGCCTGTGGAGTGTGAAGGCCTACGATTGGATATATGCTACTAGATCTTAAGGCTAAGGCATCTTTCGTAACACTCAAATATGTTTTCACTTAGTCCATTAGTCAACTAATGGTAGTATTGATCTTATTTTAATGTTGAATGACTTATCTCCGAGAAAACTATGAGCACATCTCTGCTTTTTAATGATACTAACATTTACCGATCTGTTAATTTTTTTATTTAGATTAAATCAACGACTTGGTTAGTCAACAAATTCCTTTAAGAATGTATTTAGTCTAGGAAGGCTCTATAATATGTCAACAACGCAGCCACTAAGAATTCTTACCAATTGTTTAATTAACCGTTTTATTATGACAAGTTTTGGGGTATTTCTGGGACAAATTATAGACCCTTTAGATCTAAATCTAAATCTCAAATAACAACCTTAATTGCCCCCCTTGTTGCTATTTCTCCATCTATATGGTGAAATACAAGTCTACATCTGAATTAGCTTTGACATGCTTGTCCTGCTAGATCTTCTGTATATTAGAAATTGCCATTCCTTCACGTGTGGGAGGTAGAAGAAGGATTTAGCCACCACAGTCACGACAGTATTCACATTTGCCTGCTGAACGGTGTGAACGTCCCGCCTTGATGTACGATAGCAGCAGGAAACCAGGAGCTGCATAAATCAACACGGGACCGTTGATTTTGACCTTGCTCTCCACGACTAAGACTCTAATACATCAAACAAAATAATGGAGAACAGCCTTTGTTTCAGCGGTAGTTGTAGGCGTAATGGAAGGAACTAGTAGCTGCATAAATCAACATGTTGATTGTTGACGCTTGCTAGCTGTCTTTTCCCCACAAATACGGAAAACAAACTACAGCGCTGCCAGAAACACACACTTCCAAACATACAGCTCACAAGTCTGCCAAGCACATCTGATTATTTTAAACACAAACACGTACACATGCGCACACACACCGCGTTGTACGTGTGTGTGTCACGGTTTGGTGTGTTTCTGTCAGGGTAAGCTCAAACATTACGTCAGTCACACGCACATCCACAGACATGCTGATACACTGTGCACACACTCGCTAGACAACTTTCGCTCACATGTTTACACACACACACACACACACTTTCCACTCCTGGAGAATCGGACGTTTCCTGCAAGCAGCCGACCTGACGGGAAAAATGTCTGGACAAACTTAAGACGTGTGCACACACACACACACACACGCGCGCGCACAGACACACGCGCACAGACACACAACGGAACATTTTCAACCCACAATGTTGACTTTATATTCCTTTCCAGAGCCCTTCTATCGGCACGCTGGCCAAGTGAAGCAGCTAACCCTGTTGATCACAAGCAGGAAGCAAGACTGGGCGGTATTAAAGGCCTCAGTGATGTCAATGCAGCGCTGGACTCAACTCAAACATTTAAATACTAAGCCAAATATGATCCTAGCAAGTCAGTTGTTTTTTTTGGTAATGCAGGAATATCACAGCAGTAAATACATTCTCCATGTGTCTCAATCCAAGATACTAGTAGTCGTCAACCTTTCTTTGATATGCTTCTTCTATTAGCTACCAATCTGATCAAGTGACTGAATGACAAAGCATATTTCACTTTCTTAGACTGCAGTAAGGAATTTCTCCAATGTTGCATTGTTGATTTGCAAGGAAATATAGATCCTGACTAAATGCCATAGAGCTGTATCGTCCTTCATAAAGTCAGGTTTATTATTCAGATGCCACAAATGCAGTGGCGAGCCGTGACTTGTATACCTAGGCCCGCTGACCCCCACCCCTTTCCTCGAAAAAGAGTTCTTACTTCACAGCGTATACTTCAGCGGAATATCAACACAACGCATCAATGAAAGCAACCCTCTACCACACAAAACAACACCTGTAAATAACCCAATATGTGTTCTTTGACATTGAAAAGGATATTGCATTGTGTTTGTTACTTTTGTTGCAGTTGTATGTCTTAAGTGTCATTTGGCATGCGAGTTTACGCTGTTGACCGGAAGTTGTTGTTGCTATGGAAACAAGAAAAGCTTCACAGCAGGGGGAACCTGTCATAAAGCCCGCTATAATAAAACCCACCCATTTAGAGGGAAGATATGATTGGTCAATTGTACTGTCATTTGCCATTACTCTCTCGCTCAGTTACCATAGCGGGCCCTCTGTGAACTTACAGCAGGATAATCAGCTCCTGTCTTCACAGTAACTCGCAGAGACGGCTAAAGGAGCTTCTTTCATTTAACCCTTCACATTCAAACAGAAACTGAATAGGCAGATTCGAAGGATTTATTTCCTTGGAAATGTTATTTTAAATAGAATTAAATCAAGTTATTTTGGTAAAACTAATGAAAAAATATAAAAAATTTTTAAATATCTTTTTTTTGGAATGTTTTAAATATTTTTTGTAGAATATCTTATGCCTAGAGGGCCCTGACGGCTCACCACTGCACAAATGTAACCTCATCCTCAAATTGTATGCATTTATAATGGATTTCTTGGGATTTTAGAGGGACAGGGACCTTTAAATTACTATAATGCATACCATTTTGCAAAGTTTTTTAGGTTTTTAACCGACTACATGTGCAGATTTCCCTTGTTCTAACCGCTGTCGCTAACTCATCTACTATGATCTGTTACTTTTCACTCCACTTGTTGTTTTATTTTCATCTTTCCCCTATCCTCATCTTACATCTGTGAAAATGAACGCTGTCAAAGCTAACTCATTCTTCAGAATTACTCCAGAGACATTTCACATCCTTAAAACCCCACATGTATCAGAAGCAGGCCTGTGGTGCAATATTACTGGAATACATCCTGAAAAACAAAACAAGAAGCACTTGTTTTATCTTATCCTTCAAGACATGACTCCAATTGTAAAGCTGCTTTAAGCACATGGCAAGATGAAGCCGGAGCTTTCCTTTGCCTCACACCTTACCAAACTAATCCTGAAAGGATTTTTATTATTTGAAAACCAAAAACATTAGGAGCGCTTGTTTGTCTTATTCTCACAAAAGACACGTTCCCTGAGGTTTTATTTAAATCTGGTAAAGACGCATAAAGTGCACCTCAAGTATTGAAGAACACACATTTCATGTTTTACAGGGATGTGAGCGTTGAACTGAATGAAAGAAAGAAAGCAGAGGGAGTGGCTGACTAAAGAGATCACAAAAGCTACAGTGGATCTGTCACGGCACGTCATCTGCCCTGCTCTCCTGAACCTCCTCCCAACACTTGCTGTTCAGACACTAAACTGACATTTTTATAATCTAATCATTTAACTCACTGACTCGTCTAAGAGAGAGAAAAAGCCCTGAAAGAGTCAGTGAAAGAGAGATTCTCACAGCTAGGTGAAATAGGCCCCTGAAGAAAAGAGAGGACAACTTGAGTGTGAAGCACTAAAAAACCCAAAAGCCATGTTGCAGAACAAACGCCATGCCCCCCGCTGGGCTTTACCACCCACCCCAACACACACGCATAGGCCCCGGAGTAAATTTAACTGTCAGCCGTAAAGTTTTTCGACTATAGCAAGTGATCTTTTTCCCCCTTTTCTCTCCCCCCTTTTCCTCCTTCCACCCACTGCTGTGGCTATGCAAATGAGTTCCTCGTCTATCCTTCCGTACATCCTTCTTTACTCCATTTCCACCTAATTGTCCTAAGCATTACTCTTCCTATCACAGCTTTGTTTATTCTAACTTTCCTTCCTACTGTGTCACTTCCTTGTTCCCTCCCTCCATCCATTAATCTATCCATCCATCCTGTCTCACTCCACAGGCCAACACTGACCAAAGACACTTCTTTCTCCCTTATCTCCTGCCTCCCCAGAAATGAAAAACTACCCTTTCCCTCTTCTTCATCTATTCTACTTTAACCCCTACATCTTTTCACCACACACACACACACACACACACACACACACACACACACACACACACACCACAAACACACACACACACACAACACACACACACACACCCAACACACACACACACACACACACACACACACCACACACACACACACACACACACACACACACACACACACACACACACACCCACACACCACACACACACACACACACCACACACACCACAACACACAAACACACACACCACACACACACTTCTGACTGTGGGCCTCTGACACCCACCTTCTCCTCTCCCCCCACAAAAGTCTGAAAGACCCCCAGATGTGCGCCCCCTTAATTTCCATTTCAAAAAAGAACCACCTCCCTCCCTCCATCATCCATCTATCCATGCATCCACTTGATCACACACACAGCAGACACTTCAAACCACACGGTCACACACACACACACACTTCTCAGCAAGTAGACTGTTTTACTTTTTCTTGAGGCCAAAGGAACATGCTGACCGTGAAAAAAATATCACTTATCAGATCAGTTAAAGGGAGTGCTGACAATTGAACAGTATGTTGTTAAAATACCAACAGAACACTTCCCCTTTCAGAGAGGTTTCCTTAAAAAACATGCTGACCATCAAGTTATCATCTATCCACAAAAAAGAATATACTGATGGCAACACATTTCATTTAGCTTAGCAGTCTTTAAATGCTAGAAGGAACCCAAAAGCTTGGATGACAATTGACCATACTTGGCATTTAAAAAGGGATCTGGTTCAGATTTGTTTTACTTAAACTCAGTTTCACCACATTTTCATTGTTGCTATCAAGCCAAATACTTGAAACGTTTACAAAGCCACAATTATGACTCTCTAAAAGACTCTCTCTCTCACATGAATTGATCTCTATTGGAAACAAGTCAATACTGTGGCAAAGCCAACAAAAGGACCCTATCATGGTATCACACTGTAGATAAAGTGCCAATAAATGAAGAACCAAAACGACCACACCCCAAGTCTACCATTTCAGTTCATCTTCATTATATATGATATGATCAAAAAAGTGTTGTACCAAGAAAAGATGCTCCACTTTTAAACATGTTGATGGAGCAATCTTAAATACTGTAAGAGAAGATGAGTCCCTGCCCGTCTCACAGCTGATGTTGTTTGAAGCAAAGCCCTGCAGGCATCAGCTCAAAGCGTCAGAACGGCTGTACCCTCTAAAACCCAAAGCTGCAAAGATTATTCAACAGGATTAAAATAACCGAGCCCCGCTCCATCCCACGGAGAACAGGTGAGACACTTTGCTGAATCTAACCACATTTCACTGGTTCTTTCAGATTTAGGTTGAAATGTCAAGCTAAAGGTGTCATGTCTCCCTGTGCTTTCTTCCCCCCCCCCCGTCTCTCCGCCATGGAGCGTCCAGCCTGGGTTACATGAACCCAATTACAGGCCAGACGGGGACTTCAGAAGTTACAGGTACGAGATCCATGCCTAATGTTTTGTTCTACAGTCCACTCAGCCAGGAGCACGTGCAACAAGTCTGCAGAGGCTGGTGTGGCTTTAATGAAAAAAAGAGCGTACATGTTAGTTGTTTAAATCATAGTTTTAATTTGACGGGACGCCATAAAAAGTCTGCCCCTTATTACACAGACAAACACACACACACACACACAACTGCTCACACTGACAGACACATGCATGCCTGCACAAAGAGCGAGGACAAAGACCACTTTGAAAAGTTACTCAGCCACCAGATGTTTTAGCCAGAGCCCAGACTACAATACTAATGGGGCTGTATGTGTGTATGCATATGATGGTGTGTGTGTGTGTGTGCGTGCGCACAGAGAGAGAGCGTCGGAGAGAGAGTCTGAATGTTTTAATAGCGGTAAAAACGAGTCCCGTAGCAGGTACTTAGTTAGGCCACATGTACAACTTCAGAAATGAAACAAATCGCTTCATATTTCACACAGGCTGATACACATCTACATATATTGTGAACCCAGTCATAATTGTGTTCCACATATACATGAGAGCAGATATGTTAGCGAATCAGGACAGAGGAAAAAGGCATGTCATGCCACTGAAAAAACTGCCATCAAATCTTGGGTTGAATATTGGTGTAACTGCGTCACAATAGCAAACAAATGTAAGTGTATTTACACCTTAAGTGGAACTTTAATTGCATTCGTTGAGAAAGTTGATTAAGTATTTTGACAATGGTTATGGTAAGATGAAGCACAAGTGACTAACATGCTCCTTTCTGGTGTTACAGTAGAGAGAAACAGAGATTTAGAGATAAAGAAACAGAGAAAGTCAAACAGAGAGAAAACACATTTCTCAGCTAACAAATCCAACTGATGTGTGTGTGTGTGTGTGTGTGTGTGTGTGTGTGTGTGTGTGTGTGCGCAGAGTCTTGGTTTGACTGTTGATAGAAAAGACAGTTAACCCCCAGTACAGAAAACAACAACCAGTTCAATCATACCCCAGCAGTGACTAAAACAGATTTGACCTCAAGGGAAGGAGATAAGTGCGGATAGGCTTTTACAATAACTGATAGGCATCTATCAACACTGCTGAGCTGAGTGGAGACGAATGCTCTCCACCACTGCACGATAAACATGTGAAAGTAGGCATTACTGATATGCAGCAGGAAGGAAGGGGTGCCATGATAATGAACTAAAGAGGCTTGAAATAACATGTGACAAAAAACTCAGATAAGGCTTGATGGCAACTCAAGAAAAGGGGACATCGAATACGGTTCCCCTGTCCTTCATCTCTCATACTTTTTACAACATGTTGACTAAAAACAACAGGTGGATTTGTCGTTTTAACTGCTATGCATACAATCAAATGATATTCTTTCATCCAGAATCAATCTACCGTGCATTCACTTTTATCGAGACAACTTTTACCCGGATGGCTTCAGCGAAAAAAACAAAACACTTCTACTTGAGAAAAGTCTCGCTGAATTAAGCATACAGTACTTGAGGCAAATGGTTCAGTACTCTCCCCATCTGTGGGTTGCACAGCCTTTTCAGCTTCAACACAAAGAAGCTTACAACATAAATCACATTCAAATTCATGCCACTGTCACATTTTCCGCAGATCATTTTCACTGTCTGTCTGTTGGGCGGAAAGTGGAAGAATTTACAGATGGAGCCGGGTTCACGGGAACACTTGAGCAAAGTACACAAATGTACTCATAACACCTCGGGATTACATGCGTTTTCACAGCTTTGAGAGCATGTCACAATCACTGTCTGTATAACCTCTTTTCTTATTACATCATTGTACTGTCTTATCACTTGCATTTGAAAGCATATTTAATATTTGCCATTATCTAAACCCATCATTTATGATCTGAAGAAAACCAACGTTACTTTTAAATATTGTTTTTTTTTAATCACTTGAAATTGCATGCGAAATGTATTTTTACATACTTTTTACTTTCAGATGTTCAAAACTGCTAACCTCTTCAATATAAAGTATGTGATAAAGATTGTAATAAGTACTTGTGGGATAATACCCTGACATAGATAGACTTTTAGATGTCACTGTTGGTGTCCCTGTAGTTATAGACAACAGGCAAAGCTTTACATAATCAGATACAGTCTGGCATAAAGACTAAATAATCTCAGGGGAAACCAGATTCAAGCTGCATGTTTACTGTCATCTTTTCAAGACGAGTTAGATTTAGATCAAGCGTGAATATCCTTTTCTGTTTTCCGAGACCACTCAATTATTGTAAAAGAGAGCAGACACCCAAGCAATTAAGGCTAAGAATAATTGTGGCTACCCGTATATACTGACGTAGGAGTGTAAATGACACAAAATAATCACAAATGTCAAGAAAATTAAATCATAAATGAAACTACGCGGACCTGTTGTGACAAACCACAGACTCATTAGATACTGTTGCTATGAGAAATAGCCGTATTGGATCTCATTCAAATTAATTATGCAAGGATTACAAATTAAAAAAGGGCAATTCCACAATAATTCACGCTAATTGTGAAATTGATTCCCCTTTAATGATTTTTGCTGCCGGTTTTGGCTCAATATTTATGCTCCCAGGATATTGTTATTCGACATAACCTTTTAACGTGGAGCTCCAATTCATATATTGAACTTATTAAGACGAAGGTTTTATTGACTATTACCACAACTAGAGCTACAATGCCAATGTACAACACAAATCAAACTTGCTTTTAAGTTGTAATGCGGCCTACGTGTGTAAATAGGCTGACGTACTATTTACAAAGTCTCGATAACAAAAAAAATTCACCATTTTAATGGGGACTAATGCAAATACCTCAGGGCCTCCAAGCGGTTCTTATTAAGATCTCTGTGACATCAATATTTAAAACACATGCCGGTCTGTTTATTCACATAAAGTCTGAGCAGACTTCCAGAAGCAAACAAACTCGGTGTAATCCGTTTTAATACAGTCAGTGTTTACAGGAATGCTACATGTTGTTCTCCTAATGCCATTCAGTCATTATCATCTGAGCCCCTTGTTTACTCTTTTTCTTTTCCAAACCCTGCCAACAATGTAGCTTTGAGAAAGGTGGATAATGCAGAAGTGCAGAAACATAAATGCACACAGCGTTTAGGACTTGTGGAAAACGTGTAACTTATGGCTTTATGATTAAAGCACAAATGTGTCCAACAGGTTCATATGACAGAAACTACAGCTCTTTAGTAAATGTGAAAAAAAACTAAAACCACACAAGAACATATTACTTATTGGAAACTTCAGTTGATTTGCTCCAGTTGAGCAAATGAGCTTTGATTCATTTTCAATTAAACCTTGATTTATTTAAAAGTTAATTGAACACAGCCATGAAACAAATCACCCACTGTGTCTTACATAAGGTCAAAACTCATATGAACAGTGATTGATAAATGAGCATGTGGGTGCACAGGAAGCATGAGAGTGCCGAGTACACTGCTGAGTCAAAGCAGTCAGAACTCGCAACTCATAAAAAGCCAGCAGGTTTCTCACACAACTGAGTTTTCAATAACTATCTCAGGAGGCAAAGATGTGTTGTAAAGAAAGGTTTACAAGATGTTCTCATACCACAAAACACAATTGAACTGATCCTCGTAGAGTAGGTTAGGGGCTGTGTGGTTTGAACAACCTTTGGGTAACAGTCTCATCACCTTCTACTCTTGCCTTAATCTGCTAAACCACCACTTTATCAGCCTCCACTGTATCGTGACAGAAGGATTATTTACTCTCTTGGATGAAAAATCGTCCCATATTTAGGATTTGTCTGTTTTAAAAGAAAAACTACAAAATGGGGGGGAGGTGAAAGAGAATAATTTGACCCTAAACCAAGACCATCTGCTCGTTATATGAAGCAGGCCGTCTAAAAGAACAGACTTAAAAGTCTAAAATAAGACCAAAGACATTAGAGACTAACTCAAGCCTAAACAAGGCTGCACTAACCACAGACAGAGAGTGGGGATGACATTTTGGGCATTTAGCAGACAGTCTTTTTTCCAGAGTGACTTCCAGTAACTGCAACAAGAGAATACACTTAAATCCCTGCATCACCCACGTTACAAGCATCTAGAAGAAAGCTATAAAAGAAGCAGAACAATGTGCCCAGACAGTCAAATAAGTTCAAATAAGTGTGTCCTTGAGATACGAGAGACATAAAAAAACGCTATAGGTGCGAGCTGCTGAGCTATGAGCCAGAAGCTTCTTTAAATAAACTATCCGTGATAAATGGATGTGTTCCTTTATCTGAACTGCAGGCAGGGTTGAGATGAATAATGGCTGATTGCTCTAATAGATGCTATCTTTTTTCTGCTTATTGGAAACAGTAAGTTAAGACAGTCCATGTTCATAATAAATGGGTGCAGAAATTAGAAATAAAAAGTTTATTTAGAGTTGTGAGTGCATATAATGAAAAAGACTTTTAAAAACTTCAAAGAAAAAACATATGCCTTCTGAATTACTTGGGTTTAAAAAGAGGATCTGCTTTAATGTGAAGAGCACAGATTTTATACTGACATGAGCTTTATAGCGAGGTATGGAGATGTTAGGTGATGTCAGCTGGAAACACTTGTGCTATATAATTTGAGCGAAGCTTTTTAAACAATCTTCTGACAAATCTAAATACACAAAAAGAAAAAAGCCAGAGGTAAAACTTAAATAAAACGGTAAAATCAAAAGGTTTTAAACAACTTCTACTGGCGCCACTTCAGTCACATCTAGCAGTTAACTTCTAGAATTCCTAAATATTTACCTACATTTAATTTCTGGTATCTCCTCAAGCAAGAGAGACAAACACTTTTTACTTTCACATCCTCAAGCGGTAGGGTTTGGTCTGTTAAAAGGATGACTTGCTAGCATGATAAAAGGCCATCACAGTTTACAGAACCAGCAATAGTAAGCCACGATGAAAGTAATGAGTAACAAGCTGAAGCAGGACACAGCGTTTTGAGTAAGAACACGGATCAGTCCCGACTTAAAGGAGACAGCAGCGACCAAGGGACGGAGGTTTAGCAGGAATTCATTCTCCTTAAATGTCTCCTTGATAAAGACACATTTCATCAGGCATACCTAACCTAACCCAAAACGCTTACAGTATCATGTAGAGGAGGCACCATAAAAGTTGGGCATAAGTTTAACAAACTTTTATCAGTACTGTTAACTTTTTTAAAGTTGAAAAATCGGTTTGTATGTAGTGTTAGTGAGGTTATTGTATTGTGTAATATTCAGTTCATTCAGGTTCTACAACTTCTGAAGGTGACCCAGTATTTGCAATAGTTTGTCTGATTTCCTATCTTACATAAAACACTCTGGCTCCCATGTTTATGGTTTCAATGTGTATAAAAGTAAAAATAACTACAGATAACGAGGCTTTTTCTTAAGAGATACTAATTTACCATCTTTCCAAAAGGTATATAAAACAAAAAGCAAGATGTAGTTTGAATGAAACAAACTTGTCTATTTCTTTCCAAACTCCTTTATGACCACGATGCTTTGATGCAGTTAAAACAGTCTCGTGTCCACCAATGAAATCCTTTTAATTCTCCCAAAGAAAAAGCCGTTTGGACTTAGTTAAAACGTCTTTTCACACTCTCAACCGACCGTTCTCGCATGTAACACAGTACTGCTGCGAAACGACCAAAGACAAATGCATGGCAGCCAACAAAATCACTACAGTTGTTCCTCATGTCTTACATAACATCAAACCATCAATAAAACACAGGAGATACATTCCAGCTAGTTGAACAGGACATTTCTGACTTCCCTCGCTCCATGTGTTCTCCCTCTCTCAAAACTTTCTCTCTTCCCAGTTCCACCGCAGAGACTTCACATATTGCAGCCATATGAGTAAGCCATGGCTGTCTCCTCAGCAACATACACACCACACACACACACACACATATACAGGAAAAAGTGCTGCGCTCTCTCACACTCGGTCTCACACACACATACGGGAAAGAGTTTTACAAGCAGAGGTTCTCTTTAGGAAGTCGTCAACTGTTTTGACGTTTAATAGCAGCTACGAACAAGGCCGTACGTACGTTACAATAATATCCAGTGTCTGGAAAGAGTAAAAAACTTTAAAGTAATAGAGATAGATTGATACATGGCGAGATCAGATTTTTACTTCGAAAAAACGTGTTAAATGTTTGTAAAAGTTTAACAATGGCACATAATACACATGTCTGCGGATAAAAGACTTGTCAATGTTAAGAGCAACCATACACAAGGCTGGTGTATCCAAGGGAAAAATATAAACGGGCAAGATGGACAAGACAGGACAGCAAAGAAAAGTCTGAAAAATAGTCCCAAATATATTAAAAGTTAATTTCTGTCAAAGCCCTTGATCCTGATTTACTTTGAGTTGCCATTGCCAACTAATAAATCAAATCCATGTCAATTAAAAAAGCAAAAGGCATAAAGAAAAACGTTATTACATTTGTAGGAATTTGTTTAAAAAGGTTACGCATGGAGCTGTATTAAATGAAATGGCATTTACTGAACTTTACGTGGAACAGTAATATTAAGAGCTTCTACTATTAAATTTGACTCAACTTTGAAAACAATTCTGTGACTTTTGTTTAGTAAAAGTAATGAAAGAAAAACACAAACATTTGTCCTAATGTTAAAAAGAAAAGACGTTTGGCTTACACTGCTGAATGTAAAAGTGAAGTGCTCAAAAAGTGAGAACAATTACTCAGCTTTTACAGTCTCAGACTTTGATGTGTCTTAGTATGTTGCTTCTGAAATTGCAAAACAAACTACAACTTTAAAAGTACATTCATTACTTTTGTTCATTAGTATTTTCCTCAAGTAACTCAACAGTTTTAACAATGCATGTCTAACCGTTACTGTGTCCGAGAACAACACTTTCAAAAGTTGTCAGAGAATATTTTTTAAATATAATAGACGATATTGCATACCAAATCGTTGTGAGTATTTAAGATCACGAAAGTCAAACTTAGTCTTTACTTTTTAAAAGTCAGTGTAGCATTTTATCTAAACATCTGCTTGACATTGAAATGCCGTGAAGGTTAAGATGAAGACACATGCTTCTTATTTTAAAGTACTATAGGAAAAAAACCAGCAAAAATTCTGCAACTTTACGAGTGTATCCACTCAACACATTAACTAATTAAATCACTTTATAATATACAAACTTTCAGCTTCTCAAACAACAGTAAAACAAGTGTGGGGTCAGAGTAAAGTCCCACATGCCTGCTCTGCTTTAAAAAAATTACTAAGGTTATCTGTTGAATAAAAGTCGGTCCACACACAAGCCGTTCTTTAGGGGCCAGAATTGGAGAACTGTGAAGGACTATGTAAAAAGCTTCCTTGCAGTGTGTGCCTCATTGTACTGGCCTCACATACTCTGCTCTCCCCACAGAGTTGTCATGCTACCCAGCTCCCTTATCTCAAAGGAACATCACAGTTTCTTACAACAGGGGGGGGGAACTTTTACAAAGTTGAGTGGAAATGCAACTCAGGCTTCCCGGCATCACCCATGAAAGTTAGACAACAAATACATAAATGCGTGATATATCAGCTAATAAGTACTAAAGTTGATAAGAGAGGATGTTTGGGGATGTTTTACGACAATCCACATCCACCATGCGCTCTCGGGCTTCCTAACAATGAAAGAGGTGCAAAAACAGCGCCATACCGGCTGTAAACCACTTGACAAACACAATGTCTTTGATCTAGTGTCACTTCTTTTCCACTTTTAACCCAGTAAACTACAAGCATCTAACTCGTTCAACTTTCAGCATAAACCTCTTTCACCTTTATCTACGACGTGCGTCATAAGAGGAGAACCAAGAAATCTGAACTTGAGTATCAGTTTGCAGGCACAAAAGTAAAAGTGATCAATGAAAACAACAAAAAGTAACACACATAAGTTACACGAGAGCTACTTTGAAGGACAGAATCAATGCAAGTTACCGGCTTGAAGCAACTCAAGTCGGGATGCCACTTAGCGTAAATAAATGTCAAAAACAAGAAACAAAACTTAGAAAAACACAAACCTACTTGAGGCGACTAAGTCACTCCACGTCTCCTTGCTGTTGGCTTCAAACTCAAAGCAGTAGCCGTCCCCAGTAGCCCCCCAATTTGTATTTGTGTAGCGTTTGGGTGTCCTAACCTAAATGTAAATTGCCATGTGAATTCAAAGCGGTGCTGCTCTTTTCCTCTCTCTCATTCAGCAGATCCCTCTTTCCTTACCGACGCTGCTCAGGCCGTTAGTTACATAAGACGCAAACCGACTGCTGTCCGTCGTAAAACTACTAACGACCCACAGAGCAATATTTTGTCTCCTAAACGCACCATTGATTTCCCGGCTTTTTTAAGACGAACACATTTCATCTTCCCACTTGTCCGACAGCATGCATTTCGCCATCAACAACTCGTACCGTGCATCGCCGATGCATTTTTTGTTGCCGTTCACAATGCCACTGCACCAAGTAGTAGAGAGGGCTGTGTGCATGGTGTGCATTTGTGTTGGTAGTGTTCTTTTAGTGCTGCTTACCTGTTGATCAAAATAAGCATTAGCCTCTTTTCTCTCAGTGTGTGTCTCTTTCAGCAGCCTGTTAAGATGGTGGCTGGCTGCTTGGCTGGCTGCTTCGTCTCTTTGTGGGCTTTTGTTTGTTGATGATGTCGGACGGGGTGACAGTGTCTTGGCTCTCTTTTTTCTTTGGTCTGAGGGGAAAGAGAGATAGTTAAGGCTTCACGGCAACACATTAAACTAAGCTGATACCGACTGATTAGTAGTGAGGTTGGCTCTGGTAGTGCAATATTCCGATGTTATAGTATGTTATTTAGCCGCGCAGAGCCCCGATTTGTGGCCACAGCAAACCAAAGCAGAGCAGCTCGTTATGTTATTTTTTTCAGACTAGTGTTATCGCTTTGCTGTGACAGGACCTCTTTGCCTGTCTCTCTGTACGCTGTAGGCATTACGTCAGAGGAGGAAG
>CADEHL010001063.1:3064477-3173874 GCA_902827135.1 Harpagifer antarcticus
GGAAGACACAGCAGCTCTATTAATATCAAGAAGCCACCCGAAGACTGACTCTTAAAGTGACACACACTGTTATCTCGCTTATTTACACATTTCAATCTAAACCAAATCAACTTACGCTAAAAGCAAAACGCTGGCACACTCTAATGTTGTTTTAAATAGTTAATACTAAAACATAGTTCCATTAGCTACTCACTAAAATAAAGAACACTCACTTAAAGTTATACTCTGTATTACTTCTTTTAAAAGTTATTAAACAAAATCAATGACTCATCCAAAATCAAGAATGCTGACTCACTTTACTAACATTTTATTTACACACTTAATAATACCAAAACATAATTACTCACTTGAATACTCAATATGAAAGTCACATGTATTGTATGACTTTTTTAACTATGTAAAAAAATAACCATTTACAGAGTTTATATTATACCAAATTCAACTTCTCATCGTTAAAGTGACACACTGTAATATTATTTTTATGGAGTTAGAACTAAACCAAATAAACTACAGACTGTATTTATAATACTAACACCCTTTAGATGAGTAAAAATAGCAATAAAGAACATTTAAACTAATAGTAATAACAATAATAAAAATAAGCTTAATTTAAATAAAATGATACAGTCGTGTATTAATTAAATACACATTTAATGAAGCATTGACAGTTTTTATACACCTTATTGTAATAAGCTCTTGGATAGTTTTAGTTGTATAATTTAAGTCGGTTAATAAACTCTTTAAAATAAACCATGCGTAAATATCTAACTATAGCCTCTATAAACGTTTAAAATGTAAATGAATCTTTCACTTCGTCAAAACTCATTGAAACTCAAGCTACGCTCTCATAGTAGGTCGACATTTGGAACTTACATGAAAACTTCTGACAATTTGATTTGTTTGAATGTGTCAACACAAATTGGAGGTGGTATTTCCTCAGGGTCAGCGGTGCAAATATATAAGTAACTCTTATCTGTTATCACTACATATTTAACCAGAGGGCAAATAAAACTGCGAGCATGATCAAATCATAATTATTCATGGTTTTACAAAATGATCATTTTACTAGTGGCAGCTTGTGCATTTACTGGAAAGCTCTCCAGATCAGGGTAATGTTACTAAATAGATCTTAACTTTTATTTTCCTTAACGTACATTATTCCAGATGTAATATTAGTCTTGTCCAGAAACTAAAGGCTAGTGGCTGAATCTAGAATGATGTTTGTGTTTAAGTTCTGCAAAGAGACATAACTACATTATTAACATTACGTGCAAAGTTTATACATGAACTGTGTTCAATCATTTAAGAATGATGTCAAGTTTAATGACAAACAGCATAGTAAGTATAGAACAAAAGAAGTATGCTGCATTCAGGGTGAGTGCCATAAATAATAAAACATAAAGTGTGACATCAATAATGAAAATGCCCTCGTTAGCTTGGAAAACCTGGCTGTTGGGTGAGTCTCCAAACCTATCCTTCTCCCTTCAAAAGCCGAAGGTAAAAAATATTTGCTAACAAAGGCAATAGTGCAGCCTCCAGGCATACACCCTGCTGGATCCACCTCCTCCGGAGTGGTGAAGGCTTTGGACAGAACACAGAGAGGAAGCCACATTGAAGAAATAATACACCTGCCACCTAACGCAAGTATTGCACATAAACCCCCCATTGATCTATGTTTCAAATGTTCCATTTTCTTGCCTTTCCCTATTATTTTCTTCGTCCATTTCTTAAAGAAAGAGATTGTTTAACCCTGTCCCATAGTTTCCTCTTCCTATTTACAACTAATAATATCCTGTTGGTATCAAAAATATTCATCTTTTGTTTCCTGCACCCAATAACAGGAAGTATATAGCATAATATACAATTTGTGAAGCAATCTTGCCTGTGATGAAACATCTATTAGCTGTGATTACACTGACAAAGCGTTTGTGTTGTCACGGCAACCACTGTGTTTCAATTGTTGTTCAAATATTGTTATGACGGCTTCTGTCTGTGTGTCAGTAATAAACTAGTTGGAGTCATAATTGGCTAATACATTTTTACTGTTGCATAATCAAGCATTTCCTTCAGAAGTAAAACAAACACAATATTGCAAATGGAATAAAGGTAAATGAAATGAATAATCATACTACACTAGTGATGTAACTAAGCTAGGGCTGTAAGGTGAAGATGAAAATGTTCAAGCTTGACACGAGATCACATGAACTAAGAGTCTGAGAAGGAAATGGATACAATCTCTCATTGATGTAGCACAATTAATTCAGCATTCACAGCAGCCAAGCAAAATATACTCAGTGTATTTTGCACATGAAAGAAAATCCTTTGACTCTGCTTTGGAGTCCTTTGCAGCGAGAGATCAATGCAGTTTTCATCTTTATTGCCAAGCATTGGAGGTAGCTGATCTCAATCAGGCAGTACAAAGAGGACGATGAATAAGTGTGTATACAACAGCAAAGCATATCCCAGTAATCAGCAATATGCATAATCCCTGTGAGAACAAGAGCTTTTGAGTCAGCACATGCAGTATAGAGAATTGCCTTTCGTTATTTCGTAAGCAATAAATACTCTATGTTTCTCCAGTTTGTACACAAACCCCCAAACGGAGTAATGACTTGAAACAGTTTTTACAAAAACAACCTAGATGTACAAAATACAAGAAGTATGCGAAAGTCTCTTTGTTGATTGAAGTTATTCAATAATCTGAAAAACACAATATTTAAGAATAATCTAGTGCAGACTCTTTACCTACATGTACATTCTGATTTTATCTTACCTATCAAATCTGCTGGAAGTCCAGACTGCCCAGTCAGTTTTATAAAATATGAGAGACAGTAAAATATGAAAGTCATACCATGTTTTCTGTTAGAATTTGTAAAATGATGATCCTGTCCACAGAAGACCAATAAAACTCAAATAAACTTCAAGTTTGTTCCCCTGTGTTTAATGACCCAGTGTGACCGTCCTTTGAAATGTAATGCTTAATGTCCCTTTATATCTTTCCTTTGATTCTTCATCATTTAAATGGAGGGCATAGACACATAGCTTGACTGACTGACAGACAGACTGAAACTGTTAATAATAGGTGTTTAATGACCTGGTATGACCTTCTCTATTTTAAATAATAAACCCCTCTCAAGCATTTAATACATTTAATATGTAATAAATTAGGCTTTTTGGTTTTAGTGCTTCAGTGTTTGTTTTCTAGATCAGTGTTTCTGACTGTCTGTCTGTCTGACTGTCTATCATGCTGCGTTTAGTTTCTAACATTCGGTAACTTTTTTTTTCTCTTTCCACACCAGTTTGTCTAGAGGCAGCTTGCTGATTTTTTCCAGTTGGTCAGTGTGGCTCGCTGGCAGACGCCTGTCCTGTAGACGCCTGTCCTGTAGACGGGCGCTTAACTAAACAAAGAGGTTCCTTCAACCACTTTTTATGCCTGTGTTTTTGTCTAAACATCTTCTTTCATTTTTGTTTTAACTATGATTGGGCATATTGATTTTATTAGTCATGTGGAGGCATCTAGCGTCAGGAAGACTGAAAATACCAAAGTAGTCGGTTTGGGCTAAAATGTTGACATTTCCTTCACGTGTTCAGTACCTTAGCCCGCTGACTCACACACCCTACTTAATCCACTTTAGATTTTATTTTTTTAATCATATAACAGACTCATACCTCTGCTAGCCAAGGTAATGTAATATTATTTGTATAACTCACTATGAACCTTACATCCCTAATGGCTTAACATCCACTTTAACTTCAAGAATGCACTACTCTATTCTAACGATGATATGAATATTTAACTATCTGGAAAATGGCGGGGCAACATTTTAGTAGATGTTTAAGGAATACACCAATGGGATTTATAATTGAATACCTCTGTCTCTTTCAGAGCAATAGGTCAATTTCTGTCTGCCGGGATGACAGCTGATAAAGCTGTACTGTCTGCGTTTAGAAGACCAAGGTCAAAGGAGATGGCTGCACTCTGTCTCGGGCAAAGTGACCCCGTGGTCTCACTGTAAGCAGAAGTGCAGTGATTTTCTAAGGACCGCTGCCCGGGTCCTTTCGTTGGCCATGTCTGGTATTTGTTCTACTTGTGCCGAAAGCAAAAAAGGCAAGACAACACTCAATATATATAATAATATATACTGATAACGTATATATGATTGAAATGATCTGATAAATGTTATGGTGTGAACAGCCAGACCAGAGCTCTCTCGATGATTGAACGCAAACATTTCTCAAATTGAGACCAATAAAGTACTTCTTATCTCATCTTATCTTATGACTGACATAGCATGACACCTCCTTGTCCAGTGTGAAGCCGACTTTAGGGTTAATGCAAGAACAGAGGCTGCAGAGGGACTTTTGCTATCACATGGCCTATTGTTCAGTGTATAGGAAGCACATGCACCGAATTGGGTAATCCCTTTTAGCATTACCCGGCGATAGGCTCTAATACAGGATTTGGAATCAGAACCAGAATAACTTTATTCAAACTAACAGAGGCGGAATTTACATTGCTTCAGTAAAAGTATTGAAGCATTGATAAGTCGTTTTACACAGTTACAATATTCCTTGATTAAATAATTGCCATAATCATGACAATATCAATCAACACAATTGTTAAGTGACACTTCATTGTATTCATCCGAAGTGATTTGATTGCAGAGAGAAATAAAGGGATTGGAAAGGCCAGCTAAACAACTATCACCCAGACTGCAACTCTTTACTAAGCCTTCCAGAGGCAAGATTCTTGCCAAGTGCTTTATCTGCAAGCTGAGATGGACACACAAGCCAAAGAGTTTAGGCTGAGAAAAGGATGACTATTCCCTGTGGTGGTGCAGCTAAGAGATTGTTGCCAGCATCACGACCACAACCATCACGATCAATGGAAGGAATGAGCCAAAAACCCATGGTTACAATTTCGAGGGAATTGTGCATTATCACCACAGAAAATGGAGGCATTATGTGTCTAAGGTCTTTCTTTTGGTTTGTTGTGTACCCCTGCAGGGTTCAAATAAACCAGTCTGACAGATGAAAACATGTCAAGGAAAAGAGCTTTGGCATTGCAGCTGAATTTGCAATACAGTCAGGAAGATATGGAGGATAACAACTAAGGGGTCTTTCAAAAGCAGAAATGTTATATCTGATATGTTTGCCCTTCTATGGAAGATGCAAGAAGATCGATGTCTTGATTTCAACTGACCTTAGGTGAAGGAGGCTCTTTCTGATGAGATTATATAATCGCTGAACTGAGCTACAGACAAGTAAGCCTTTACTAAAAGTGGTGGGCTGTAGCTGTTTCTAAAGAACATCCAAAGGAGTTCTTCCATAATCCCTGAAGTCACCGTATCGTGTCCATCTTTGTTGACAAAGCTCAAGTGGGGACTTTAGAGGCTGTAGTAAGGAAAACATATGTTCTATTAGAAACATACTATGAGGTGGATGACGCCAGTGATTGAACAGGAGGAGGATGTGGATGTTCTGCATGACGTTGAGACAGACAGTAGGTTTTCAATATCTCCAGTATTAGCCCATCAAGTATGAAAGTAATACATTTTTACTGGAAAATTATGCATAGCCCTTTTAACCTGTTTAACCCTGTTCAACAAGAGAGATATGACGGGTACTGAGGTGGGAAAAAATATAGAAAATGAAAATGAAACAAAACATTTTATTTGACGCACTACATCCTTAACTCCACACCCTTACTTTCCAATTTACTGAGACTTTATTTGTTGTAAGTGTAAACTTGAATATGCTGTACTAATAAGTAATTTCGAAAAAGATTGGCATTGAATGTCATGTTGTGTATTGGCAAAGTGGTCTATTTCATTCTGGTTTAAGGATACTATTACACATGCACATTTAATGGTACAGGGCGAACTATTTAACTCTCATTATGTACATGCACAGGAATGTTTAATACTTTACCAAATTAATTAATTAGCATAGAAACAAACTGACATAATGTTTGATATTTTACAATGTAATTCAATGTAATTGTGTCAGTGTCTCGGGTGCAGTCATTGGGCTTGGACTCCAAACTGAGCTCTGTACAGCAAAGAAAGATGACCAATTGAATGACAGCTGCGTCGTACTGTAAGTGTGATACTTAGCTGGATGTGCAGCACTGTATTGAGTTTTCAACCCACGAGTCAAATAGCTGCTGTAAGACAGAACAATTCCTATAATGTTGAATGCCATCATCCTAATAAGGTGTTCATGCACAATGCATTGCACATACATGCGAATTTCAGTGCAGAGAGAAGCAGAAAACACAAAGCCTTAACAAAACTCTGAAAGAAGGAGTTAAGGGCAGTTACAATGTGTTATTTCGTATCATACTGCTTTTTAAGCAGGTGCTGCAAAGAAATATCACCACACATTGAGAGCCTCTCACAGCATCACAGCTCAGCCATCCTCCAGTGGAGAGGAGAGGAGAAGAAAAACATTTGGATTGTCTTCCTGGGGTCAGCATAACACTGGAAATGGAAGTGGCCGACAGGGCTGATTCATCCGTGCAGCAAGGGGTCCTGCTGCTCCAAAATGATTCAGCTGATGGTGAGACCAATCTCCTGATGGAACTGAGCGTCCTCCCTGAGGTTAGCATGATGAGCCTGACCACACTCAATATGGCTTCTATCAAAGGACTTTGTGGTGTGAGAGGCTGTTAAAGAGGAAATCAGACCCAAGGTACATGAGATGTTACATCCAGTGTCTTTCTAAGGCTTTTCTTTACAGGGGCTTTATTCTTAGATAAGGTGACCGGATGGGAAATGGTGTAGTTTTGGACAGGGTAGTTTGGGGTTGGTTTAGCCTCCAGTAAGTTATAGACATTAACAAACAGCAGTAATAATAATAGTGCGCAATGCTCTGTTTGGATGTAATATGGCAGCAAAGACCCACGTGTATTTCCCTTCGCTTTTATCTGTACCAGACACCGGGCTACGTGTCAGCAATGGATGGTTTCAGTTAAAGGTGGAAAGGTTTTAATTAAATAACGTGATGTTGCCGATCTGTACAGTTGTTGCATTTGCGGCCCAGCGTTTGCAGGATTTTCTATTGACATAACAATTCCTGTATGTTTATTCACCAAAATATTTTATTTCAGCTATCACAATTAAATGTTTAATAATGCTATAATTGATCAAATCTCATGCTTTTCGGGACAGGATTCCGGACAACAGCTTAACATTCAGACCTGCCTCTCGTCACGTGGTAATAAAATGACATTCGTAATTCTATATTGACTAATCTTAACAAGAACTAAAAATTAAATGGTACATATTTCTTTCGTCTCTGTTTTTATTGTAATTGTATTAGACTAACTGCAGTGTATGTTCACACAGTATTTGATGGTATTGGTATCAGCTAAGGATTTTAATTACATCTTTCACATGCAGCAAATTACACAACAAACACAAGTCCATTGTTGCCTCTGTGCTCTGGAGGTGAAGATACACAAAGTGGCTTACATGATATGCTTTTGTGGGTGAGGTGTGTTATCTTTCTCTTGTTTAGTATCACGCCCAAAACTACCACTCCATTAAAACATTATCGTGAGCTGACTCATTTTTTGTTCTCTTAGAAAGTGGCCAACTACAATAAAGGAAGGCGCAGTACAGGAGTGGCCCCTCCAGCGTTAACAAGCCCATTAAAGGGATACTCCACCTAAAATCTCCTCCTTAGTATTACACATTCAAACCATAGACTGTATATATAAAGATTCAAACCCATGCAGACATAAAAGGTGGCTGTAAAAGGTTGTTAATTGCTACTGTGAGGGAAATGGCCGCAATGTAACTGTCTAAAAACTATTGACAACCTTTTACAGTGACCTTTCAAGACTTAAGGAACAAATGCTGGGGTCTTGGAAGGTGTTTAGTTGTTCTTGTTGTTCATGAAACTATTATCTGTATGGTAAGGTGGTTTTGGAGTAAGAACATATTTTCAAGGAATAATCTTTGCACAATCGGGAGCATCTCATACAATGGCCCTTGTCATTATGACCACTCGCATAAGTGTATGACTCTCATGAAATAGCTCCCGTTCTCTTACAATTCCACCAGTACGCTCACTGCATCAGATATTTAGTTAAAAGCATCTTTCCTCCTGACAAAATGTCCACCTATAGTTCATTGTCACAGACAAACCATTTATTCTGGAGTTTCTCAGCAATGGGGCGAAGCCTGCAAACTAGTTCAGACAGTCAACTCGAGCACCAATGATACATTAACACGTGACGCACCTCGTCCCTCTTACAACCAACCAAACACATTCTGCTAAACATGCCGCTCTATTTAAGCTGCCAGGTCTTCCTGCCTCTGCCTCGCTATGCTGCTGCTGCTGCTGCTGCCGCTGCTGTGTTCACTTGCTATTGCTGCGTTCATGTTCCTGCTGCTGTGTTTCATGTTGCTGCTACTCGCCTGCCCCACCACCACCCAGCTTCCACCTGTAGGCTCGGGGGATAGTTATCTAATCATCACTCAATGTTCTTTGTAAATCTGTGGAGTGATGAGGCCCGAGCCTACACGCCAAACTCAAACTATATGCTGCTTCTAATAAACATATTAAGAAACACGTGAGTTGTCTGACTGAAATACTTTTGAGTGTTGGTCAGACAACTTCATCATTTCATACCTGCTCTAATTGTCCTGCACTTTGCCCGACTTTGATTTATGCCATGTATATAAATGCAAATATCACATTTACAGTACATGCATATTTTACCTATATGTCAACTGAGCTCTACATTTCATTCAGTTATTAGGTGTGAGTTTCATTGGTATAGCGGAGACAGGTTTGATGAGGGGCTCCCTTTGGACAAGAAAGTAAATGTTATGATGTTAAACTTATGACAGAAATAAAATCCTTTTATGTGCACACAGAACTTTTAAAAAATGGTATTTGTTATGTGGGGTTAATTTTCTTGTTTTGCCCCACTGGCATGTTACCAGCCCAGTATCGATGCCCCATTGTCCTGAACAAAAGTCAATTAAAGATTCAAAGATTTGGAAGACACTGCTTCAGCAAGCAAACATGTTTATAGTCTGATGTTCCACCGTCTTAAAGGAGCCGGACAAAGAGCTACAGTTGAGTATAAACCTGTGCCAGGCGAAGGCACACACAAAGCACTGTAACAGTCACTCAAATCCTGAATGATAGGCCAAATACTGCATGTGCATATTACTTTACTGCAAGAAAATGCAGCTCTTGTTGTGTGGAGACCAATTGCTGAAAATATGATTATAATTCTAATAATATTTGATATCTTTACATTTATATACAGAAATTCCTAGGAGAGATTGTGCCAGATGACAGTACAGTGATTCATCAAATTAATATGAATTAATAGTCAGTGTAGACCCAAAACAACATGAGTTGAACTCTGTATTATAATATCTGTAATTGGGTATTTTATGTAGACTTTAAAAAAGATAAATGTAAAAAGACAATTATTTGTGACTTATGACACATTAATTTAAAATGTAGAAATTAAACGATTATTATAATTTGACGATTGTCGTGACTATACAAACCACAAAACCATTGAAGCAATTCCTGATCCAACAACACAGTCTGTATGTTTGCGTTTGTTAATATTGAAATGTGCAAACTTATCACTTGATGCACATCAATTTATAATGTATATATATTCTGCATGATTCAATTCCCTTATTGGCTGCAAAATAACCAAAGGTGATATTAGCATATCCCCAATGTCGAATTCAAGTATGATTCAAAAGTTATATTTCATGTGTTATGTGAACAGTGTTGCTTACTTGGTCTCATTCAATTGTGTTTTACATTTAAATGTATGCAAAAGAAAACAGAACATTTCAATTACATTTAATTAAATAATTGTTAAGTTACTATTTATTGCTGAATGAGATAAAACAATCTTATCTGTTTTCAAGACAAAAGTGCTCCGTAAAACATGTCTCACGTTACTCGTGGAAGGACAGCAGAGTGACGATAAGAAATATGTGACAGAGAAACAGCAGAGCAGCCAAACTCTCTAAAAACAAATGCCTTGGCTCAACAAAGAAAATCAACGCAACAGTTTGCATCGATGTTTATTGAGTTAAAACAACTTCTAATGAAATTGTCTTAAAGCAACAATCAGAGGTGTTTTTAATTACCACTTACTTAATAATTGGTATTATAAACACAAGTTTTTAAGTTGATTACTCCAAAAATGAAGTTGTTCCGACTTGTTTTACCACATGATTTAAAAGGAATTTTAAGTTGTATGCACTTAATTACCATCATTGTGAACACACGTTTTTAAGTTGACAAACATTTATAAATTAAGTTGCTCCAAATATATCGTATTCAATAGTTTTTCTTAGCTTTTTCATGTTTTTGCCTTTAAAGAAAGAAATTAATTGATTCCACAACAAAGATTTTAGGCAATTCACTTTTTATTTTGAACTGCAGTTGTTTATTTCAACACATGATGTTTCAATCAGGAGAGAATTCATTTTGTTTGAACATTTATTGACACATGCCATATGATAACTCCCAGGACTCCCTGGAAGAAGAGATGTTGTATCTCAATGGGACATTCCTGGATAAATAAAGGATAAATAAATAAAAAATAAAAATAAGGTGCATGAACACCTGAAATCACAGCTGACTGCAGGAGAGAGGAGAACCATTTTATAGTTTGTTTGCAGCACGTTGATTGGCTGCTGGAGAATGAGGTGAAATGTAACAGGTTAAAGAGAACGCCTGTGATGAGCTGATTGTATGCAGCTGCGGAGTGAATGTATATACACCCAGTCTTCCTGAAAGAACTTGCGCTGAGCTTAATTTCAATCTTGAAAAAAAAGATAAATAACACAAATTTAAATTGCCCCACAAATAATAAATAAACACATTAGCCATATTACCATGGGACATGGGGACACAGCAAATACATGCTGCCATCACAACGAAGTTAGAGGCCTTTGCATATTTAAAACCAGTGCCAAATATGTCAAATCTGTAAAGTTGTTTTAAAACTACAGAAACAAACTCTCAATGGCCGCCAACCTGCAGATCACACACATCCATTTTACAAAAGATGCAACAAAGATGTTTGCACTGCCGACAGTCATTATTTCAAACAGTATGAACACATTTAACGCAGAATGCTTGCTCGTTTGTTTGCCTCGACCACGATGGTTGCCATCGTATGGTCAGATCCTGGGCGGACCGGTCACTGATGAAGGCGATATTCATGTCCTTTTGAAGCACATTAAATAACAGGTTAGCGCATAAGAGATAATGAATTAGGTAATTGCATACTTTTTAAACTGTCACTCTTAGCGAATTCAGAGCCATTATTACCAGCTGCTAAAGCAACGCTGGTATTGTTTTCACCTATTGAGTCTGCATGTGTGTGTCGTCAATGTGGTCCTGAAGACACACAGAGGTGGTTTTGAGTACTTTGCCTAGTGTTTAAATGCATGTGGACAGATTTTGTCAATCACAACCGTGCAAGTTTTAGTGTACCTTCTCATCTTTTTTGCAGGTTCCATACACTAGTTGAACTGGTTAAGAGAAGAGCAGAAGCCACTTTACAAATGTTACACAATCCTTTTCCCATGCCATTGCTGTCAACACCTATCCATGCTGAGCGTTGCTAAGATATTATTGATTGGGGTGTGGCCACAAGTGCAATATGCTTCAGAATGTAGCTGACAGAGAGCAGTGCTTTTGTCCTGTGTTTTTTTTTTCTCACCTTAAATGTTCTTTGTATATTTCTATTTATCTTAACTGTGGGAACTTGTCCAGGCATGTTAAGTGGGAGTGGACTTGAAATCCTTACCTCAAGGTGTAGAACAATTAAGTTATCAAGCCAACTGCATTACTTACAACTTGAATTTTGTTTTAAATAAATTAACACAGAAATCAGAGTTCAAATTACACACAATATTAAGTTGATGTAATTACCAACATTATTACGTGAACACAACTTATAAATTAATGTTTGCAACTTAAAATGTTTATCTAAATCAATTAACTCACATTTTTATCTTGCAACCATGCATTTAATTAAGTGGAGGTGAAAGGTCGCCTGAATTCGTTTTTAGAGTGTAGGATTAGAATGAATAGGAACACATTTTCTTTAAAATCCCTGTATTCGACTTTTTATCCCTCTCTATCTCTCCCTATATCTCTCTCTCTCTCTCACACACACACACACACACACACACACACACACACACACACCACACACACACACACACACACACACACACACACACACACACACACACACACAGCCAAATAAGGAAACATTGTTCTCGTTTAAGTTTTTTATTTTTATTGAATTTTCCAAATATCTTTAAATCTTTAAATCTTTACTTCCTCTATCTGTCATTTATTTGGTCTTAATGTCTTAAAAGAATATTATTGAATAAAGCACACAATAATATAAATGGTTTTGTTTTTAAAGGTAACATGCTTTGTTGTAGGTCTGGAAAGTCCCTGCTTAATGTGTTCTCTTGTAGGAGGATACACAAGTCCAATTAAGGTGATTTATTTTGAATACTGCTGTGTGGACCACAGAAGTTAGCTTCTCTCTGACAACAATACCTTAGGAGACACTTTGTATAAGTTCTAAAGAGTTACAATTAACTGAAATGAAATAAATCCAAGATACCAAAAACACAAGCATCTTGGATTGCTTGGTAAACACTTGCTCTATTGCATTCAGAGTCAACTTGAGATGTTTATTATATTTATGAAATATTGCAATATATATATTATGGAGATCAGATGAAGATCATATTCTAAATCAAATATTATTACATCCAGTGTCTGTGCGTATTATATGTATTATAGCAATAGAGTAAGTATATATTCAGACAATAAGTCTCATGAGGAATTTCTTTGAGAGAGGTTTCATTTTCATCTATCATAAACACCCAGATCAAATAAAACTGCTCCCACAGAGAATCATAATATCTGGATATCTGCTGTTCACTTGCAGTAAAATCAGGAGATTTATAATTATATCACTGGAATTTCTCTTTTTATTCCTCTCTTGCCCAGAAGAATTTCTATAAAATACATTTTTACAGTGAGGTAGCTCAAACGTTTTAGTAGATTTCACATAAAGAGTGAGAAGCGGGGGAGAGGAACAAATGTGTGAACGAGAGAAAAAAAGAAGGAGATGATGTTGAATGGAAAGCACAAGTTGTGAAAAGTAAATCTGGTTTTAGTTTACGTGCTGACCGACTGCTGGTCTGTCCGTATGTCCTTAAGTGTAACATTTATAGATTTTACATACATATTTCTGCTCCCAAATCAACCGTCCGTCTCAGTCCTTTTTCTCTCTCTCTCTGTCTGCGTATTTCCTCCATCTTTGTCTTTATACTTGCTTCCATTTGCTCATTGTGTCCCTTCGCTCTTAGACATGCACTGGGCAATGACACACACACACACACACACACACACACACACACACACACACACACACACACACACACACACACACACACACACATACACACACACACACACACACACACACACACACACAAGCAGCGAGAGACTCTGTGTCTGGACTTACATGTAGATGAGATTTTAAAATGTTGTTTTGAAACTTTGAGGCTTTTAGTAAAAGTCCAGATATAAATCTATCTTGGTCTCACAGTGACAGATGACATTAACCATGAGACAGACAGAGAGAGCTCTGGTTTGGAAATATATAAAGCTTTGTTCTTTGTGTCCTTAAAGCTTATTAATTTGAACAAAGAGAAGAAATAAGACACGGGCGATTCAGTTTAAAGTTAGAGCTTTTCTGAAACTGCACGCTGTCTGTGCCTTTTCTCTTACTTATTAGTGTAACAATATCAGATGACTTGAATTAATGTACTCCCTGGTTGAAATAAAATCCTTTGCTCCAATAAAACTGTAACATTTACTGTATTTAATTGGCTCCATTTACATGCACGGTCATGCTTTCACTTCTCAACCCTGAGGCTAAAGTGACTTGGTCTGGGTGGTCACGTGTAAACATATCATCACTGCGTTAGAATAACTATGCTTACATTTGACCAAATCATCTCACAATAACTGTGTTTATGCAGAAGATGGGGTTTTCTTGCAGCAAAGCTCCACCTGCACAAAACTGCAAAGTCACAACATTTACATGAAGAATTATCCTTTTAAACTTGGTTTTCTCATGTTACCTGCCTTTAGACACGGAGGTAACATAACTCTGTTAAAATAATCCTGTTAAGATCATAGCAAGATTACTGGAAAAGCAGTTTGGGTGTCTAACTGTCAATGTGAATAAGGCTGTCCTTTCTTTTTTTACCATTTGTGCAGACTTCTGTTTGCACTACCTCTTTACAAGGTTTCTTCCATTTTCTTTAAAAATAAAAAGAGATTAGACAAGGCAGATTTTTTTGATTTGTTATATCTGCTTTATTTCCTTCCTTCCTTTTTCTGTAGAAAAAGAGGCTTGAGAGCTGTGTTGAAGTGTTTTACTGCACTTTACATTTAAAACTTCAGTGTCTGCCATCAAGTTTGCACTCTCCTGTGTTCTCATTGAGTTTTTGCTCCAGAAATTTCCTTTACACTGTACATTTAA
The DNA here is from genome assembly GCA_902827135.1 of Harpagifer antarcticus. NCBI lineage: Eukaryota > Metazoa > Chordata > Actinopteri > Perciformes > Harpagiferidae > Harpagifer > Harpagifer antarcticus. The sequence goes on from CADEHL010001063.1 coordinate 3,079,068, forward strand.
ACTAAACTTCAATGTGAACAGAAACCTTGCCGCTGATAAGCACTGACTTCTGCTGCTACCAGAGAGATCATCACTGTTTTCCACTGTGTTAGGAGAAACCTCCCGCCCAGCCAGAGAGCTGGCAGCTCCATCTTTTTCAGTCTTTTTTTTCTTCTGGCAGACGGTCCCCAGGACACCACAGCTGGACTGGAATATTCTGTTTACAGGTTTATTCATGGTGACAGACAGGCTCAATGATGGGCTATTAAAGGTGCAAACAGCTCCTGCCAAATGAAGACAGTTTTTCCAAAACTCGCTTTGTCCAATTTTGATCCAAAATGGGAAACCATCACATAGAAGTCATGGTTACAGTGAATATTAAAACACATAAACTATACCATTTTCATTTCATTTCACTTGTCCGCAACTGAACTTTCCACAACTTTTCCAATCCTTGCCCCCAGGTGTGGCATTAGTACAGTCCCATGGTGTAAATACTGTATAACACGAGATGCTAATTCAAGAAGACAGAAGCTGATGATGGAGCCTTGTTAGAGAAATACATAGGTTACTGATAAGATGGATGTATTACTCAGGTGTTTTTGTTCTAAAGAAAAATCTTGTCCACAGCAGCACACTTTTTTAAAAGTCTCCGTCCGGATGGAAACTCAAAAATGCAATTTATGAACCGTCAATGCTAGTGTGCAGGTTGGGCCAGTGCCCCACACACACAAACACACACACACACACACACACACACCACACACACACACACACACACACACACACACACACACACACACACACACACACACACACACACACACACACCAGTGACATTGATGCTGACATTACTGCCACTGTGTTGTGGCTTTAATGGATATAACAGTGCATTCTGACGCCTCTATGCCTATAATGAGTACATTCTGTGCATTCATGTAAAAAGACCTGTTATTTTGTGCCGTCTGCTGTACATTGCTATATTGATGCCATAGTTGACGCGACATGTCATCTCATTAGTGACGCCTCACAAAGGAGATAATGAAGCACACTCTGACGTTAGAAACCCAAAACGGTTTCTCTGTTCACACGAAAACTTTTCCGAAAATCTTCACCTTGGCTGGAAATGTCTCAAAGGTCCATCTTAAGTGACCTAAAACGCTGTTTGGGTGTGTACAACAGGAGAAATGAAGAAATTGTAACTACATTTGCAAAGACACCCGTGTACAAGCTTCAGATTTAGACCTGTTCCCACTGAATGTAGTCAGTGTCTGCAATGCTGACACACGGGTTCTAATTGGGTGTGAAGCTTGATCACACCTGCAGTGTGTGTATCTGTGTGTCATGATTAGTAGTCAAAATATCTCTCTTGATATGATTTACGCAGTACTACATGTGTAAATCATACCATCACAATCATCATCATTATACTTCAACAGAAGCCCCCTCCTTTCGTCCTCATTTTAGTCTCCTCTCTCTTCACTCTAATTCCACACTCATGGTTTACACAAGCACACAAACACAAACATATTATAATTATTCACTCAGCGTTTGATGACAGACTTGACAACCCCACAGCTGCATGTCTGTGTGTGTCTCCTGCGCTCAGCCTCTAGTGGAGTCAGACAATAGGACAGTTATACTGGTGAAACCGCCGGCTCAGACCCGGCCCGCTCCTCACATTTTCCATCTCCCCACGTTCGCTCCGTTTGCCTCTTTTTTCCCCTCGTCTTCTCTTTCTGCTCAGGGGAGACGAGGAGTGAGGGAGCATTCAGTTATACCGAACTAAGATGCCTCTCTTTTCCTTCCTTCCTTACTTTTCGTTTTTCTCTCAAACCTTTCAGATCTGCCATCTCCATTCATCCTTCAATCTGCTGTCCATGTCAGATGTTATATTATCTTGAAATGTCTCAGTAGGTCTAGTTTTCTTTTCACTCATTTTGAGGCACTGACACAGTCCTTTATAAACTGGTGTTTAAGGTAAAATCACTTATACAACAGAAGACTAACTTTCCTACAGTGTAACAAGTAACATCCTGTTTTAATTTTTCTGAAATGTAGCTGATTTGTTTTCAGAAAAGCAAAAATCAACATTCAAAATCCGGACTCTGACAAAACATCCTGCGTTTATAGAACTCAATACACTTACTGTAATTGGACTTCAGAAATTATTTTTATTTTGTGGTGTTCCAGATGTGTTTATTGTTATGGCTGAATACTGGATGTGCTTAAGCTAGATTCTATTGTGCAACTAATCATTCATGGCTCGTTTGATCATATTTTATCTGCCCCGCGGCCTCATTTATAAAAGCGTTTCACAAACAAGTTTAATCAAAGCAATATGCAAACAGTATGTCAAAGTAATTCTCTTTCTTAACTCTGAAGTCGACATGGAAAAGATCCCAAAGCGAAGGCACTCACCCAGTTCATCATTTGCAATTGAAAGAAGCTGAATGTGTATGAAGGGGGAACCTAAAACGACTCCACTCCACTGGTAGCTTTGTTATGGAGAGGAAGTAAAACGATCACACTGACTGAAAGCTGCTCTCAGACTGTCAAACCTGTCAGGTTAGAAAACAGAGAAATCACTGAGAAAGTCATCATTTGTAGAGAAATCTACGGGGAAAAAACATCACGAGATTGTGAATATTTATTTTACATTAGTATAAATGTGAGATTAATGTCTAATATTTAAAAGATAATGTATAACATCCCACTTATTGCATGGCTATAAGTTCACACAAAATATTGATTAAAGGGTTTTATTGATTTCAAAATGATTGTATTGCTTCCTATAAAACAAAATAAAAAAGCTTTTTGTGTTGGAAGGAAAGAAGAAGAAGCAACATATAAAATAAAAGAAGATGTTATGGATTTAAGAGGTGAAATCAATAGGGAGCGAGAGCTTTAACCCTAGTCCGCCACCGGGTGAGGGCAGCTTTGTGAAGAGAGCAAGAGGTCTTAATATGTTGTATACCAAGTTAATGATGCCAAGCAACTTATGGCTGGCTGCAAAAAATAGAGCTCAGTATGTGGAACTGGGGAGAGAGAGAGAGAGAGAGAGAGAGAGAGAGAGAGAGAGAGAGAGAGAGAGAGAGAGAGAGAGAGAGAGAGAGAGAGAGAGAGAGAGGAGAGAGAGAGAGAGAGAGAGAGAGAGAGAGAGAGTTTCTGTGTGGAGCTTCAAGGCTGGTTGAGTGAATATGAGCAACCAGCCAGCAAAGCCAATTTTATACATGGATACGTTTTCTCTACTATGTACCTGAGAGCGCACACACACACCTACACACACGGTCTAAATATGACGACACCGACAGGTACACACATGCACATATCCTCACTTTGAAGGATTTTCATAATCTTTTATATCCTTGCAATGACCACCTGGGCAAAAATGAACACACACATTTACTATACACACACATGAACAGTTAATCCTTCATGACGCAAACTGCAGGTGACAGCACCAAATTATGAATAGAGTAAATAATACAAATGGAGAAAAAAATACATACCCAAAAGTAAATAGATATTCAAAAAACATATGCTGACTGAGCCCTAAATATTTTACCCAAACGTGATTGCTGATCATCTCATTCCAAAACCATGGGCATACATTTGCTGCCAGAACAGCCTCCACCCTTCTGGGAAGGCTTTCCACAATATTTGGGATCCTGGCCACAAGTGCTTTAAGGAGTTTAACCACTGATTTGAGGGTGATAAGGTGCCTGAATCTTGGTCGGTGTTCCAGTTGATCCTTAAAATGTGTTGAATGGAGTTGATGTCAGGTCTCTGTTCAGGCCAGTAGACACATTATGGACCTTACTGTGTTTACAAAGGGGGGCATTGTTATATTAAAACAGGAGATAGCCTTAGCCAAAATGTTGCCAGGAAGTTGGAAGTTGGTAGTATTGCCGAACTTAACTTCATTAAGACTTTCCCTTAATTGGAAATAAGGGCCCTAGAAGAGAAAATATTTAGTGAAGAGAGAGATTAGAGAAAGGGCAATGAAGATGGTTGAACTTTACATGCTGACGGTCTTTATATTACCACCATCCCACATAGTATCACACCTTATGTATCTCAATATAAAGAATTGTCTTGTAGACCACATGTGGAACACACCATGAGAACCAGAAACTCTCAGGTTATTAAATCAACTGTGTCTGACTTTCTCTTATCCCACATAACCACACTGTTTTATGTAAAAAAAAATTAAAAAAGAAGAAAAGTACAAGTTCAGGATACAGATAAACTGTATTTGCCAAAATACAAGTGCCCTATACACTTTTCTTATTTCACTCAGGGCGTGGTTGGAAAGACAGGAAACAGTCCCCTCTGCTTTTAGCTGGGGCCCTGCAAAGGGTGTGTGTGTGTGTGTGTGTGTGTGTGTGTGTGTGTGTGTGTGTGTGTGTGTGTGTGTGTGTGTGTGTGTGTGGTGTGTGTGTGTGTGTGTGTGTGTGTGTGTGTGTGTGTGTGTGTGTGTGTGTGTGTAAGGGTGTGGTGTGCCCACTCAAACACGTCAATAAGTAAAGAAATACTTTTCCCGACTTATTTTCTTGAGAGTAAAGAAAAGCTTTCCTCTCCTTTTTAAACTCTTCCAACAAATATCTGAGTACGTTCGACATAGAGTACACGACACACTTTAGATCTAAGAGTGATACTTCCAAAACAAAGCTTAAACATTGCATATTTTTTGAAAATCTTGAAATCTAATAAAATACCGGAGGACACTTTCATCACAAAGATGAAATGACGGATATTTTTATTATATTCTACTATGTGTGTTTTTTTGCGTTTGTGTCCAGACGGACGTCAAAGTGGTCAGTTCATCTTGGCTGTGTAGCCAAGGGCTGGACCATTGTGGCTTAGTTTGAGCTCAATGCCAAAATACTGTGCCTGCGTGTGTGTTTGTGTGTGTGTGTGTGTGTGTGTGTGTGTGTGTGTGTGTGTGTGTGTGTGTGTGTGTGTGTGTGTGTGTGTGTGTGTGTGTGTGTGTGTGTGTGTGTGTGTGTGTGTGTGTGTGTGTGGAGTTGGGTTGTCCTCAGGCTAAATTGAGAACTGACCACAACAGACAAACAGATCGTCTGATAGAGAGACAAGAAGGAGGGGAATTAAGAGAGACCAACCCAAAAACAGAGACAGGGCCTCCCTGTGAAATGTAGTCTAAATACAACTCACGCATGCGCACACACACACACACACACACACACACACACACACACACACACACACACACACACACACACACACACACACACACACACACACACACACACACACACACACACACACACACACACACACACACACACAGTTAACACGCACTCAGAGTTTCTCAACATGGAGACCACAGACCTCCACTGGTTTACATGTTCAGTTTCCTGATCAGGTGGGATTTAAAGCAGAGAATACAAGAGAGAGGTGAAGAGTAAACGTCATATTCATACCTGTGTGAGTGATCTAATAAAGGCCTTGTTACAGAATTAAAGAAGCAATAAATTAATCATTATGGCAGAATTACCAGAAGTGAGAGGAGGTCTAATTCAATAAAAACATTCACTGGCCCATTATTTCGTTATGAATTTCATCAAACAGCTATTTGCACAGAGGAATATTTCTAAAAGCATGGTTGTCATACAGCTAGGAATTCAGGATGAGAACGTTTTGCATTTCACCAGACAATTAATCGCACAATAAATAAATAATTCCTGCTTCCTGTGCAGCATTGTTTTGATAATACAAACATATATATGTGCTTATATTTGAATTGTTTTCTTTGCTCTAATGCATTCTTACACATTTACCTAGAAGGTGTTGAACACAGTGTAAGTCATACCAAAGAAACCCTTTGTTGAGGGAAATAAAAGCCATGTCCATTATTGACACTTGTGACTACTATGACTGTGATGATTTGACTTCTCATGCCTCAGAATCGTCCGGTTCCTATCCCAGTTTGCCGGTTAGGAGCTGCTCAGGCCTAGGACCAAACTCCAGAAAGTCCTCAGCACTGCTAAAGACATTATCTCTTAGAATAACCTTTTTCTGAGTGTGTCTGGCTCTGCACTCATGCGTGGATGTGTGTGTGTGTGTTATTGTGTAGTTGTTTTGGCCAGTAGTTAAAGATCATCAAAGAACAAGCAATCTGCTACTCTGTGGTAAAGTTTCATCTTTCTCTCTTTAACATTTTTTGTTGTTTTCAGGCATGCCATCAGCCTCCCTCCCTCCCTCCCTCCCTCTCATTCTTTTTCTACTCCTTCTCTTCATAAAAGTGTTTTTAAGCTTTGTATATCTTTTTTGGCTTTTTGATGAGGTTTTGCACTCCCCCTCTGTCTCTGTTGTCTGTTTTTCTCATTCCTCTTCAACTCTTTCTGTCTGCCTTTCTCCACAGTGCACTGTCGTGACCCTGAAGACCGGCCCTCTTTTATTGGGATACCACTCAACTTCTGTTTCTGCAGAGACGTTCTTTTAACCAAAGTGCCATTGTGTTACTCCAAGGTCATACAACCCTGTTAGCGCACAATGTCTGCTTTCATTTCTCCCTAACACCTTGCAAAATTCTGAGGAAAGAGTGTTTGATTAAGTTGTTTTTTCCCCGCAATAAATGTTCAGTTATCAGTGTCACCCTTTAGATATTCTTCAGTTAAAATACTAACCTCCAAAAGAAGAGAAAATAGCCAAAACCGAGAGAAAAATGTTACCCTACTGAGGTGCAGATGCAAATGAAACTGGTTATATCAGATGGACGCTGCAAAATATTAAAAGAGATGATGGAATGTGTACTGATAAACTAGAGATTATAGAGATGAATGGGATTAAGAATTCAGAGAACTTCTAAAAACATGGCCAATCAAGCAAATAAAAGGGAAAGGGTACGGCATAGGGTTGTAGATGAAAGACGATCTTCTATAAAATCTTGGCAAATTAAGATGCTTAACTGGCTGCAACATTCATTAATTTCCATTTGCCGTCGACCAAATGAAGTGTGCTCTTGCCTGTCGACAAACCTGCACTGCTCAGAGCTTTGCATTTGCTTCAGTTAATTCAAGGTTAACAAAAACATTACAAAAATCCTATTATATTTAATCAATGATGGAAACATTACGTTCTTAAACTAAGAATGTCTTTCTGTTGCCTTTTGAGTTTCCACAACCAATAACAAATGTGTTTACAACCGATTACTTTGATCTCTTCAGCCTAACAATATAAGTGCATTGATACATTACATGTCATTTGTTAGACGCTTTTATCCAAATCGACTTACATACGTTCAATACTGTGGACAATCCCCACAGGAGCAATTTGGGGTGAAGTGTCTCGCCCAGGGACACAACGACATGCTGACTGCAGTGGGACTCGAACTTGCTATCCCCCTGATTCGAAGTCCAGCACACTGTCTACTGAGCCACAGCCTCTCATAGATACAATAATGTTTGTCAAGGTTTTCTTAAATGTTGCAAATGTTCCAGAAAACTATATTACAGCTGTGCCTGAAAGTATTTTGACAGCAATCTTATTGAAGTGTTCATTTTTTTAAAGGACCGTCCTGGTTTGCTGTTAAGCACCAGGCCTTTGAAGGCTGACAAAATACACCCTGAGCCAGTCAAGTTTAGGAAAAGTAGTTTTTTGATAGTGTATAATGAGTTTGAATGCATATGACTGTACACTTCAAACACATATAGAACTGGCCATCCCGACAAAGGGAGGAAGATGGTTCACAGAATGCAAGATGGATAGAGGAAAGAGAACAAAAAAACTCTGTATCGCAGCCACCAATCAGATGTTGTTACCAGGTTACAGGAATGACACGCCGACAGCCAGGTGGTAATCCAATGGTCCAATAGGCATCCACTGCGAAGGGCTTATGGACGCTCGAGTGAGCCTTTGAACCATTTGGCAAGTGACATTTAAGACACAAGGAATTCCACATCCAGTGATGAGAAGGAGATGAAGTCATCAAGTGGCTAAACGAAAACGGAAATCAGGATAAAATCACATCACATGCTCCCAGATGTGTACCGGGACATGGTGGAGAGAATACCTGATTACAGATGACAGAGGTGGATTTTTTAGAGGGAGTAACATAACAAGAAAGAGCGAAAAAGATGAATAGGAGGGAGGGAAATTATGAGGGAAATCAGAGGAAGATAAGGAATGATAAAGAAGATAATACATAAAGGAAGACAGAGGTGTTGTTTCTGTTACTAATTGGAAATCAAAGCAGTTTTCTTTCACTGAACACATACACACAGCTGGGAAATTACCCAAAGGTCCATTCAAACCTTTGTAAAAGTGTGTGATTGTGTGTGTTCAGAAAAGCGTGTGCATCCATGTGTGAGAGTGTGTTAAGTGGGCAGCAGAAAATCAAGACAAAAGGAAATGGAAAGGAAATGATCGAAAATGTTCATGATTTCACCAGAAGATATTTTGTTTCCTCCTGGTTTAGTGGGAGAAGAGAGGATCCTTTCAATGTCTTCACCACAAGACAGGGGTAGGCATAACAATGAGTGTTGTTCCTTCTTGTGGGGTATCCCGAAAGACATTCCAATTCAAGCTTTCCTGCACCAATATGATTTACATTACCACGCAATGACAGAGACACAGGGAGAGAGTAAATGAGACGGAGACAAAGTCAGAGAGAGCCAAGGGAAGGAACAGAGGAACCATCAAGGGTATGATAGTGTTACTATTCACAACACATTTGCTATGTTTAGAAGGTGTGTGTGTGAGAGTGAGAGTGAGAGAAAGAGAGAGAAAGGAAATAAATATGAGTCCAGGTGTGATGTTAGATGTTGCCCATGCCAGACAAAGGAGCTCGAGTCACAATGGCAGCAAAATAATATTAAAAGTAAAAGTATTCTGCCCAAAAACGACCTCTACATTTTTCAAAGTTATAGGCAAGATCTGTGAAGGTTTTGTAAAATGGGAAGTTTGGCTCAATGAAGCTTAATCATGATCAGACTTATCGACTATAAAATGATTCCTCATAATTCTATTTTTTATGTTTATTTTTTTCTCAATGCCAACATTTTAAAAGTTCTCACTCAATAACTATCTATATATGTGCATGGCAAAATACAGTGCATTTAAAGTTAGGATAAAATGTTAGCAGTGGAAATGCACTATATAAATGTGCAAAAGACAACTAAAACTTCAATAATTTTAACTACATAGAAATGTTTTTTAATAATAATAAATAATAATTAAATAATTAAAATTCAATAACGTGCTTTAACCACCAGGTGTCCCTTTCTATCAGCTGTGCACCGTTATGGTGTAAATACAGCCTATCTACCAATTGGATCAAATATAAAAGTCAGCCGAATTAGTATTGATACTGCAAAGAGACGTATTGTGTGAAAAGAAATGCAAGATGTTTAATGGCTGATATATTTATGATCCACGTCACGTTTTCAGTTTTGGCGGCAGCTCTTCATGTTTGTCTGTCTTCTCAGCAGGGCTCTATAAATAGAGAACTACGGCAGATGTAATATATATATATATATATATATATATATATATATATATATATATATGTAATATTTAATGCAGCCGAACCATGTATTACAATGCCGTTATGTGATGACTTTCAAAGAGAAAAGCAAGCACACTCGGAATAAAGTATTATTTTTTTTTTTTTAAATGTTTTCAGATTTCACATCGCATAAACACCAAATCCCAGCGTGCATTGCGGCTAAACCATCCAATCATCGAGCTGAGGATCATGCCTACGTCTGTTTCTGGTTTCGTTTATGACGGATGTATTTTGTTATACACACATTCCTTCACATTTAAATTTACATTAAAGTATTTCGTGAGGCCTTCTAACATGTTTTTAAATATAACTACGGTTGTAGTTGAAGAGTTTGTAAATTAACATGAACCGAAGCTGTTGCCTGGCAACGCAATCGCACAACGTCACGTCCGTTAATTCCACATCCATACGCATGGATTAACATCGATTTAATACATTAATGTAGCCTTTGTTGGGGCAACAAGAAAATCGGCTTAATCGAGTGTGACTACTAAAAAATAAATCATTTCTATATTAATATTGACAATAACAACCGACCGTCGGGGTAGCATTTGCTTGGCATTTCCGGGTATTTCTCCACTGGTTAACATGGGTTAACAATACCGTGTAACTGTCACGTTTGAAGGGACAAAATCGTGACATCTTCACGTCTCCCAGCATGGTAAATCGCCACATGTTCACGTCTTGCCGTGATACCGGGTTGGCTGTCGGAGGTGAATTTCTCACACAAAATGGAAAATTCTAAACTGACCAAACAAGTCCACTTGCCAATGTCAATGCTTTCACCTCCTAGCTTTCATTCTGAATGCATCATACAGCCTCTTTTTCCTGTCTGAAAGAGACACAAATAATTAGAGAGTGGTGTGAAGAGAAAGCAAGAAAAGCAGGGACACCTGACAGAAGTCACCCAAACCTTGAAACATGCATACAAATAAAAAGCAATACAGTAGAAAAGACATATTTCTGAAAAAAAGATATGGAAAAAAGAGGAAGAAACTGTCCGCTAGATACTTTCTGCTCTGCTTCATTCACACTGCAGATAATGCAGTCAATATGGTCATGAATGTGTTTATATACCCCCCATCCCCTGCCACAGGCGCTGACTGTGGCTCAGGAGGTAGAGCGGGTGGTCCATTAATCGCAGGGCTGGGGTTTTGGTTCCCCGCTCATATTGAAGTGTCCTTGATCCACACTCAGATCCCCAAGTGGCTCCCGATGAGCAGGTCACTTCCCCCACCATTGGCCTGTGAATGTGTGTATGTGAATGAGAAGAAAAATTGTGAAGTGCTTTATCCATTAAAGTAGAAAAAAACACTATATAAAAAATGTGCTCCATCGGTCTCTGCCTCCCTCTACTTCCTTTTATCTTCCTTTCCTGTCTCTCCCCTCTACTCTATCTCACTCTCTTTAGGTTGGACTCTTTTCTCCTCCCTTACCCTCTCTCCTACCAAACTCAAGTTTTACTCCATATCTTAATTTGATTGCATGGCAGTACATTTCCGATCTTGGCCAGGTCTGTAGTGTATCAGTTTTGTATTTGCACGTCTTATGGAACAGATCAGTTTATTATTCAAGCAGCTCTCTCCACAGGCTTGAAGCAGGACTGGGCCTCACAGCCGCATGTAACGCTATTTCCAACAATACTTGCATATATCCAAGGTTGATGTTCAAATAAAAAGGCACTAAACAAATATATGTATCTACATTTTGTAGCCTAGGTGGAGCAGTGGATCAAAACTACTCCTCAAAACCATTGAATATACTATCATGTGTTTCTACCGCCGTGTATGCATTATTTCTAACCAGTTAAGCCCCGAGCCTGTTTTTCAGGCCTCAGGCTCTAAAAGGACATTTCCAGAACAAATGACTGTAACTTCACTTAAGGGGAAAAATTAATAATCTTTTTTCTCAAAGCAATGATAAACCTGTGAGTTGGATGTAGTTTTTTATTTTAAAGTAAATTCAGATTGAACATAGTAAAAAAAAATGTAAATTATTGTGTCCGTCCAAAAAAAAGAATTACTTATAGTGAAAACCACCCTTGAATGATGAGATGGTAGACTAAAAGGTTTAGGAATCCAAACTATAACATATAATAAGTACCCTGTATCAAGATGGATGCAAAACAAGTGACATTTGACCTTTTTAGAGAGATTTAGCAAAAAAAAAACTCTGGGGTCATTTGTGTGGGTTTTCCATATCTCTGGTCCCCCTAGTCGATTTTGATGATTGACACCTCTTTTGAACCGTTAGAGCCAATAGAATTGAGGGGAAGTTCCTAAAATCCATCTAAACATTACCCATTGGTGAATGAGTGATCCGTAGCCAGAATGCCCAAAACCGGAAGCTGTCATACTGAAAACTAGGTTATAGCCATAAATATGAAGATGGATTATCAGTAATCATTTCAAAGAGATACAGAGACATTGGATTAACCTTCCAAAGCGTTTTTATCGTTTTAATGCCATTGAACACAACTTTTGATCAGAAACAGCAAAAGGTAAGACATATTTTCCCTTTTTGCTCTGTAAAGCTACGTCATGTGTTGTCTGGGTTTGCTTCCCCTGTCGCAAGTTTTGATCGCACTGTGATGATACTTATATTTATAGAATCTGTGGAATCTCAGCTTGCTAGCTGATATCTTGTTTGTGCAGATATGATAAGTAATAAGGATATTTATGGTTCTGTGCTAAGTGCGGTGGCATTTTTTCGCTCAGGGCTAATTCAGAAGCTTGGTATTACCCTTGTGTTTCGTTTAGCTAAAAATTGTTAATATTGTCTGATAGCTGAGTTTCTTCCCGTTAAGTGGGTATGACACATTCATAGTTTGATAAATGTTAAGAAGCCCTCAGACGCTGTTTCTTGCAAGATGTTGCGTTTCGCCCCCGGTACCGGGGGCATGGGGCTTAAGGCTTTTAAAATTTTGAGCAAAAACATTTAGCTTAAGCTTCTGTTTAAATAACCTTTGTAAATCGTTTTTTCAAATGCAGCCGGGTTCATCTCCTTACTGTAAGTGAATATCTGATCAAACACTGAATTTGGTGTTGGCAAAGTAAATAGAGAAAACATTTTGGAGCAAATATGTTCTAATCATTGCTAATGTCAAAGCAAATGTTTGATTTACAGACTCACATGCATCCAGAGTGCGCTGGCATAATTATTTGAAAAAGTTGGCTTTTTCATTTTGGAACAAAAAATCATTCAGCCCGATAGAGTGCAGAAGAAAGCATAATATTTTCCCAGGTTGCCATTACCTTCCCATTCACAGAAACAAGTATTTTAAGGCCCGGACACACCAAGCCGATTTTGGCCGTGGATGGGGGTCAGGCCGACGATGAGCGTCAACACGCCCTACTGAGATTGGTATGTCCCGCACCGTTGTGTCTTTATTGCCACTCACACATGCGCAGTTCGTACGTGCTTCTTGGCCGTCGGCTGAAGTCTTTGCGGTGTGTTCCAGTGCGACACATGGCCACGACGCAGAGACGCGAGGCGACACAACAGTCGGGGGTCCGTCTGTGTCAGTTGTTTGGTGTCAGCTTGGTGTGTCCGGGCCTTTAGACAGACCTGCCTCTTTAGAAAGTTTGAAAGCTCCTCTGTAGCCTGAGTTGCTGCTCTGTTGCTGGCATTGATCAGCAACACTGGCAAGCCCCTGCTCATAAATAAAGCTCATTTTGTGAAAAGACCCAGTGAAATATTACTGATTGCACCTTTAAAATCAGCTACCAGCGATCATTAGCATGCTGGCGGCATGAATTGCATTAGTATACTAAGGCATCATTTAGCATTTTCATATCAGCTAAACTGAGACATGTGTAGCACATCAAGAATGAGTTAGGCTGGAGGAAGTATGAGAAACTAATGACAGAGATGACGGATTGTTCTGTCCTGTCTGCTTTCATGACTGTAGTCATTTTAGATACATAGGGCCAGTTTGTTAAGCAGGTATGTGTGAGTACAAAAAAGTGCTTTTTGTGTGTGGGTGTGGGTGCTCATAAAACGCTCAAGGAGAGTAATTTATCAGACAGCATCTTGTTGCAATGTGTTTTTTTAATCTTCCAGACATTCTGTTATTGTTAGAATTATGATAGCCCACCGCAGGACAAATATCTGATTAACGATTTGTGTGTGCGCGAGTCTGTGTGTCACTATAAATCATATCTGATTATGATGATCAGGCAGGCAGGAGAGATGAACGATGAGAAGAGGTGAGAGAGGAAGACAGAACCGAAGTGGGAGAGAAAGAGACACACACACAATCAGATGGAAAGCTGGATGGAGTGAGAGAATGGTAGATGTACGGCAATACAGAGGTCATAATTCATTTCAACGAACCTCCAGCACTCAACTGAAAAATTATGTTATGTTACTAATCACTCATCCATCCGTGGCGTGTGGTTGTATGTTTGCGTGTGTGTGTGGTGTGTGTGTGTGTGTGTGTTGTGTGTGTGTGTGTGTGTGTGTGCGTGTGTGTGTGTTGTCTTATGAGAGAGAGAGAGTGAGACATTAGTTTCCCTTAGATATTTTTAAAATGTGTACCCCCATTCATCTTGTTAAACGGGGTTGTTTCAGGTGTCTTTCTAAGCATGCTCAATATGTGTCTTACATCCTCCATTCAAATAACAAATACATGTATACAGCAAAAAGTACAACATGTACAGTTTGTATGCAGTGGCAATCATGAATGGGTAAAATGAACTTTATTGTAATGTGTATGAGTATGTAACTACTGGCACTTGAACGCAGACTGCCCAATCACAGCTGCATCCAGGTTCTAACAACTACAGTATATGGCTCTCTATGGCATGCTTAATGTTATAAGAAAAAAACCATGGTTCACTTTACACTGTGATCTGTAGAAGACTTGAGATGCTATCTTTATGTTTTTAACCTTCTTTCGCTGCCAAGTCAGTTTGACAGCCTGGATATATAATGCAAATGCATATTGTAGACTTTCTAAATGTTACTCTCCGAAATTGCTTTTTTGTTCTTCCAAGAAAACTGATATTTCATGAAGGAGTGCAGTATGTGTGTGGGCTTCTTGCTAGCTTTGATAGCTTCACAAAGTAGCAGCAGGGGCTTGGCAAAGGGTCGATACATTCATTACAATATTTGTGAAAATGTCATTACATTTTAGATTAGGTTTGCATGTTTCCTGTTAAGCAGACAAATACTTATTTCTGTATTTGCTATAATAACTATTTTCAGCTAGGCCAAGCTTTTATCGTTATCTGGAGTTCAACAGTAGCCTGCAAACAAACACGAGTCTAATGTCAGTTTTTCATATGTCTTCAAAAAATGGGCAGTTTCCAGCAAATTAGAGACAGTATCTCTTTCCGTTTTTTCAAACTTGACCCTATTCATCATTCATCTTGAAATACTTTATTTATTTTAGAATAACCTAAATGTGAAAAATGAAACATTATGCGTAAAAGACTCCTTGTTTTAGGTGTTTGTTTTGTTTCTCTGGCTCAAATGAGAGTGACGTCCTTGAGAAACGTACTGAAGGCCTTAAGCTCCAGGGGAGCAGTTGTAAAACGGCAGCCGACCCTGCCATTTGACCTTCCTGTTGAGGAGGCAAGCGGAAAGATGAATATGTCCTTCGGGGATCAATAGAGAAAATAAAAGGGAAAGCGAGCAAGGCCGTCTGTCTCCAAAACACAAAACCCAAAGTAGCTGTAAAACACGGTGGGAGGTGTTACCATGAACACATGTTTAAACTCGCATTCTGTACACTAGGCCCGTGCATGCAACATTTAATGTTGTCAGATTCTCGTCTCCCAGCAGAGTGTGTGTGTGTGTGTGTGTGTGTGTGTGTGTGTGTGTGTGTGTGTGTGTGTGTGTGTGTGTGTGGTGTGTGTGTGTGTGTGTGTGTGTGTGTGTGTGTGTTGTGTGTGTGTGTGTGTGGTGTGTGTGTGTGTGTGTGTGTGGGTGTGTGTGCATGTGTAAGCTTGCATCTGGGTGTAGAACGACCTAAGCTATCTGCATGTAGCTGGATGAGTGCATACTTCATCACCAGTTTAAACCAACGGTGTGTGTGTGTGTAGATGTGTGTGTGTGTGTGTGTGTGTGTTGGTGTGTATAGGAGTGTGCATTCTATATGTATGCAGTGCGTGCTTTGATGACAGTCGCTCATCAGTAACCTGAATGTTGATTGCAGAAGTGTGTGAGTGTACGTGTGTGTGTATTTGTGTGTGTGTGTTGGTGTGTGTAGGAGTGTGCATTCTATATGTATGCAGTGTGTGCTTTGATGACAGTCGCTGATCAGTAACCTGAATGTTGATTGCAGAAGTGTGTGTGTGTGTACGTGTGTTGATTGCAAGGTGTGTGTGTGTGTGTGTGTGTGTGTGTTTTTGTGCGTGTGTCTGTGTGTCTCCATGTGTGTGTGTTTGTCTGCTGATTGCAGAGTAATGCAGATCAGATGAAGCAAGAAATCGGCTTTTTGGCTCCATCAATCATCTTTCGGTCTCTCTCCTCTCTCCCCCGTCTCTCTCAATTTCCTTCCTCTCAGGTTCACTCATTCTCTTTCGTTCTTTTTCTCTTTAAGTCTTCCACCATTGCCCTTTATCTTTCTCACACACACTTTGGGTCCTCTTTTATATTCTCTTTTGAACCATTGAATTCCACACACAACACAGTTCTGCCTCACAGTTGCAGGTGACATTTTCCACTTTTTTGATTTTCTCAGAGAGAAAAATATCAAGGGTATACGAACGCAGATCTTACATTTGCATTCAAAGTTAAAACAAAGATGTATTTGGTTAATTGAGATGACATTAAATTAATTTCCTAGTTCAGTTCTAGTTCAAAATGTAGCTATCTGAAATGTTATACCAAATTGGTTTGTACAGGAAGGTCTGAACTTTCACTAAACAGAAAGTTTGCATTGTATATGGTGTCATTTAAAATTAAGAGATGAAAAAAAAACGTTAGACCCAGCATTATTTTTGATAATCAAGCTAAGCTAATATGCTAATGCTCCCGGGGCAATTTGCTACACAACTGAAATACATAAATCCTGAGCAGTATACAACAAAGCACAAATAAGTCTGCAAATAAAACACGTACTGAAAGATACGGGCACAAAAACTAAATCACAACACAAAGTTATCAGAGAGAGTATCTGTGGATTTACAAAATTCAGCTGTGATCCAATACTATTGTAGTACTGGGAGCAAGTATTATGACTGCTTCTGACACCGGTAAACACAAAACTAGGTCAAGATTTCTCATATCATGAAATAAAAAAGTCATGGTGCTTTCAAAGCAAGGTTGCATTAAACCTTTCTACTGTATCTGCACTCATACACTACACATAATAGATAAGGTTGTGGGGAAAATATAAATGAATAATGCTAATCCACAAGAAGAAAGTTTTACCGGAGGTGAGTTGACAACTAACCTTCGCAGAAGCCAAAACTGTGAGCTGGACTCATTAGGTAGTCACTGCAAGGTAAAGATGTGATTGCCTTTAAGTATCTGAGGTAAGGAAACATAAAAGATTCAGTGTGTGTGTGTGTGTGTGTGTGTGTGTGTGTGTGTGTGTGTGTGTGTTTCCATCTGGATACAGGTTCATGCGCCACATGAAGAGGAAACAGGTGTTCTCCTTAACAGATTGTATAGTCCCAATATCTTGGTCTGATGGGATGATATGATTTGATTTAAATAACGTGTTGATCTTAAAGTGCCTGTGACACGAGTTTCCCCCATCATCCAAACCCATCAATTTGAGTAAATATTGTCCCCTTGAAAACTGTTACTGAACTGATTTTGGATATTTGTACTTTGATTAATTAATCTGCCCTTCAATGTTGACCATTTTCTGGATCTTCTCGGGGATTCTTCAAGTCCCGCCAAATTACGTGTGACGTCAATGCGGGCACAGCGCTCCAGCTGCACCGTTCAGGATCCCAGCATCTGCATGTAAACACGATGGCGCACACAGCAGCAAGCTCAGACAGCGATCACAGTTTAATTTTGAACGTGTCTGAGAGCTCATATGAGGCTGAAGGATCGGTTTATGTTGCATCTGTTAGAAGTTTAGGAATTAGGTGCGTCAATATGGGCGATCATACGGTCATGTAGCCAGTGGTGGAATGGGACTAAAAATCTTCCCGGGACTCTCGACTCCGCACACTGAGTTGATCTCTTTTCTATAGACGCCGGAGGCGTGCAGCGTCAGGTAAAACAAGTTATTAAGCCTTCCCAAACCTGAGCCTCACGCGCCGCCTATGGGGGATGTGATAGTGACTTATCCGACCGGCCCACTTCGGTACCGGCCCATCGGGATTCGTCCCGATGGCAAGTCCGCCACTGCACCCAGCCCACGTAAACTGTCAACGGGGGGAGCCTCGCTGCGGGGAAACGGTGGACCGAGAGTCCCGATCGGAGTGGGAATAATAATAATAATAATAATAATAATCCGTGCATTTTATCCATTAATTTCCCAACATTGTGGTAAAAAACCACACGTTTTAATCCATGTTGGTGTACTACAACTACACAAAGCATCGGTTTGTTTTCTCATCAGGAAATGCAAACCAGCTCAAACAAACGATTTTTAATCATCATCCTCACGATCATTTAATGTATCATATGTTCGCCGAATTGACATGAAAGCACTAATAAATATAGTTTCATCTACTTGAGTTTACAACTACAAAAATAATCGATTTGTTTTTATATCACATCCTACGGGAGGAAATTCAGCAGCTCTCACTGCCGATCTGTAATCCTAATTTAATCATCATCTGCACCACGATCATTTATGTTTATGTTCGCCGAATTGACATGAAAGCACTGACAAATATGAATATACTGTAGTCAACTTCATTAAAACATTATTAACGTGCCTAAACTCAGTAATTCACCATTTCTACGCATAACAACACAGTGAAGCGTTCCCGCATTGACGTCACTTCCGGCTTCCCCCAAAACCTCAAAATGAGTGAAGGAATTTTCCCGTGATGTTCGAAATTATTGATATTTATCGAAACGGTATCGCTTTTTCTTTTTTAAACTGACGGTTCGAGATTACTAGTAGCCCACTATTTCATTGCACAACAGTTGCTGGGTGGCTGTCACAGGCACTTTAAGCAGATGTATCTTCTTTCGTGGGTGTAACAGTTCTCTTATACTGATTTTATGTTTTTCATCTGAAAGATATTCAAGCTGAATCTGCTCTCATGAATGTCAAAACGCTGCAGCAGATTTGTCGTTGTTAATAAAATGACCATGGGATGATCAAGGGATGAGGTTTTATTGAAGTGGAGTCTTTTTTCCTAAAATCCCTTTTGGTGAATCAAATAAACGTAATGTTTATATGTTCAACATAGATTGTAAACCATAGTGGACACATACAAAACAACAAAGGGTTGCAAAGAACGCGACTTTGTCACATCATCAGACTAGAGATGTTACACGATGGAAAAAAGGCTCGATAAAAAAACATTTTAAAACTATGAAACCATATGTTTATTCGTTTATCCATCCATCCATCCATCTTCTTCCGCTTATCCGTGGTCGGGTCGCGGGGGTAGCAGTTCCAGCAGAGAGCCCCAAACTTCCTTTTCCCTGGCAACATCAACCAGCTCTGACTGGGGGATCCCAAGGCGCTCCCAGGCCAGCGAAGAGATATAATCCCTCCACCTGGTCCTAGGTCTACCCCTTGGTCTCTTCCCAGCTGGACGTGCCTGGAACACCTCCCTAGGGAGGCGCCCAGGTGGCATCCTAACTAGGTGCCCGAACCACCTCAACTGGCTCCTTTCGACGCGAAGGAGGAGCGGCTCAACTCCGAGTCCCTCCCGAATGACCGAACTTCTCACCTTATCCCTAAGGGAGACACCAGCCACCCTGCGGAGAAAACCCATCTCGGCCGCTTGTATCCGCGATCTCGTTCTTTCGGTCATGACCCATCCTTCATGACCATAGGTGAGGGTAGGAACGAAAATGGCCCGGTAGACAGAGAGCTTTGCCTTCTGGCTCAGCTCCCTTTTCGTCACAACGGTGCGGTAAAGCGACTGCAGTACCGCTCCCGCTGCTCCGATTCTCCGGCCCATCTCACGCTCCATTGTTCCCTCACTCGAGAACAAAACCCCGAGATACTTGAACTCCTTCACTTGGGGTAAGGACTCATTCCCTACTTGGAGTGGACAATCCATCGGTTTCCTGCTGAGAACCATGGCCTCAGATTTGGAGGTGCTGATCCTCATCCCAGCCGCTTCACACTCGGTTGCGAACCGATCCAGTGAGTGCTGAAGGTCGCAGACCGATGAAGCCATCAGAACCACATCATCTGCAAAAAGCAGTGGTGCAATCCTTAGCCCACCGAACTGCAGACCCCCCCCCCCCATGACTACGCCTCGAAATCCGATCCATGTATATTACAAACAGGATTGGTGACAAAGCGCAGCCCTGGCGGAGGCCAACCCTCACCGGAAATGGGTCCGACTTACTGCCGAGGAGCCGGACACAGCTCTCGCTTTGGGAGTACAGAGATTGGATGGCCCTGAGTAGAGACCCCCTCACCCCATACTCCCGCAGCACCTCCCACAGTAACTCCCTGGGAACCCGGTCATACGCCTTCTCCAAGTCCACAAAACACATGTAGACCGGATAAGCGTACTCCCAAGCCCCCTCCAGGATCCTTGCGAGAGTAAAAAGCTGATCCGTCGTTCCACGACCAGGACGGAATCCGCATTGTTCCTCCTCAATCTGAGGTTCGACAATCGGCCTGACCCTCCTTTTGAGTACCTTAGAGTAAACTTTCCCGGGGAGGCTGAGTAGTGTGATGCCTCTGTAATTGGCACACACCCTCTGGTCCCCCTTTTTAAAAAGGGGAACCACCACCCCGGTCTGCCACTCCTTCGGTACCGTTTCCGACTTCCACGCAATGTTGATGAGACGTGTCAACCAAGACAGTCCCTCAACACCCAGAGCCTTCAGCATTTCTGGGCGGATCTCATCCACCCCCGGGGCTTTGCCACTGTGGAGTTGTTTAACAACCTCAGTGACCTCCCCCCGGGAGATTGGTGTCGATCCCCCCGTCATACTCCAGCTCTGCCTCTAACATAGAGGACGGAGTTATCGGGTTCAGGAGTTCCTCAAAGTGCTCCTTCCAACGCCCTAACACTCCATCAGTTGAGGTCAACAACGTCCCATCCTTACTGTACACAGCTTGGATGGTTCCCTGCTTCCCCCTCCTGAGGTGTCGGACAGTTTTCCAGAACAACTTTGGTGCCGCCCGAAAGTCCTTTTCCATGTCCTCTCCGAACTTCTCCCACACCCGCTGCTTTGCCTCGGCCACGGCTGAGGCTGCTGCCCTTCGGGCCTGTCGGTACCTTGCAACTGCCTCGGGAGTCCCCCGGGATAACAAATCCCTGAAGGCCTCCTTCTTCAGTCGGACGGCTTCCCTGACCACCGGTGTCCACCAGGAGGTTCGAGGGTTACCGCCCCTTGAGGCACCTAGGACCTTGAGACCACAGCTCCCCGCCGCGGCTTCGGCAATAGAGGCTTTGAACACCGACCACTCTGGTTCAATGTCCCCAACCTCCACAGGAATGCCCGAAAAGCTCTGCCGGAGGTGTGAGTTGAAGGCCTCCTGAACCTGGGCCTCCTCCAGACGTTCCCAGTTCACCCGAACTACACGTTTGGGCTTACCAGGTCTATCCAGAGGCTTCCCCTGCCACTCCACCCAACTCACCACCAGATGGTGATCAGTTGACAACTCCGCCCCTCTCTTTACCCGAGTGTCCAAAACATACGGCCTCAGGTCCGATGATACGATAACGAAATCGATCATGGACCTTCTGCCTAGGGTGCTCTGGTACCACGTACACTTATGAGCATCCCTATGTTCGAACATGGTGTTTGTTATGGCCAATCCATGACTAGCACAGAAGTCCAGTAACAAACCACCACTCCGGTTCAGATCAGGGGGGTCGTTCCTCCCAATCACTCCCCTCCAAGTGTCTCCATCATTGCCCACATGTGCATTGAAGTCTCCCAGCAAGATTAAAGAGTCCCCTTCAGGAGCCCCATACAGGACTCTTTCCAGGGTCTCCAAGAAGGCCGTATACTCTGAACTGCTGTTGGGTGCATAAGCACACACAACAGTCAGAGTTTTCCCCCCCATAACCCGCAGGCGTAGGGAGGCAACCCTCTCGTCCACTGGGGTAGACTCCAACAACGAAGCACCCAACCGGGGACTTGTGAGTATCCCCACACCCGCCCGGCGCCTCACACCTTGAGCAACTCCGGAGAAGAATAGAGTCCAACCCCTATCCAGAAGTAAGGTTCCAGAGCCGACGCTGTGCGTAGAGGTGAGCCCAACCAGATCCAACTGGTACCGCTCCACCTCCCGCACAAGCTCCGACTCCTTCCCCCCCAGAGAGGTGACGTTCCACGTCCCCAAAGCCAGCTTCTGTCGCCCGGGTCTGGTCCGTCGAGACCCTCCGCTTTCACTGCCACCCTTCTGGCAGCGCACCCGACCCCATCGTTGTTTCCCGTAGGTGGTGGGCCCGCGGGATGGAGAAGCGGAGGTGTTGCCCACGTTGCCTTTTCGGGCTGGGCCCGGCCGGGCTCCGTGGCAAGCCCGGCCACCAGACGCTCGCCGACGAGTCCTCCTTCTGGGCCTGGCTCCAGAAAGGGACCCCGGGCTTCCTCCGGGCCGGGTATCCTCACTCCTTGTGTCATCTTTCATGAGGTCTCATTCGTTTATATGAAGTTTTTTACAACCATAACAATAAAGGTTTAGTTATGAGTTTTCTATTTTTCATCCTCCACTAAGGTCTGTTTCTCTGTCTATCAGCAGAATCTGATAAAACTACTGTCACAATTGTATTATACTTGGTAGAACTTGGTAGGGTGTAGCTTGGGCAAAGGAAAAATCCCTTACATTTTTTAGTCGATCTGAATCATCAATTAAAAAAAATGTAAACATTGCAAGATAGTTGAATTTGGCCTTAGTGGAGGACTGTAATCTCCAAGTGCCCTAATAGATTCAAACAAGCGCTAAATGTCTATGAAAATGGTCACTATAAAAGAAAAAGTACAATAGCACACACAAACAAACAAACACACACACACACACACACACATACAAGAGATAAGGATGGTTTAATGGAAGCAAACAAAGTGGGAAGGCTTTCATAATTAGATACATGAATGTTGGGTATGTGATGGTGATATGATGATATACAAGTCCTGCTTTCTATCAGCCCTTAAAGAACGTTTTCAGAGGTCATTCCCGAACATTCCATGGCTTTCTGATGGGAATCCCAGATCTGCCACTGTAGCTGTCAATTATATCCAGATTTGTAACTTTACTGGGGCCTCAATGCCACATCAATACTGCAATACCATCCCTTCATCTATCGCTGTCTCGTTCCCTCCGTCCCGCTCCCCTTTGCCCCCCTCCCTTCTTTCCACACTGGCACAATAGCAAGAACAATGCCAGGGTGCCACCACATCAAACACTAGCGAGAGAGAGAGAGAGAGACACACAGAAGGAAAGACAGAGGGACAGATGAAGAGAGAGACAGAATTACAGTGTGGGTCGAACTGTGATTGTGCATCAAAGCAAAACTGGGAAAAAAACATCCTCTTAAACTGATTATATATCCATGAGAAGAAAAACCACAAAATCTCTCTCTCTCTATGTCGCCCTTTCTCTCTCTATTGCTCTCTCTCTCTGTCTTTGTCTGTCTCATGGTGCCAACTGTCTACACGCTACCAGTGTCTACTTTTACACATTGCTATCAAAGCCACTTCCGCAGGATCAAACCCAGCTTTCCAAACGGTTTTTTGCTTATTCTGTGACTTTTCACTTGTCTGCATACCCTGAAAACATACCAGTAAAACCATTACAATTCTCAGATTTCACAGTTCAAGTGGGATGATTAGCAGCATTAAAAGGGTACTCCACCCTAAACCAGACTTGACATGTTTTACTCTTGATCTTGGAGAGCTTATTCCATTTAACTTTAGGGGACATCACCAGTGGAGCTTTTGGGGGATAAGGACATGTTTTCCTCATTAGAACCGTTGGCACAAAAGGGATTTAAAACTCCCATTAAAAAGTTGAAACTGTATTTCTTTTGGTTTCATGCAAAAAGTTGATCTTGTTTTGAGTGATTGGTGGTGTGAAACTCAGAAACGTACATCCAGCAATTTAGCCCCCTTTAAGTATGGAATTGAGACTTTTAAAACGACTGTATAAAGTACACTGAGTGAATATGAAACCTATACAATACACAATGTCTTAACACATTGTGAAAATACTAAATGCATCACCCAGTGCTTTATTACTGTCGCTTCAATTCTTTGAAAAACTCGTCTCTGTTTTTCCTTGGATGCCCTCCACTGATCTAATAACACATAACACACACACATTTGATGACATGATATCATTCTTGATTCTTTCAAGACCTCACACACAAACAGACACAGGCACGTACTGCACTAGCAAACGGATAAACTGTGACCTTACTGTACTTAATGTTCAATGATTTAACGTTTAACTCATTACAATTATATACCTGCGCTGTCTAATCTATAGTCTTATACATGAAGTTGAAACATGAAAAGACATTGAAAAAAGTTTAATTAACTGAGTGTATAGACTTATAACCTCCAAAGGATACTTTACATATACATTTCTTACCACATTATGTTCAGACAACCGCATACACATGGAGAAATAATAGAAAAAGGGCAGAACAATACGTGGGTCTGGTCTATGTCTTGTGTGCGTGAAGAAATAGATTTTTCAGAAACCATAAAAACAAAAATTCATACATATTTGCACGTTCACAAGCCAGAAAGACACAGTTATTAAGTCTCACACACACACACACACACACACACACACACACAACACACACACACACACACACACACACACACACACACACACACACACACACACACACACACACACACACACACACACACACACAAAGACATATTTGTGTCCATAAACCACGCTCATCCATCATCTTAGCTATGGGTAATCTGTCTATGACGACACATGATGTTAATGTATCACTCCCCCCCAGTGAGTGTCCTCTCTGTTCTCTCTCAGTCCAGTTCTGTCTATTTTTATGACATCATTGTTTTCATAAATGTGTGTGAAAATGTATTTTAGCTATATAAACTGAATTTGATTAATGTGTGTTTGTCAGTCTTCATTTATCTGCTGCATGTTGATGCATGTTAGTGTTAAAGTGTGTTTTTGTTTAATGAATTGATCAACTTTTTTCTTTTTTTTATGTTGCTACACTATACAAAAACCCTATATTAAGGATTAAAGGGAAATCATAAAAGGACATTAAATACATTAAATTGTTCATGCAAAACAAGCAAGCAACAGTATCTAAAGAACGACATGTGCATGTCATTGAATCAGATTTCCTTGTTTTGCCTTTGCACATCCATGGCTTAGAGCAATTCATCTTGAATTGTTTACCTTTATGATATTTAAACTAAACAAAAAATCTTAAACAATAGTACTCCTATTTGCCTCATTGACAGAGACGGTTGATTTGTATCTTCTTCCTCTTCATTTCCTGTGGATATCCTCCTTTATTTCCCTATGAAGTGTGTTAAAAAACACTTGTCTATCTTACCAATTTATTCACGACCTAAATAAGTCTCTAGAAATGGAAATTAGCATTTCTTGGAGAAAAGATCTGAAAATGAGGTTAATATAATATTGCCTGCTTAAAAACATCCATTTAATGACCTGTGAATCCCTTCATTTGCTTTCTGCTTTCACAATAATTGAAACTTGGTCGGACAACGTTTTGGAGATGCAGAGTTTTGGAAATTCCAGCCTCAGTTTATGATGTGGAAAAAAACCCTGTTATTTCTTCTATCCTTTTACTAGCTTCTTACACTCTGCTTTGGCTTTTTTTCTCTTCAGCTATCCACATTCTGGTGATTCAGAAAGCCAGCTTTTCATGCCAATCTCCTCAGCCAAATCCATGGTAATTGTCTTTGTTGCTCTATGTTTCTGACAGTCTTTTATCTCTCTGTCTCTATTCCCTATCTCTCTCACCCCTTGTGTAGTTGTAATCAACCTTTTAAAGCTTTTTAACAACAGTATTTAGAGGACATCATAGGATACTAATGCATTTCAGTAAACAAACACATTTTTTACACAAAAAGGGGCGTGTGTGTGTACATTCACTTCCTCTTTCCTCCTCTCCTTGGACTCTCTCTCTTCTCTGAATCCCTATCTCTCTTTCCTTTTCTCTCCTTGCATCAACCCACCCAAATGCTATCAGCGAAAACATTGTTCAGAAGCAGTGACACTGATATGCAGACTGGATTTATGCATGTCCATGTGAGCATGTGAGAGACAGAGAGAAAGGAGGATGATGATGATGATGATGATGATGATGATGATGAATAAGGCTCGGGAGAGGAGGGAGAGAATTACTTCTGAGCATGAGGGAGTGAAATATAGACGGGGATAAAAAGATAGTGGGAAGAGAAGGAGTGATAATGCAAATTGAGACAAGAGAGAAGGAAAAATTCAATAAAAGTTACTGAAAAGGAGTCAAAAACTGGGTGGGAGGGGCTGAGGGGAAGCAGGACACAAGAGAGGGAGAAAGAAAAGTACTCCCGACTGAGGTGAGAGCACGTCTCACGATTCCCAGGTTGTTTTGGATAGTGAGAGAAGGGGATGGAAAGAGAGATGGATGGGCCATAATCGCGTGTTCTGCGGCGTGTGCACGTTTCATGAATCCCATGTTGCTTTTTGGCTCTGGGCAACAAATTGAGGGTAAAACGAGCAGCAGAGATGAGGTTCGAAAAATGTAAGATCATATTCAGAGCCGTTCCCCATGGAAACCTATTCTGATTCACAGCGTATGCAAGTAGAGAGGAGGACGGTGAGTGAGTGAGTGAGTGAGTGTGAGGCATGGATGGATGGAGGGAGGCAGAAGGAGGGTGAGGAGGCAAGGGACTCGGATATAATGCGGGATGAAGAGAGAAAAAAAGAGGGCATGTTAAGTTGTTACGGAACAAAACAAGCATACTGGTGCATATTATATTTCACCTGTAGCAGAGCCTGGGCGATGCTTTAGAACAACATTACATAGATGAGTGCATACTGACTGATTAGCTGCTGAGTCCACAGGAATGTCTGAGCTCCCTAACATACTGTAATTACCATGTTGGCGTCCTAATCATGATCCGCACTACAGGATTTGGCGCACGCTCATATGGGCTGGATTCTCTCGTGTATCCAAATAAAATGGGTGAAATGTTTGCCAGGAGGGAAACAAAATGGCGGCCCTCAAAAAATGGATCCAGATGGAGTTGTGACATCAAACCCAATATGGTAAGGGACAAGAATCCCAACTTGAGGAGCTTGTGGAGACGCAAGCCAGGTCTTCATTAGACCATAAAGAGTCCCAACAGGCTCTCGTCTCCTCATAAATGATGCATGTGCAGGAGGCAGGTCAGGGTGTCAGCTCCTCCAACACCAACACTTTGAGCACTTTTGAGATTATTTCACATACTTTAGCATAGCTTAGGATATACTAGTGACTTAGCTTTGTATTGAATAACGGTAGGAAGCATTGTAAAATGATTACTACTGCATTTAACTCATAACAATAACAGTTTATATAGCTACTGTAGCTAAAAGCAACCCATAAACACAAACACAGGGATTTATTTATGACTTTAGGAAAGTTTTTTCTGCTTCACAAGCTTTTATTTACACCGCTTCCTGATTAATTCTCTCTCACCCACACACATTATTCAATTGTCCAACTGATCAGGGAACAGATAAACAGAAAAGCAGCTCGATGAACCCTCTATTTGACTTGTTTTAATGTTTTTGTCATTTTAATGAGAATGACATCAAATTTCTGTAAAACTTCAGTTCTCATTGAACCGACCCTTTTAGTAGATATTTCCAACGAGCAATTTCTGGTCTAGTTTCCAAATCTAGAGTTTTTCAATTTGTCTTTTTTTTGGCTTGTTGGATACAAATATACTAAGCTATTTTGATAATAGAGCGCTATCAAATCTGCCAAACATGCACAGTGATCAGCTGCAAATGTTGTTTCAAGAATACCATTACTTAATTAGAGAGATCAGAAGGACATCTTTTGAGGTAACCTATTAACTTTAAGTCTAAGTGAAAGATCTTCCTGGGAGGTACTGGAAGTAGCTCAAGCTTAAGCCATAGTAGCCAGCTAAAACCAACGCTGTATTGAATTCAAACAAATGGATCTGCAAAGTAATGTAGAGAAAGTCACGCAAAACGTTTCCATTAAACTAAAGAAAGTAAATAAAATAGCTCATCTTTCAGATTTAATTCAAATAAGAACAAATCTGTCGCCACAAGCCATGCCCCAAAGAAGGTAGTGATGTGGGGATTCAACTTGGGACACCATCTTGGCATAAACAAACTCAGTGATGAACTTCAGATGTCACCATGCACCAGAGCTCTAGAAGCTTCTCTTTTTTTTCCTATAGGATTACACTTTTTTGGGGAGTGAATGATGCATTTCACATTCAGCTTCTATTTCTGCTCATCCAAAAAAACATTTAAGTAAATAAAGAGTCATTTGTAGAGATCTGGTGGCAAGGTGAAATCTGAACATCCACAACAATTGTTTATCCTGCACTCTTCCAGCTACTTATTGATAATTGTTTACAGTTGTGCGGGAGTAAATACACTCTCAATGGGGTGGTCATACATCTGGGCTCCTCTGCTTTTGTGAACAAACAAAACTGGCTCTTAGGGATTAGACCCTTTCTCGACTCCCACCAGGAATAGATATGGCCATCCCTGAAATCTAGGACAAAGAACCGAGAGTGAAACCATGACCAGCTTTGATTTTTAAGGAAACTCAGATAAATCCTGAGAGTTGGTTCTGCTCTGACCTTAAGTCCTGATTGTCTATCCATGAGTGACATCAGCCGTCACAGTACTGCTGGCTCATGATCGAATCTAAGAACTGCTGATTCATCACATTATGTGGATCACTTACTGCTAACAATATTCTTTATAGCCCAATTATGACTGTGCATTTTCTCTTCTCCTTTCCACCCCTCTCCACTTTCTTCTCACTCTTCTCTCTGGAGCATAATGATTGCGTTTCTGTTCTTTCTTCCTCACATGAGAATTGTAATATTAATCCATGGTGGTGACGATAGCAAGGATTTATGTTGAGCTGAGATTGTCAGATGGGACATTTAGGGTGATGTACCGACACTTTTGGCGTCTCACTGACCTACAGGTGACCCATACGAAGACAACAACACACACATATATGCATGAAGGCATACATGTCTATCGCTCTCTCTCTCTCACACACACACACACACACACACACACACACACACACACACACACACACACACACACACACACACACACACACACACACACACACACACACACACACACACACACACACCCTCTTCACTATCAACATATTTTCTTAATCTTCACATCATTAGTTCCTCCAGGCAACCAATACTGATGAATCTCCATGGTTAAATAAAGAAAACTTAAAACAGTATTGGTCAGAGGAATGAGCATTGTAGACATTGATATTATAACCTCATGAGGTCATTACAGTTTGCTTTCACACCCAGGAGAGAAAGAGCCACATTTGCATTCATTGGAGTCGTGTATTTCAATGTCATGTATATTGTCAATACCCACTCTTCATTTTGCTCAGTGGTTGGTCTCTACCAACAGAAATATCAGTCTATAAAGCTCCACTATGTTTGTATACTAGCTTGGCACTACAATTATGATCAGAAGAGCAGCTGCATACTTTTCTCAATAGTGATGACAATGTTAAAAGTAAATGAAAACCGTTAAGTTGCACGCTATAACAATGCTAAAAACACATGATCGTGATTTGACAGCAACACTGGTGATAATACTTATGTTGGGTTATCATTTCAGACAATGCCTTTGAAATATTATCTAAGATTCAAAGTAAAGTTTCTATTTCCAAGGTTCCTAATAGAATCATTTGAAATGAATGATTTTTGATTATAAAAGAATTCCTGTCTTTTAAAATGTATTTGGTCTTTCCTTTCTATAGTGAAAATACAAGGTAGTTCAAGGTATATTTTCACCACTTTGTTAAGTGATTTTAAAGTATGCCACAATAAACAAGTTACGTTTGGGAAGGTCGATGGCCTGAAGCCACAACCATCCTATTTTTTGGGGGGTCTATCATTTGTTGACAGTTAAGGCAACAAACCTAAGAGCTCTGGTCTGACAGTACATTTATTTATACTGCAAGTGTTGCTGAAGTTTTCACCTCTTCCAACTTTTCCCCCATCCATGCAACTTTTACGTAAAGTAGGTAAGGTTGCGCCATAAATCCCTCGTCTGCCTTTTGAATCCTCAGACAGCTGTCGTTATCATATCAGGTTCTCTATTAAATGAGTGTTTCTCTTTCTGTGTGTGTCAGTGTAAAGCGCTGATATTGGATCTGTTCTCTTTATCAGCAGACACATGGGAGTTAAAATTACTTTATTCATTCTGCAACATAACAATATTATCTTGCAATAGCGATACTATAGTTACTGAGAGAAAGAAAGAAGGAGAGTGGATATAAAAGCTTTGTGGCTTGATGGTTTAAAGATCAGACATTGTGCTTGTAACACATGTCCTCTTGTCTCGTATCTTTCCGTTACAAAAATCATTAACGTCTTTCATGAAGGAAATGTTTAATTCCATTACCACTTTGTCTGGGACAAATATGCTGCCTCTGTTGACTCAGTTTTGATTTCCTGTGACCACACAAAGTCTTTATTCTATCATGTCTAGACAAAGGAGGAGGTTTGTCCTCACCACTGTGTAGCCGGTTGGTAAATATGCCAACTTCCATCAGACCAAAACTGTTTCTGGGCTGACACTGTTTCAATAAATGAGAGTGTCTCCTCAACAAATCATGACTCAACCTTGTAACCTAGAGGTTACCTCTTATGGTTACATTACAAGGCAACTGAACAGCTCTGGTCCAAACTTACACCAGTTGAGTGTTTGCTAAATATGTCCCAGTGGTGTTTGGGTGGACTTGAGGGGCTTGGAGGGTTAAGCAATAAAATGTTTAGAGAGTAGCTGCTGTACATTTAGAGATAATGATTAATGAACTGTAGCTAATAAACATTTACAACTTTGAATTTGATCGCTTTGATTCTTGCCAATGACAACAGTGATTTCCTTAAGTACAATTTACCGTAATTCGTACCGTTTTCTGACAGCTGAGCAGGAGAAATTGTGTATTTAGAGTTGCGAACTTCTACCATTTTCTGCAGTAACTATAGGCACCTATTTTATGTTTATTTTATACAGTAGACAACCTTTTGTTGATTATTTCTCTTTACTTGTAATGCAGCCAAAACCCTAAAGCATTTCTTCCTTGGGGGAAATTACCCTGTAACAAAAATAATGGAGATGTGGGAGAAAAAAGGAAATTGAAGACTTTCACAAAGCACCAATACAAATGAAAAAAAGCCATTTTCTGATGGCCCTTTTTGAACGTGTCCCATTAGCAGCAGAAACCCAATATTCCAGCCTTTCCCCTTTCTCTGGGGGTTAAACGGTTCACAGAGAGGCATGATTGGAGCGTAGAGACATGAGGAGGGAGTGGAGAGAGAAAAGGAGAAAGAATGAGGCTTCAAATCTCTAGAAGGCCTGGAGGTAAAAACAGCAGAATATTACCTCACTTCATATTTGTGTATGTTAATTTGCCACACACCACAATCACGTAAAACAGCAGCAGTGTCAAAGTTCAACCACTAACTGATGCCTGTCTCATGAATACACTGTATATACAATACTTCTTTATGAAAACTTAAATGTCTATGTTGCTAAAAATGGATGGTAAAAGACACTTTAAGAAAATCCTTTACACAACCCGTCAGTTATAAATGCTAATGTCTGTATGTAGATGTACAACTTAACATTCATATAGGGTTATTAAAGAATGTTGAATAAAATTGAAAAGGGAAATATTCTGTGATGTAAAAACAACTTTTAGTGTATATGAACAATGCTTCTGAGGACATGAATTTGTACTCATAATTAGTCTGAGTGCTTTTAGGCCGCTAATGGATTCTCAATGGAAGTTTCTCTAAGTGCAGCAAAGAGCAGAATCCTAATGTTTGTTTGTAATGTGTATATGTGTGTTCAAATGTAACCGGAGAGCAGAAAGAACAAGGGCAGAGTGGAGAAACAGAGAGGCAAAGGGAGATGCTCTAATTACAGTTGTTCATCCTAAATGACTAGACAATCCTAATCACTTATCACTAATTACACTTGTGTCTGTCTGTCTGACTGCTGGCTGTTTGTATTTGGCTGCTGGGCTGAATGGGCAATTTACTGTTTGGCTTGCAGGGCAACTGTTAGGCTGCTATTCCTCTGGCTGACTGATCATTTGGCGGAGTGAATGATTGACTGGATGAATAATTGGACGACTTACTATCTGGCTGTCAGACTGGGTGACAGACTAACTGATTGTTAGTATAAAATTATATTTATAGAGTGCATAGGTGAATCTCAACTTGCACTGTCCACTCTGTATTTAATAATACCTGGCTCTCCAGTATGAGGAATTGAATCACTCGGCGCACACAGGCTGGCTCTGACAACTGAATAGATGGATGTGAATGGCTTAATGGGGTAGCACTGCAATAATAAGTAGAAATGCAATGGGAAAATGGAAATGGAAGATTTGATTACCTGCTGTAGCTGAGTATGTGAGAGTGGCATAGTGTGCATTATCAATATCGTCAGAGAGCCTTACAGCAATAACAATGAGGTAATGTAGGCTAGGAAGTAGGTTAAAAGAGGAAATTAGTGCAAATGGAAAGAACACTAATACATATTGGTTGCTGCAGACTGTTGATGTGGACAACAGCTGGAGACAATAACCACATAACCCAGAATCACAATCTAATCTAAAGTAGATCACAGTAAATCAGCTCTCAAGTGAGTTAAGGCAAGGCAAGGCAAGCAAGGCAAGGCAAGGCAAGTTTATTTATATAGCACCTTTCAACACAAGGCAATTCAAGCTTTACAAAAAAAGAAAGACATTAAGAAAATGGCATTTAAATCAGTCATTAAAAAGAAAAGATAATAAAAGAAACATTAAAAGATAACACAAACATATCATGCTCCTGTTTTACTGTGGTCTACTAGACACAAAGCACTGGGTACAGTTTTTCAATACAGAAGAAAATAGTTACTCATACTGATCATTTCAATTTGAATCACTGAATAAATCATAAATGTGGGCAGCAATTAAAAGGCCTACATCCAGGCTGCAGATAACCTGAAAATTACTTCAAATAAGAGGTCAAATGCCCAATAATGAACTATGACTCAGCAACTCAGTCTGGAGCAAAGAGTAATCAATGATAAAGTCTGGGTTTTATATGAGAAAAGTATTTACCAAAAGCCTGCACATCCTGACAATAATTAATAGATGCTCAATAGAAAAAAAATTCTATGGCGGAGAAAATAGACATACAGTATGTTTAATAACCATCATTACCGTTTCAAGCGACATCTCTTGTTTAAACACGTTTTATATTACACCGATATGCGCCATCAAGCTGGTTAGTAAGTTGATACATTTCCATATGTTCTAAATTATGGTACATTTATGTTATTTATTTTGGCTCCCCCGAGTTGAGGTTGATTAAGGACTGTTCACTGAGATAAAAAAAAAAGACACGATCAACAACAACAATACACACAAGTATTCTAAGTGCAGGTGAACACGCACACATGCCAACATCCAATCAAGCATTCACATGCACACACAGCAATACCGCATGTGTATACCACATGCACACACCACGCATGCAGACACACACATGCACACACACTGATGCTCAGGAACTTAGATTGATGCAGTGTTTGAAGAAGTCCAGATGGTGTGTGTGTTAAACAGTGCTCCCTGCAGAGACACACACTCACAAATATGCACGCACTGACACACACAGTAAACAAACATTATCATATATCTTTGTTCAGCTGACTGCAAATTAGTTCCTCAAGGACTTCATTCAGATGTTCTGCAAAATGATGATTTTCTACATATCTTGCCCGCAATATTTGGTTGTTGGCGTAAACACCATTGAATGAACAGAAATAGCCTCAAACTGAAAACGTACACATTTATTAATTTCATAGTTGTTTTCAAAGCTAGCATCAATACTGTTTACATTGTGTCTGTTTAAAAGCTGTGCCCACACACATTCACATATGTTACATACACATCCCAATGCTTTTACTGCAAACAACTTTCTTTACTCTGTTTACAGGCCCTACATACTGTGTTAAGTGTTCACACAGCAAATACATGCATTTTAACACCAGCTGTTTCCCAAGTTATAATTTAAATTAGTGGGTACATTTATTATTATTTTTTTAAATACATTTGCTTCTGTAACCACAACAACATTTTGATAAGGTTATTACATGTTTGAATTACAGGAGTGAAAACCCCATGATTTACATTTCTAACAACAGTTATAATAGTAGAAAAGTGTGAATTAAAAACTAGATTGATAAGAACTTAACTTGAATTACATAAATAACGTATACAGATATACAGTAAATGTTATAGTACAACGTGGTGTTCAATTCACAAACACTCATTATTATGCCTGACTGCTGCTCTGATTTTGTTGATTAAAATTGGACTCTTAAAAACATGTAATCTGTAATGAGTCATTTGGCATTCATACACATGATTTTCACATTAGCTCCATATAATGGTGATGTATCTGATTGAAACGCTTATTTGAGAACAACTATAAACCTCTTTTTGCTCTTCCATTTTATCAATCAAATTCAAACGTAAACATTAGTTTAACCTGGCAGATTTGCTTGGTGTAAACTAGCTCTAGCTGTGTGGCTCTCTGAGGATGCAGACCATCTGTTGGACTTTTTCTTTGTTGCTTTACTTTTCTAGTTTATCCTTTTGCTTTTAATCTTTCTAATTTAGTGAGTTTAAAAAGTACACACTGGACAGTCTTTAATTATGGGGTTACAGTGCCTGTTTACCAAGTTTAGACATTGAGAAAGCTAACAATGTTGTAAACAACATTGATCTGGCTATTTGATCAGTGTTCTACTAATGCAAGAGTGTTAGTCAAAGTTGTGTGTGTATGCCATTTTTGCAACACAGAATATCCTCCCTGTCATTACCCACCTGGGGGGTGAGAGCAACAGAGTCACACAGAATAACTGAAGTTGGAAACGCGACAATGTTGTCTCATGCATCCGTGCATATTCTGGGTCCTTTAAGCATTAGGGCAATATGTTCGAATTACTCTGTGTATAATGGAAGCAGTAATAGGTGGCATACTCGCGTGTGTCACTGTAAGAACAAACAGGTCGATTGCTTGGCATAAAGGTGAGCCTGAAGAGGAAAATTAATATCTTTAATCTGACATATCTTATGAGTGTATTTCCTTAAAATAAAAAGTTGAACAACAAATAGAGACAGCCTTAGTGAAGAGAGAGTGGGGGAGAAGGAGAAGGAAAGAGTTAGAAGGAGAGTTAGATGGTTATGAGTGTCAGAAGAAGAGATATATCTCTATAGTCTCGTTTCTATAAAAAAAGCTACGTGGAATTTGAGGCTAGTGATTGTTATTATGCCCCCCAGTGGAGTAATGAACACTGTCTGTTTGAAGTAAACAAAGTTGCACAATGATGAACATGTCATGTTGGTAAAGGGCGGAGGTTTGAAAGAGAAGGTAGAAGAGGAGAAGAAGAGAAAAAGTTCAGCAAGAAGGAAGAAATAAAGAAAAAGTAATAGATGCAGATTCGTGACACAAAACGTGATTCCTTCTCTGTCGATATTATTACTCACATGAGCGTTTACATTTTCTCCTTTTGATACATCATTTGCTATTACGAAGATAAGTCCTGCATGGCTTACACACACATCCACTCACACACACCTGTTGCTAATAAAATATAATAATGTATTGCAGTAGTCACTCTACTATTGAAATGGCGTGTGCGTGAGTATGTGTTTTTAATTTGCAAGAATATATAGCTATGAGCAACATAAACTGAAGCAATCTGGAGAAAATGTACTGGATTTTGATAAAAAAGGATTTTCTACAAACAGTATGATGGAATTTGTAACTTCTCAACAAACATTTTGGTCCAGACAAAAAGGTATTTTCAGCCACAACAAAAAAAACACTGATGTTGTACAGTGGAGGGTTTCCAAATTCAAAGGTTAAATCATGAAAATGTGAAATTCCTTTTTCAGTCTGGTGTCAGGAAATCAACGAGTGATTCAGCACTTTTTGTCATATCAATACATTATTCATTAACAATGTTTAAACTGTCCAAACATCCGTGTCATTGTTTGTGTGAATGCTTCAGATATGGTGATAACTGTTTTGCATTATCATCTCACACCTACACTCGACTTCAACACTCTTACTTTACTGTCAAGCCTCTAATTTGTCACACACACATACCATGTATACATCACTTCAGGGGACATTACATTGACTTACATGCATTTCCTGGAGACTTATCTTAACCTTAACCATAACCAACACATGCCTAACCCTAACTCTTACCCTTAACCTTGCCCTTATCCTAAACCTAACCAAGTCTTCACCCTAAAATGAATGATTCTCCTCATGGGGACCTCCAATTTGTCCCCATAAGGGAGGCGAGTCCCCACACATGACTGTGTAAACAGATTTAGGTCCCCACAAGTATAGTAATGCTAGGCCACACACACACACACACACACACACACACACACACACACACACACACACACACACACACACACACACACACACACACACACACACACACACACACACACACACACCATGACAGTAGAAACTCAGTGGCCTTGTAGCCATGAAAAATGACTCCTTAGAATTCCAAGAGGGAATTGGAGAGAGAGAGATCAGAATAACTTTAGATGTCAATCATGTTGCAGACAATAGGCCAATAACATTTGACGTAACAACATACATATGTGTGTCGGTCTGAAAGAAACCATCAAATATCATGGCTACTAGTTGGCAAAATGTCTCAGAAGAATGAGAATGAATGAGGTTTTGTCTTTGGGCTTGTTACACTGCTACACTTTAATCCCTACCCTTTCTTTTGATGCTTAAATGGCTTTTGAAAAGGCCTGGGAGATGTTTAAATATCAAGGATTTAGGGGGGTGGCAACCAAGACATACGTTTCCTTTTAAGTACAAGCGGGGGGGCGAGTACACGCAGCAGCTGCAGTGAGTCTCTCTGGGCAGTGTGCATATTTTACAGTGTTTCAGTCCTTTAAAGCTGCTATAATTGGACCTGGTGACACCTGTGGACTGAACCTTATAGCGCAATGCTTGACCCACAGAGAAGCAGAGCCAACAGGAAGTATTGATGTATTGTTGTTGCTGTCTAAAAACAAATGCACTCACCATACTGTAAGGTTAACCGGTGAACCTTCCACCTCTCTGTTGGTCAGTTCTGCAGAACAAGACGAGGGTTGTCTATTAGTGCCGCTGACTAATGGTGGTTAATGGAGTCATGCTGGCTTCAAAACAGGCAGTGAGACACAGGCTGTAAAAATGGAAAGTTAAACTTGATTATTTTATTAGTTTTGGAAATGTAAAGCCTCAGTATGTGAAGTTTTTTATGACTCTTGTAATTACTTTTAATGGTTCTGTTTGTTGCATGTTTGTTATACATGTTGTTTTATGTGGGTGTCTGACTACAACTGCTTCTGTTATCAAGTTTCTCTTGGAAAAAATAAGGTTGTCTTAATGAGATGAAATATTAATGATGATAGGGGAAATGCAAAAAACTAAAAATCAATTTTTCTCGGAGCTCAGTGTCAAGGTGAAATATTTTCTTGTATCAAAATGGGAGTCCGAAACAGAACTAATAAGAATGTGATTGACGTTGAAATAAAACACAGACAAAGCAGCAAATGGGCACTTTTTGAACTTTTTGAAATGCTGGGGCCAGGTTATTGTGAGTTACTAAAAGTAATTGACAATCAAAATTGTATCAGGTAAATGTATCTGTCAAACGACCAGCTCTAATGCAAAGTTAAAGAGAAAGATAAGGACTTGAACTTTAAGGTATACAAAGTAAATGTTGAGCTTTTGAGTTATTTGGTGTAAAATGTACCGTTCGTCCACCTTTCCTCCATTCTTTTATCCATTCACCATCTCTCTTTCAATGTATTACGGAGGAAAGGGAGATTTTTCCCCTGGTTTCAGTGTAAAATGCGCTCTGAACAAAAAAGTGACTGTACAGCTCATTAAGTTAAACCACGCACACACACAACATTTGGGCCAGACCAGTTACCGCTCGTTAGTTGAGGTAATGTTTATACAGCATTATGCCACCACACACATACACACATACACACACACACACACACACACACACACACACACACACACGTATAGTTATACATGGCTCCAACATGGGTACTCAACAGTAAGAAAGAGAGACAGAGGCAGGGAGGGAAAAAGAGGGGAGATGGAGTAAGACGCAGAAAGAGAGGGAGGCCGAGATGTAAAGTTATATTTGAGTCAGATGTAATAGCTGTAATTATATTGGCGATATGGAAGGCCTGAGTCTGCTGTGTGTGTGTCTGTGTGTGTGTGTGTGTGTGTGTGTGTGTGTGTGTGTGTGTGTGTGTGTGTGTGTGTGTGTGTGCGTGCCTGCGTGTGTGTGTGTGTGTGTCTGCAATCGAACAAAGGGCCGCTTGTGTCAGGGGCCTGCTCACTGCAGCTCTTACCGTAATGATATTCCAACGCTTGCCGTGTGTGTGTGTGTGGGTGTGTGTGTGTGTGTGTATCAGTATGATGTTGAGTCTAGAAGGGAAATGACTAGCATGCAGTGCCAGATCCCCCCCCCCACCCACACGCTGACACTCCCCACACTCCAGTGTCGCACACACACACACACACACACACACACACAGACACACACTTATAGGGGATTAGTCGTACCTGCATAGCATCGTTTTTATATGTATGTATGAGGGAATAGGGATATCGTCATCATACATAGACTGATTAGGTGTTAATGCAAAAAGTGAGACGCATAAGAGTTTTTGTCTTCTTTCTCTAATGTCATCTTTCTCTCTTTACGTCCACGTGTTTCGTTTTTATCTTTGTCTTTCTGTCTCATCTTCCTTCCCTCTGTCCCTCCTTCCCTCTCGGTTCACAGGGTTTAGTCTGTGGGACTTTAACTTCCAATTTAGAAACAAAAATAAAACGGTTCTGCACATAGTATATGTGTGTGTGTGTGTGTGACGTCATTAGGTGTGTGTATGATCCAGATGGATTTTCCACAGTGCTCTCCTTGATGGGCGGGTCAGTGCATGAGACAAGGTAGCATGCCAGCTCGCTTTCTTAAATGCGCACACAGACCCGCCGTTATTTTATTCGTAGACACATGATTTCCTTCACTGTGAGTTAAATACAGGCAACATATTTTTCCTTCCACGTGCCACCATCCGTTTTTCTGCTTCTTATCGAGCGCTCGCTGATGTCGTGTTGAGAACATGTAGCAACAGTTTTAAATTGTTTGTTTTTTAGGCTATTTGATCAGTGTGATGCAAGAGTGTTAGTCAAAGTTGTGTGTGTTTTGATCTTTGGCCTCCTTAATGAACATCAATTATTTAAAATCTCATTTCATGTTTTACTTCCTGGGAATGGACATTTCTTATAACTTAATCACTGGCTTTAATTCCACATATACATTTCCAAAGTGTTCCTATTACTTCATATCGATATTCCACCTCTCATTTGTTATACTCCAGATAGTAATCCAGATTTTCATTTATTTCACAATATGCTCAGTTTATATGTCGTCTCAATGCTGCCGTTATTTTTTACAGTGCAATAATATGTTCCTTTTCATACTTAATGCATAATAATGGTCGACCTAATAAGTTCAGTGGTGTAGTTTTATGCAGCCTCCAATTTACAGCTCACTTTCATCCAGAATGTCACCCTAAACCCTAAGGATTTTTTTTTTTCTGCTGAAACAGCCAGAAAAGTTAGCAGGGACATCTCATCGCTAGCAGAAAATCCATATTCATTAACGTAAATGCGGTAAATAAGGAGAGGAGAGCCTGATGTAGGTTTAAATAACAGCAGACTGATCGACTAGAGATAGAGAAATATTTAGAGTGGCAGCTGAGGAAAGAAAGATACAAACACGGAGATTTAAATGCAGGAGAAAAAAATGCTAATTTACAGAACACCAAGAGGGAAAACAAGAACAGAGAGCCCAGTGTGGTCGATCCATTTTGTCTCTTTTAATGTTCTCCTTTCCCGTAAAAAGATGTTGTCCTCCGTGCGGTTTAAATATTGTCAATATTCTGTCTCCAATTTAAATGGTTTCAATTCTCTTTGACTACACAAGATGTAACTCAGAGCTCCAGAAGGCTCCAAGCAATTTATAGACACACATATGGACACAGAGTGATGTTGAAATTCAAGTGAGTAGTTCCATTTGTTCAAAAAACATTACCTAATGTTGTGTTTTAAAAAAAGAGTGGGTGAAGGTTTTCTAGGTGTTTGAATCCGTACAAATT
This sequence comes from Harpagifer antarcticus, assembly GCA_902827135.1. Taxonomy (NCBI): domain Eukaryota; kingdom Metazoa; phylum Chordata; class Actinopteri; order Perciformes; family Harpagiferidae; genus Harpagifer; species Harpagifer antarcticus. The sequence goes on from CADEHL010001063.1 coordinate 3,119,187, forward strand.
GAATTTTTGTAATTAAATGACACAAATGGGATTATAGAATAGCACATTTAAATTGTTTCTGTCTTTGTTTCTTTTTTGACTGGTAAAGTCAAACAAGAATTATTATTGAGTCTGCAATTATTGCAATAATTATTAATAATATATTTGTATTATAACACCTGCATACATGCCTGCAGAATTATAAGAAAAAGGCATGAGACAAAGATCATTTCTGAGCAGTTTTCATTCATTCTCAGCTCTGCAGGTCCTGTCAGATTGCAGCAGTGAAATAGATCAAAGTTAGGTTTTCTGAATTAATGCCTGGCTGCTCAGTCATCGTCCTCCGGGTCCAGACCTGCTGGGCTTCCATCAAACCACCTGGTTAACTGCATTCACCTGCTGTCCCACATGTGACTCATTCCTGAATGCATCGACTCGCATGGAAACCAGCAGGGCCCCGAGTCCAGAAGATCAAAAACCACTGAACTAATTCCAAGGTCAGCATGCAGTGAGTTGTGTCTCTTAAAGAAAATATGCAGACTGAAATTCAAGTAGACTTTTTTTTACGATTTCTGCATTTGAACTCAATGTGGTTTTACAGAGTGTAAGGAACAGAAGCCGCATGGGAAAAGGGTAATGGACTCAAACTATTGAATGCCTCAAAGATGATGAAAGGAATGTGTTTTAAAAAGTATTAAGAGCTGGAAATAATAATAATAATAATAATAATGCATTACATTTTTTATTAGAGCGCTTTTACAGGTGCTCAAAGCGCTTTACAAGTACACATTACACATATTAGACATGTAAGAGCCATTACTGTGGACATTACCCACAGGAGCAAATGTTTTGCCCAAGGACACAACGGCCCGACGCTATGGTGGCCGAGGCGGGTTTCGAACTGGAGTTCACCAACGCCCCTTGATCTGATGATCAACGCTCTAACCACTGCGCCCAAACCACCCCAAATAGATACACAAACACTTTAAGAACAGCAGGTTAAAGTCCTTAACCGCAAAGAGGGATGACACTTTTACAGAAAAATATAAGGCACACTGAATGATGGTCGTAACATTTTATTTCTCCCAAAATGCCAATTAACGGTTCTGAAAATGAGGTCTCCAGTCAGCGAGGAAAAGACAGCCTTGATACAAAAAGTGAGCTCGGGCAGATAATACTGTATTTCCTGAGAGCTGCACTGTTACCCAGACACAAGCTGCTCATTACTACCAGCCGTTACCATGGTAATCAATCCTCACTCCGCTGCTACCTATTTCCTCTCCCTGGTCTGCTTGTTGACAGACAGCCATCCCCAAATCAATCCCAGGATGCACTGCTGCAGCATCCATCACAACTTAACAACTTTTTTTTCTCTGTCTTACTTTCTGCCCACACCTCCTCTTCTGTCTGTCTCTCGTTCTCCTGCTTTCCTCTTCAACACAGTCTAACTTTCAGTGTTCTCCCTTTTCTCTGAATTCTGAATCCACCTGTCTTTTTGTCTCATTTCGGTTTTTCTGCCTCCATCTAAGTTTCCCTCTTATCTTTTTCAAGTCAATAACTTTACAGATGTGTAGCTCACGACCCAAACACAATACAAACTAATCTGAATGTAGGTTGAAAAGAGATGGGATGATTCATTTCTTTTGAGCTTTGTCTATACTCGTTTTAGTTGTCCATGGTTTTCAGTGTATATTTAGTATTTTTAATAGATGATTCTGAGATTAATACATCCATGTCATGTTTTTTTTTACTGTCACACTCAGAGGTATACCATCAGGACTGAAACATGTTCAATACAACATAATATGCAAATGTGTTCTTTAAAAGTTTCATTTTGACTTCTAGATGCTTATGACTTGTGATTCTTTCCATTATTAATTAATGTGCTAAATATTTCCTCCAGTAATCCATTAGGACAATTCACAAAGTCTAGGATTAAAACGTCTAGGATTAAAACATAAGACAAAGTAGATAAACCAAAACCATATATTTGAGAGGATGGAAAAAGACAATGTTAGTTATTGTTGATTTTCGATTCAATCATCAACTATTTCAGCTGTTCTATGTACTCCCATAAAACACAACCATAAGACAGCTTGCTTGATATCATTACAAGTTATACAACCTAATAAATTGTGTATCCTGAAAAAAAATTGCACTGCCTGCTGGGAGCCCAAGAAATAGAAACAAATGATGATAGATGGACGGTGACTGTCAGCCGATCTCCACCTTAATGTCATGACAGGAACTTCAACTTCAACCGTAACAGGTTTCAAGTTAATAACGGGTGGAAACTACAGTCATTCTAATCACATCTGAATGGGAACATGAAGGCAGTGTCACCCTTTGTTAGTAATTATATCTCAGACGTCGTGCGGGAAACTAATCCCAACGGAATAGAGCTTTTGTCTCTTTCTCTGTCTCTCTGTCTCCCCCTCCTCCCCACTTCAAGAACGCCAAATGAAGACCATATTAGCAGTGATGGATACTGTAGATAGATGATGTCATCCTTGCTCAAAAGTCTCATTGATGTTACTGCGACGATACTGATCATAATCACCGTGATTGATTACTACATCCTTCCAGGGGGAATGGGCACATGTGTGTGTGTGTGTGTGTGTGTGTGTGTGTGTGTGTGTGTGTGTGTGTGTGTGTGTGTGTGTGTGTGTGTGTGTGTGTGTACACAGTGAAGCAGTAAGAGGATTACAAGAAAAAGAGAGGAGAGAGTAGGCATGGCAGGGAAGATGGATGGAGAGGTATAGGGTGAGTAAGAGAGGGGGACCACAAAGATTTAGGGAGAGCGTATTCGTGAGGAAGCAAGTTTAAAAGACAGAGAGGCAGCCAACAAGAGCATAAAGGCGTAAAGGGGACGAGAGAATGAAACAGAGAAAGAGACAGAGTTGTCCAGCACTCTATCACACCAAGCAAGAGTAATGTTAAAGCCTTAAGGATCTTTCACACTTGATGGATGGTTCTGTGTGTGTCCATGTGTGTGAGGAGGAGGAGGAGGAGTGTGTGTCAGTGTGTGTGCCATTGCTGCCTCCAGTGGCATTTGTACTGCACTGCAAATTCTCCAGTTAATTTCACACAAACATACACACACTGCATATTATAGTCATCATGACACCACAATGTAGCAAAAAAAACATCTAAAAAGTTGAACAAATTAAAAAATGCCACCAAAAAAGGTATAGTAATTCACAACTAAAGTGTATATATATATGGTCCAGTTTGAACATAATGAAGAAAGCAGAAAAGCACATTTTCTTAACAGTTATATAACCAACCTGCTTTAATCATGGTTGCCACTTAGATACTTCTAGGTGTTTCTTGTATTTTATTATGTCTTGTTTCTCTAGATTGTATTTGATATAATCTGCGCTGCCACCTCTGTTTGGTTGTATTCTGTCAAATGTAAGGACTCTCTTTCTCTAGTTAAGTTTAGAAGTATACGTTTCTGGCTTAGTTGTACCGCCACTGGCCCAAAGCTCTGCTCATTCATCAAGATGTCTCCTTTCAACAATCCTCTCCGTCCTCCTCTCTTTCTCTGTCTCTCTCCATCCTCTCTCTCTCTCTCATGCTCTCTTCCCGTTGTTTCTCCTTGCCTCCCTCTCCTCTCTTCCTGCTCCTGCTGTCCCTCTTTGGCTTGGTCTTAATATTCACATCAAAGATGCTTTCTTGGCATGACAGTCAAAAATCAACAATAGTTCCTAAGCTGTTTTTGAATGTGGGGCAGTTTCACACAATTGATTCAAAACATTATAGCAAATCGAGAAGAGGAACAGATTATAACTATTATAACACTGACAAAAAAAGGTTCTTCGGGATGCAAATTATTTCATTTTGGCTTATGCTAACATTGAAACCACTTAAGAATTGCTTAAATTGCCAAGGCCGGAGCTTTTTTGTGGGTATAGAAACTTTGTTTGTTTTGTGGCTAAATCAAAACATCCTTGCATCTTGCAGCAGAGCTATTTAATATTATTCTCATATATTTAAAATGTTACGCTTTTCACTTTCTTTCTTTGTGTCTCCTGTCTCTGTGTGTCTCTATTGTTTCTGCTCATCTCGATGTAAATCTCAGATCTGTATCTCTGTATTCCTCCTCTCTTTGAGCTGTGGCAAGAACTTGTAATTATTTGTCCTTCAAAACTCATAAAACATGTTCCGCTACCACCCCATACCACAGAGACACACACGCACGCATGCACACACACACACACACACACACACACACACACACACACACACACACACACATATTAGTTTTGTCCTGTTTGTAATTATCAATCCATTTGGGGATTTGAGGATTTTCTCTGTTAAACTTAAGGGCTTGTTGTTCAAAACCACATCAGAAAACATGCACACAAACACAAAAGGACACACACATGAAGCTCAAGAATTCATTGTCTGACATGAAAATCGTGCGCACAACCACACCCATAAGACACCACAACATTCTCAGAGGATTGAAAGCCACAATGTTTGAAGATAAGGATTCCTCTTGTTCTACTTCGTGTGTGCATGTCGCTCTCGGGCCTCTTATGAAAACTGGAGTTTAAGGGATTGAGACATTTGTCACAAGTTGAAGAATGGCACACATAGTGCAAACTCATTTTGTACAGACACACAAATACATTTACTCAGTCTTATAAACGCATATACAGTAGAGTATTCAGACTTTACACATTACTTATTTACATTTGTTCTTGAATGGTATTTGTAGTTACACAATCTCCCTTTAAATAATCACTTATGGAACTTACGTGATGAAAATTTGAGTTTTTTGTTTTTCTTTAATACTTTGAGAGACTGACTAGAAATTCTTGCAACTTCTTTCTTTTAATTTTCCATAGCTGGAAACAAAATGTAAGCAGTCCTAACCACAAGAAGAGCTTGTTTACGATAAGCTGTTGTGTTCTTCACAGAAGTAAACATCTCTTGAATCTGCATGCACGAAACATCAGGATAAAAACATTTTTTAACGGACTAACTTACTTTAAAAAGGTGCGTAATTTTGGATGTTAGTTGAAAAAGAGAAAAATCTGAGCTTTCTCCAAAAAAAGAATTATGACACATTTGTTATAAATATAATACATAGTACATCTGTTGGTTAGCTGTGAATCTAGAAATTGAATGAAGCGCAACATGATTCTTAAATGGAGATGTGTTGCCAAAGGTGGGATTTGCATAAACCTGACCTTTCAGAGGCAGAAATGAAAAAAGAAAAGAGTTCCAAGGTTGGCACTATTATCTAGGCTTAAGATAAGTGAAGATACACCTATAGGCTGTTGGGATCAAGCATGGCCCCTAAGGAAGGAACATATACTTAAGCTGTTCAGTGTTCAGTCACACACACACACAAACACACACACACGCACACACACACACACACACACACACACACACACACACACACAGTACACAGTACACCATTCCTCTTAGTTTTGCTCTCTAGACAAATATTAAAAACAGTGTGTGTCAGAGCGAGTTTAAGAAACCATTCGTCATTTTTGTCCCATGTTTCCCTCAAATTAAGACAAGGACACACACAAACACACGCGCTCTGATCTAACAATGGGATGAGAAACCACAGAATGCACACACACACAGTGAATAATGGGAGGGAGGGAGCTTTTCTGATGACGCTTTGAATCTTACTGAATTTATTATATTCGTTAAAAATATGTCATGACATTTTCCAGAAAACTAAACACAAATATTAAAAACACAAATAAACTCTGTTTTTTTTATGGCTGTGCATGTGTGTCAATAATTTCTAACTTTATCATATTAAAAGTATGTAATATTGTCACAATTAGTATATGAATTCGTGAAATACTGCCCACAGCCTGTTTTGTGAGGTCACAGTCCTTCGGGCCAAATCTAATCAAATCAGTTCATTCTTGAGTCCATGTGGACATCTGTGCCGAATGTAATGAAATAAATAAATATATATATATATTAGGGCTGTCAAGTTAACGCGTTAATAACGCAAAAATAAATTAACGCCACTAATTATTTTAACGCGATTAACGCATGTGTATTTTTTTTCCTCGGCCGCCCCGTAGTTTCAGAGCGCATCGAGTTTAAAATACCATCTACAAGCTGATGCTGACAGCCCCGCTCCTGCCGCCCGCTTGTGGCAGACCACACTTCCGGCCCCTACACACGGCGGCGTGCGTTGTCGCCTGCCGGCGGGGGGGGGCTGAAACTCAACCAACAACCAATCACATGAATCTCCCGCCCCAGACACACAAGCATGCGGTTTGATTGGCTAGAGCTTGCACTGGCATATGATTCGATTGGCTGACGCCTCCGTCGAGGCGGCAAAAGTAGAACATTGCTCTACTTTTGCAGCGAGCACCGCGAGAGAATCTACGCTTTGCTCCCAGAATGCAGTTCGGCGAATCGTGACGTCACCCCATTCAAAGTGAATGGGCAGAAGCGTTGAGGCGGCAACGCACGCCGCCGTGTGTAGGGGCCGTTCCACGCTCACCGGCAGGCACCGACTGGCTATCGGGAGGACCGGGAGGGTGTGTGTATGTGTGGCCCGAGCGAGCGAGAGAGAGACCTTACGTGCATTGTTGTTGTTAGCATCTGGTGCTAGCTAGCTGCGCTAACGGATATAAGGAGCTGTTTAAATGAAAACAGAGGAGCGACATTTCGCCACAACTGCGCCGAGCACTTGACTTTATGCAGGAAGCCAGACAGCGGGACATTGCACGAAAAGTCAGCACACTCAGCACGGATAGTGCGCAACATGATTGCAGCGTCCAGGCAGCTCCCGTTCGAGCATATGCCTTGAGTTGCACATAGCTCCAACGCACACACACGGGCGCGCACACACACACACACACACACACACACACACACACACCATTTGTATTGTATTATTGAATGAGAGAGGTTCCAGATTGAATTGAGGCGAATATTTGTAATGTTCAGAGGTTGTTGTGTTTAATATTCATGAGAATATTTGTCATTGTTCAAATGATAATAAACATTAGCATAAAGCATATTTTTCGAGTATTAAAAACTTGAAAAATATTCCTCTAAGGTACATTTAGAACAGATAAAAAATGTGCGATTAATTTGCGATTAATCGCAATTAACTATGGACAATCATGCGATTAATCGCGATTAAATATTTTAATCGACTGACAGCCCTAATACATATATATCATGCTCACGAGAAAGTGACGGACAACCAGAATGCTGCCAGCCACGGCAAAAAAATGAAACAAAACACATAGAGTAAACTTTTCACTCAAAAACGATATTTATGTACGTGTTTTATCCTTAATTGAAAAGACGCACCACTATGTGTTTAACCAGCTTTTAATATTCAGGGTTTTATTTGCCAATAAAACAGTAGTAGAAAATATCATACTAACCCAGTTAACAAAGTTAAACGGGAAAACAAAGTTCCTACTAACTTGTGACGCGTGCAGAACTTTATGCTAGAAACTAGAGCATCAATTGTCAATGTTTAATATAATAATATGACTTACAATATCAGATGTGTCTCTTGTTGAACTCAAACACATTTCAATCACAGGTAGAAACATCATTCCTTTCTTATAATCTGAGCTCAACGTGGGCCACAGGAAGCGTCTGCTGAGTCCCAACATGACACAAGTGCTATTATATTTTAATGAGGCTATGTCCCAGGGTGAGAGAGTGCATTTACACAGTTTGGGTCCCCGTACGACAGGAGAATTAATATGTTTTAATGAGTCGGTGGCAGGCAGAGTGACTACATTTATTCATCTTAGGTCTGAGGCTGGGATCTGAGGGACTCTTCCTTAAATGACTTCTGCACTGGTCGACTCAGTTCAACAGCAGCATGCATTATTGACGGAGCAGAAACAGAGAGGTTCAAAAAGCCTCTTGAACTTGTTTGGATGTCAAAGCGGGAGTCAAAGTTTGGAGAGATCAGTCAGAACGTAACTCCCACTCAGTGATGTTTCTCAAAAGCTACAGTGTGATGTACAATTTCACTTTCAAATCGATGTGTTTTGGTTATCCTCCATGTTTTAGTTATTGACACGGCTACATTTCGGTGAAAATAAATCAATTAAACCGACAGTAAAGTACGCACAACATTAATATCCCTATTGCTTGAGTACAGATTTATACAAACAACAGCATCATATTTTTTTTCAATATCACGTAAGCCATACGTTCCTAGATCATTGATTGCTTTTGATCATTGGCAGGTTGCTGAAAGCTCATTTGGACAACACAGGACTGGAACTTGGCACCGCTGATGAAGGCATCGTTTCAAAGCGCTCCTATGCAAATTGTCGACAAGCGGCACTGTGCATTTTATATTTATGGTATCCTTGAACCGGTGGAACAGGCTATTAAACAAATATGAGTTGGGTGACTTTAGCCTGCTGCGGCATATACCAACAGTATCCAAGCCTGTGATGGCAGCTGTGCTCCCGTTTGACCCTGACCCACATGACTTTGTTACATTTTGGTACAAGATTTAATCTGAAAAATGAAGCACTCAGATGAACGACTTAATGGGGTCATCAAATAAAAGCACAGTGAAGTACATGCTCCTTCTCCTGTATTAATGTTTATATAAGTATGGTAATTTAATCCAGATCAGGATCATTCACCTTTGTTTGGCAAAATTCATCATAATACTCTTCTGTTTTAATGACTTAGTGACATCACATTATCTTTCATTTTTTCTCTGGTTTCTCTGAATTTAAAGAAATATCCAAAACGCTGGTGAACTACCAATTACCTGTGAGATCATGGCAAAGCGAGTTCCTTCCATCTGTTGTTCACTACATTTCTTTCCGTCCATGCCTACATTTCGCTCTCGCCGTCTCTCTCTGCCCTTTGGTGTCAGTTCTCTGTTCTGGCATTTACGAGACAAATGCTAGTTTGTCACAGCTTGTCACTCATACCACACACACACACACACACACACACACACACACACACACACACATGCACTGGCAGAGCTAAATGCTAGAGTGTCAGCAGGCCTGTCAGATCGAGTGTCAACGTGCGGGGACCTCTCCACTTGGCAGGACACCAAGCAGGTAGAAACATGCAGGGATGCACCGCCATGCACAGTGAGAGGGGAAATTAACAATATGCAGACACAATGCCCACCATGAGTTGTTGACACCTCAACGATGGGAACATAATTACTCCCCTTTTCTGTATTATGCGTAGACACACACTTTGGCACACAAAAACAACCAAACAACAGCAGGCTTCAAAGGCTGGGCAGAAGTGAGACAAAGATTAAATTCCCCTGGCGTTTGGTACCAGAGGCAGATGGTGACAGAACTTGGCAGCAGAAGCAGTTTGGTACGAGGATGATATATGGACAGGCTCTGCTATTACTTATAAGAACCATTACACTTAGAGTAACACTTGCCTTACTTATTTGTACTTTGTTTGGAAATGCTCTTCAGCATCATCCTTATGATGTTTAACCAATGGCTGGTGAGTATTTTAATATAATAATGTATTGTTTTAGATAAAATCGTAATGTGATAAAATCTTACATGGAGATATGAAGATACACAATAACCTTCTCTAATTTGTTGTTAATAAATACTAATTTTCCTATTCTGTCAAATCAAGCTATGTCTTCTAATCTGTTTGTTTTGTACATGCTTTTTATGTGCATACATGTAAACATCAATGCAAAGGTTGATTATATCATTTGTTTTTCTAAATCACTTCACTTGAAACTGTTATGTTAGTTTTGCACTTACGTGTGTTCAATTTCATTTCCACAGTATACAAAAAAGTGTTACCATCTGTTATTTCATACCGTAGTCCAATTCATTTCTTGAATTACTAAAAACAGAACTAAACATCGTGTTCCTTAAATTACCAAAACAATTAACTGGCACCACATATTCAACTGTAGACAGTGGCAGCAGGACACACCATTTCACTTTTCTTATTGAAATATAGTTTTTCATTTGATATGCTGCAATAATCATTGGGAAGCCACTATTGCAAAGAGCATTCGTGTGGTTCCCAAATACTAACAAGCAAGTGTGTGTCACCGTTGCTCCGGATCATCTTTCATTTGGCAACCAAAGAATTTCAACTGGATTTGAGTGCATAGATTTACAATCCTGAATTTCCACCTCTGTTTCTCTGCCAGACTGTCTCCTGTTTAAGTTGCTGACAGTTCGAGTAAATAAAATCATATCTGTTCCATCTTGAATTTACAAACAGCGAAATGTGCTTCAACAGCCAAACTTTCAATTTTACAAACACATCCCTTGTGTTGTTTTCTCTGTGGATCCCTTATTCCCTCTCCTTCTGCATTTCAATGTCTCTTGGGAAGCCGAGTTTGACAAGTGGAAGACAAATCGTGCCATCACAACCTTAAACGGAGGACCCACTTTAACTTGCGAAGAGGTTATAGCACCCACACACAATCACAAAAGCACACAGGCACACACACACACACATACACACACACAGATCAGTGTCATCAGTAGGCATATGCGACCTGACAGCCTTCAGAGAGCGGCACCGAGAGACATGCAGGGAGACAAGGTGAGAAACAGTTGGAGATAAATGTAACACGGTACAGTGTGTGTAACTTTGTGCAGAAAGTCAGAGTCAGTAACTCATGAGTGAGACCAAATACACACACACAGAGACAAACACACACCCAGATATGTCTCTGGATCTCTCTAGCCTTAAAGACAGCTCTTAAATAGTCATTTATTATTCATATGAGGAATTGTGAGTGTGTGAGTGTGTGTGTGTGTGTGTGTGTGTGTGTGTGTGTGTGTGTGTGTGTGTGTGTGTGTGTGTGTGTGTGTGTGTGTGTGTGTGTGTGTGTGTGTGTGTGTGTATATCTGTGTCTCAGTGTCTCAGTGTGTGTGCCTGTGCGCGTATAAGGTGGTTCTGCAATTAGAGACAAGCAGCAGGTAAATTGAGGTCAGTTGAAGTCAAAAGAAAAAGCCAGACCATAGTGTCCCAACACACACACACACACACACACACACACACACACACACACACACACACACACACACACACACACACTAGTACATCTATAATTATAAATAGTGGCTGGCTTAGTTCATTGGCTCAGCCTATTTGGGAGTAAATGGTCAGAACAGAAGACCAGTCTCCTCTGTTGTGAATAATTTGTGTGTGTGTGTGTGTGTGTGTGTGTGTGTGTGTGCGTGGTGTGTGTGTCCACCCTATTCACGGTTCAGCTTGTTGGCGTGCAGTCACATTTCAAATGCAAGCTTCTGACAAAAGTGTATCCTGTGCTTGAAAGCTATAAATGGTACCGAAAGGCAATTTAAACCTTTTTAAAGTAAAAAACTAAACTAAAACGCAAATGAGTAATAATTGTAAAGAGATGCTTTCTGATGGTATTTGGTGATAACAGAAATAGAATACTGCACAATTCGTACAATATTTCCTGACCTTAAAGGTGGGGTAGGTCATTTTGGAGAAACCAGCTCGAGTGCGCTAGAATTTGAAAATACACAGCCGGAAAAAATCTGCCACTTCCTTACAGAGCCCCTCCTCCAACACACACGAACGTGCACATGACCAATGAGGGCACGAGATAAGTTTGTGCACAGATGGAAGGCTGACAGGCAGGTAGGCCATCCAGTTACTTTAGCCGGGCCGGCTCAGATGATTGGTCGTGCTTTTTACAGTACTACAGCTTCCACAGATGACATTTATTTATGGATTTGTTGTCAAAGCACTTCAGATATTCATTGCTATCGGGATGTTAAGAGCATTCCATGGAATATAACAAAAAGTGTATCTCGAGCCGGTTTCTGAAACTTACCTACCCCACCTTTAATAATTTGACAAACCAATAATTTTAGAGGATTTTAATATTCTTATAATTTGTCAATTTTACCATTTTTTATTTATTTAGAAAAATAACTTTAGCCAATAGCTTGTGTGTTAGATAAATGGATATATAGATAGATACTTTATTGATCCTAAATTGGGAAATTATTTAATTATATATACACAACTTCTCTTGAAGTTGACAAAAGCAGTAAAAGCTTTAAGTGTATGTTAAAACGTTAACAGCATGTGTTGATTTGTTGTTTTCCTCTTTTTGCTTTCACTTTCTTCTCATGCTCAACAATGAGTTGGACTTGTGATAAAGATGTGTTATTCAAGGAAGTGATTGGTGAGGGTACCACACAGCAATGAGCCAATCATTAACAGGGATCTGCACAACGTTGGCATAGCTGAGTGCAATGTCTCAACTTTCGAGAGGTCTCTAAGCAGGTGCAATTAAATTATTCCAGTGCCAATGCATGCACAAGAGAGAGTGACAAAGATTGAAAGAGAGGAATAAAAAGTTTTAACAGCCATGATAAACACCGGGGAAAGAAAGATTGGATGGAGATGTAAGGACATCGACCGACACTTAAGCTTCAACAGGACAAATAAAAACTCCTCAGTGCCAGTCATGCAGCTGGGCAGCGCCAGTGGGAATGGGGGAGTTTACAAGATATAATACCGCAGCAGGCAGACAGAGGAGAGGAGGCTTTGGCTGATGATTCTACGAGAGAGACGCCTCGATGTTTAAAAGCAGACGCAGGAAGAATGCAGGTGTGATTGTACTGCCAACCGTAAACCTAAGAGACAACTGCTGTTATTGAGCTGTTACTGTGGAGGTAAACTCGGTACCACAAAATGTGTATGTGTGTGTAGAATAAAACCAAAAAAACAGCTCCGTATTTATGCTGTTCTAACCCACACTCCTAGGTTTCCACACCACTAAAAAGAAGCAAAGGGTAACCGTGGTAAACATCAGTTGACATGTCCCAGCTCAACGGAAAACACACTTAGAATGAAAACGTCACATGGATGAGAGTTTCTGAGCTATCTCCTCCGCCTCATGCTATGCCCTGTCATCTCTCGTAACACACATGAGGGTATTTTTAAAAGTGTGTAGGAATTATTCCTGCAGTTAAATTCTCTGCAGGACATGCTCAACTCTCAGCTCCAGCCTAGACAAAGTAAGAAAGGCATAAGCTTGTTATAAGGAACATGAATCCTGCTGTCTGCCTGTGTGTACGACTCACATGGACTTTTACTCTGTACTGACCTTTACACACACACACACACACACACACACACACACACACACACATACCATGTATACATCACTTCAGGGGACATTACATTGACTTACATGCATTACATTAATTTCCTGGAGACTTATCCTAACCTTAACCATAACCAACACATGCCTAACCCTAACCCTAAACCTAACCAAGTCTTCACCCTAAAATGAATGATTCCCCTCATGGGGACCTCCAATTTGTCCCCATAAGGGAGGCGAGTCCGCACACGTGACTGTGTAAACAGATTTAGGTCCACACAAGTATAGTAATGCCACACACACACACACAGAAATAGCAAATGTTATATTATAGTAAAAGGTCAGTGAGAATAGATTTTCCGTACTGTCTGAATGTTTAGGAGTGTATGCACACCAACTGCAAACGTCCTCATAAATCCTTCTTTTGTGTGTCCCCTGTAACTGACGTAAAGTAACTTTATGTGTGGTGTGTATGTGTGTGCTATTATGTGTTCACTTGCAGGTTTCGGACGTGTAATTGCATCGCTGCTGGAAATATCATTGCTTGAAGCAGGTAGAATGAATCAAAAATAAATCAAACCGGAATACATTTTATATCTCACACACATACAGACTAATCCCTCCTCTCTCCTTCTCTCTGAAACACACACACATGAGCTAATGTTCACTAGCTGTATTTGCATGGTCACACGCACACGCACACGCACACACACACACACACACACACACACACACACACACACACACACACACACACACACAGCTAAAACAGCATTTTGTCCATAAAGTCTATTTCCATGGTTAAGTTGTGATGAATGGGACTCAGTTGAAGTCAATGAGATAGCGCAACGCCATAATTCAATTCAGCACACACTCATGCACACACGCAGACACACATACACACCGCAGAGTGTGGGCAATAATTCAACACTTATGCATATACACACACGTAGAGACACACACTCGCACATTTGTGCACACAGTCAATGAGACCACAGTGTACCATAACTCACTGTAAAGATAAATGCCCAGTGTGCATTATCACTGAGTCTGTGCGGCGAGCTGTGGGTGGGTGTGTGTGTGTGTGTGTGTGTGTGTGTGTGTGTGTGTGTGTGTGTGTGTGTGTGTGTGTGTGTGTGTGGTGTGTGTGTGTGTGTGTGTGTGTGTGTGTGTGTGTGTGTGTGTATGTGTGTGTGTGTGTGTGTTGGCAGTACTGCTGAGTCTGGGATGACGTCAGTAGGAGAGATGTATATACACATATGAATGGTTCTTATATCATAAACCAGCTCCTAACACCTATTTTGTGGTCATGAAAACTTCAATGTTTTATTTTTTTATAAACTCTTTTTATTGTTAGGAGTTGTATTTAAGTTGTGATGCATAAAAAGTTCTGCTGGGAAAAAATAAAAGTCTTGCAGTGCAGTGCGTGGGTTATGGGTTGAAATCTCCCAGGTACCCAGCATGACAACATCTCACATAAATTGGCCTAGATGAAGGGATTAGGGAGTGCAATGCTACCTTTAAATTGCATTAAGTGAGTGGAAATGTTTGAAAAGAGGCTCCTTTTCTGTGGTGTTGTATATTTTTCCTTTATTATGTTTGCGATGTATTTTTGAGGGTGAAATGCACAATTCTTTGAATGTTTTGTAAATTCACTCAATCATCGAAAAATTAAGTTTGGCTTTACTTTATCATGACAGCTGGAAAAGAAAAGGGTCATGTTAACTAGAAGTACTTAAAGAAATAATGGGACAGAGGCTCGTTATTTGATGTGAGTAACTAATCACCTAGAAGCTAAATATTTCTAGCTGTATTAGTAAATCTACCAAAGTTTGTGTCAGCTGATGTATGGTTAGTCCCAGACACATAATACAAAGTGAGTCTGAGTATTCTTACAGAACTAATACACTTTTAGTTTGAGCTGTGGAAACAAATGAAATGACTACATCTCAGAAATCTTGAATGTAGGAACTTTAGACAGTTGTAAGTAAGTATGTGTTGAAGTGTTTACTTTAGAGTATGCTAAATGCTAAATCTTAAATGTTCAAACCTAAACTGCTGCGATTATTGCATTCATATATTGTGAGTTTTCACTTCAAGTACTGTAAACTGTATGTTACAACTGCAAATATTGTAACCACCAAAACACATTTTAGAGATTATATTTATTTATTTTTGCTTAACATTTAGTTTTAGGTTTTGTTTAGGTTTTGCAAACTCAATGAAAACAAGAAAAAAATAGCAAATGTATACGAAGGCATATTTAATACACTATGTTTAATTCCTGTTTTAAAAGTGCCTTAATAACATCAAGTAGCTTTATCCTCTGTTCTATTTCATTCATCATTGACAACAGCATTATATTTAAATTAAACACGTATGAAGATTAGACATTACATTACATTGCATTTAGCTGACGCTTTTATCCAAAGCGACTTACAATAAGTACATTCGACCGGGAAGACACAACCTTGAAGAAAACAGAATCATATAAGTACATCAGGTATCATAGAGCCAAACATTTCAAGTGCTACTCAACTGGCTATAGATAAGCCAGTCCTTTATTAGTATATAAGTGCCTTGTTAGTAATTCTATCGCTCGAAGTGGAGTCGACATTAGATGTCTACTTGTTGTCAAACTTGTAATATATAATTGACACCCCTCCCATAATTCACATAGTGCCCATCAGCATTGAAATGTGGTTACTTCTCCTGTGATTCTTAATTGTAACTCTGAGGCTTCATTGTCCCTGTGGGAAGGACACTTGTCTCAGGCTCTAATTATAAAAAGGCACATAAATAAACATACAGCTCTAAGTGATAACCACAAGTAACAAATAACTATGTGCAACACTTGAACACATCAAATCAAATCAAATCAAATCAAATTTTATTTATAAAGCACATTTAAAAGCGATTTTTGGTCGAGCCAAAGTGCTGTACATGCATTAAAAACACATATAATCACAATAAAAGACAATAATTTACAACAGATATAAAACAAACACAGGGAATAGTGAGGAGTCGTGCTCCGCTCTGACTAGAAGGCCTGAGAGAAGAAGTGAGTTTTTAGTGTGGATTTAAAAACCCCTAGGGTCTGGGCCGACCTCACGTGGAGGGGCAGAGTGTTCCAGAGCCTGGGGCCAGCTGCTGCGAAGGCTCGGTGCCCTCGGGTTTTGAGCCTGGTCTTGGGCACTACCAGCAGCAGATGGTCAGCAGACCTTAAAGCTCTGGCTGGGGTGTAGCGCTGGAGGAGTTCAGCTATATAGGCCGGAGCCAGCCCATTTAGTGCTTTAAAAACAAATAAAAGGATTTTAAAATCAATTCTGAACCGAACTGGAAGCCAGTGCAGTGAGGCCAGAATTGGGGGTGATGTGGTCACGCTTTTTATGGCCAGTCAGCAAACGTGCAGCTGCGTTCTGGACTAGCTGCAGGCGTTTAATTGATGCCTGGTCCATACCCATGTACAGAGCGTTGCAGTAGTCGAGTCTCGAGGTCACAAAGGCGTTAATAACCCTTTCCAGGTCTTTAAAAGATAAATACGACTTGGTTTTGGCCAAAAGTCTTATTTTAAAAAAGCAGGATTTGACTACGCTGCTGACCTGCTTGTCGAATTTAAAAGTACTGGAGAAGGTCACCCCAAGGTTCGTGACCGAGGGGAGGATGTTCTGTTGGAGGGAGCCTAGAATATCAACCTGGGTTGCTGGAGGTTGGGGTCCAAAAAAGATGACCTCAGTCTTGCTTTCGTTGAGGTTAAGAAAGTTTTTGCTCAGCCAGGATTTTATCTCAGTTAAGCAGTCCATCAACTGTTGTAATGAGTGTGTGACACTTGCTTCGAGAGGGAGATAAATCTGTACATCGTCGGCGTAGCAGTGGAAGGGAATATTATGTTTTGTGAGAATTGAGCCTAGGGGTAGTAAGTACAGTAGGAAAAGGATGGGGCCCAGAATCGAGCCTTGGGGAACCCCACAGGTAAGAGGGGCTTTTGCAGAGGAGAAGGCACCTAGCTGCACAGCGAAGCTACGGTCTGTCAGGTAGGACCTGAACCATGCAAGGGCAGAGCCTGTGATGCCAGCGGACTGTTCAAGCCGTGACAACAGGATGCTATGGTCCACAGTGTCAAAAGCAGCTGTCAGGTCTAACAGCACCAAGACAGCTGGGCTACCTGAGTCGGCGGCTAGGAGCAGATCATTAAAAACTCTTAAAAGGGCTGTTTCAGTGCTGTGCATGGGTTTGAAGCCAGACTGAAACTTTTCGTGGATTCCATGCGTGGTTAAAAAGACTGCAGCTGGGCGTAGACCACTCTCTCCAGGGCTTTTGATAAAAAAGGTAGCTGGGAAATGGGCCTAAAATTTTCGAGAAAGGAGGGGTCGAGATGTTTCTTTTTAAGTAATGGCTTAACCACGGCATGTTTGAAGGCAGTAGGGACACATCCTGAGCTAAGGGAGGTGTTTACAATTAATAAAATACTTGCTCCAACTGAATCTAAAACGTCTCTGAGAAGGCGAGAGGGAATGCTATCTGAGGTGCAGTTTGTCGGCCGCAGGTGCTTGATCACATCCGAGAGAGAAGAGAAGGATACAGGCTCAAAGTGGTCGAGGACAGCAGGGCACAGAAAGGGAGCAGGATCTGGGGTAGCACTAGTGTGAGCTAGCCTAAGAGCAGATACCTTTTCAATAAAAAATTTAAGAAACTTATCACAGAGAGTAGTCGATGGCACAATAGAAGAAACATCACAGGGATTAATGATCGAGTTGAGGACATTAAAAAGAACCTGAGGTTTGTGGCTGTTTTTGGAGATTAACAGAGAGATGTGCTCTGTTTTGGCTGCTTTGACTGCCGTCTGGTAGTCAGACAGGGAAGCACGAAGGATTTCTAGGGAGACATGGAGTTTATCCTTTTTCCATTTTCTCTCTGCACGCCTGCAAGCGCGTCTGAGAGCACGAGTACAGTCATTGAGCCACGGCTCTGAGAGCACTTTTGTGCGTCTAAGCGTAAAAGCGTAAAAGGAGCAACAGAATCCAGTGTTAGTGTGCATGTAGAGTCAAACATGGAGATAAGCTCATCAGCATTAAAAGCACAGTTCACATCAAATTTACAGATAGGAGAAGCATTAAAAGCATCAGAGAACTGTGAGGCAGTCAAGGGGTTAATCGAACGCAGAACACATCTCATCCTAAATATCCATATTTCTAAGTGGCCAGGCAAAGTGTCAGGGCATTTAAACACAACACCCTCTCTTAGCTTGTTTTGCAGCAGCATGACATCACTTTCCTCCTGGGAAACACAGTTTAGCTGATCTGCTGTCAGTGAAAACAACCATCAAGTACTACAACAACTCTCTTTGTCTGGGCCTGAAAAAGCAAATGAGGTCATGGTGATTCACCCTGAAGCTCTGGATGAGATGTGTTCTTGTTGAACTTGTACACTTCAACAAAGCCAGATACAAGATTGCGTGACCATAGGTGCTGGTCCAGGCTGAGGGTTCAGAAGCAAAGGCTGTTAACAACACTTCTCTGTGTGCTCTTCATCTCCCTCCTCTCATTAGTCCTCTTTGTCAGTGTATGCCTTTCAGAGGATAAACTTTATTACCTCTGTAGGGAAATTCTGTTGCTCTAATGCAATAAAAAGGGATACAAGATTAATTATACAGCAATCTGAACTCACCCTTCACTCCCACTCCAACATCAATCACAGGCTCACCCTTGTACACACATGCCCTCACACACACACACATACACATACACACACACACACACACATATAAAACAAAGAGTCATATGTAAAATACAGGCGCTGCTCTTTTATCTCTCACTCCATCTCTTTCATTCCAACTCTCATCCATCTACTATATTAAATGATGGCTCTTACCCTCTCTAACAGTGTGGCCACACTAAGTTAGCTCATTTTGAAAAGGATTGTTTAGGTCATCTTCATTTACATTCCTGAATATAAAAAGGAAAACAGTTCAAATCTATTTCAATTGGTTTGCTTTTTATGATCTGCAAACAACACAATTGAGCTCATGGGTCGGCCGCAGGTTAGGAGTCGGAAAGTAAGTATTGTTATTCTGCTAAATCACAGCTGGTTGACCCTTTGTTTTGTATCCTTCTGCACTCTGTGAGCATCTGAACTGATATTCATTACATCTGAACTTAAGATGAATAGACAGTAAAATATTATTTTAGTTTTTTAGACACTTCAACAAGAGTAAAAGTGAGCTTACGATTTCATTCTTGATCTCAAGGATGGTCATTTATGGGGGTTTAACATAACTACGGACTAGTTCCTGGCTGGTTGCAGTGAGTTTTTGGAGTTGCTGTTGGTTGTTAAATGGTGAGTATAAGACTTGTGGAACATGAGAAAAACACAAACATTGGTTACTTATGGCACATGAAAAAAGAGATGTTATCGTTGAATGAAATCAGCAGTTTTGCGTTCGAATTCTGTCTTTTTCCACGTCTTTTCTACACTTTTCTTTTCCGGCTGGCTCTTCTAGCAATAGCAGCATGTCTGTTCAAATTACATTCCCATCAGTACCACACACACACACACACACACACACACACACACACACACACACACACACACACAAAACATACATCATTTGAGGGGGAACAAATTATTCCAGGACCGGAGAACTGTTTTGTTTGGTTCACCTTTGTTTGTTTTCTCCCTCCCTTTCTCTCCCAACCTCTCTCCCCACTTTCTCCCTCCAACAGATGGGGTATTTTAATGAAATCAGCCTTGCCTGTTTCCATCTGTGTGAGAAATGAATTTCACCATTTTTTAAATGAAGGAATTTACAATGAGACAGGCTGGAACGCAGGGAACCCCAGCACCAAGGCTTTTCCTCTGACTCGCCTCTTGTACCTATTATGCTTTCACAGCAGAGCTTTGTTTAATATATTTTATGTTTCCATAAATGTGTTGCATGTTCTTGTAGAAACAGCATATCTGAAAAATAGACCCGCTTGTATTCACGCAAAGACGTAGACAGGAAGATTGATATCCCTCTCTTTGTATCTTGAGCAAGTAGTTGGTTATCTTAGCTTAGGAAAATAATGCTAACAAATCAGCACCTCTTAAGGTCACTAATTAACATGTTATAGTGTATTTCAATTGTTTTAGACATGTGAATAATACAGAAAGCAAATATATGTATGTCAAAAGAGGTATTTACAGATCCTTTGAGTATCTTCTTAACATCATTTTTATATTACATTACAAAAACAATTATAAAGGAAAAAACTAATTTTCTCTAAACATGCTTTTTGTCACAAAAGGTAGAACATTTATTATGTTGTATTTCTTTTTTCTTCTTTCTCTTCAGAAAAACTACCTTTGCTGTATATTTAATACAAGAGGGAGTCAGTAACAAATTCATTAATCAAATGTGCATGTCAGTTGTTGATAAATAAAGGCATTTATAAAGATTTCCAAAAGTACATTTCTATCACACAAAGCAAATTATATTCTCTGTAATAATTATCATTGAAATGTAACTATGTAGGACATTTAAAACAGACAAAATACTGTATTTCACAGCATTTATGGTTGGGTTTTAAAGGTTTTATAAGTCCCTTCATGAGTACACTGCATTGAATAACTCAATAACCGTTTTTCCAACAGGGCTGTCACTCAGAAAAGGTTGCAGAAGGAAATATTGACTTTTTTGAGATGACAGCTTTTCATCAGACAGATGTAAATTAGCTTAAAGTTTTAATCTGGTATGGTTCATCAGAAGGTGACGTTTACGTTTTAAACTGTGCGTGGTCTCTTTTATAAAAAGATAATAATAAAATCTGTCAACAACATGAGGTGTGTGTTGTGTTTTCAGTAGAAAGTGTTACATACATGTCCACGTGTACACAGGCATCTGTGCCTGTGAAAATGTACGTCTGTAAGGGACTGTGTGTGCAGGCACATATGTGCATGGCAGCGTGTGTTTTCTCAGGTGTTTTTTCAGGAAGGGAGCTGTCAGACTTGATGACTGACATCACCCTCATTCTACACATACACACACACCCACACACACACACACACACACACACACACACCCAGACACACACAGAGAGACACACACACAATCTGGCAGGTTAAAGCAGTTAGCTACTTATAAAACAGAGAAGTCATTCAGACAAACTGCACCTGCTTTTGAAACGGCTTCACAAGCAATTACATACACACACTGGAACACACACGTACACCCGCACAAACACAAAGTTACATACATTTAATTCGAGGCAGACTATTGTGAAGTATCCAAAATAATTTATGATATGACTAGTAGAAATGAAAAAGATTGACAGAGAGGGAGAGAGACAGGAGCAGAGACAAAAAAAGTAAACATTTGAAAGTGTGTGTGTGTGTGTGTGTGTGTGTGTGTGTGTGTGTGGTGTGTGTGTGTGTGTGTGTGTGTGTGTGTGTGTGTGTGTGTGTGTGTGTGTGTGTGTGTGTGTGTGTGTGTGTGTGTGTGTGTGTGTGTGTGTGTGTGTGTGTGTGTGTGTGTGTGTGTGTGTGTGTGTGTGTGTGTGTGTGTGTGTGTGTGTACTTAAACATGTCTCTCTGTGTGACAGCCAATCAGAGTTTTAGATCTTTAGAGAGAGAAGACATTGTGGTCAGTCTTTCGAACAACAGGCCTGTTTAAATGCTCAAACTTGGTTTTAAGGTTCAAATTAGAATTAGGTTTAGGTTAAGGTTGGGGTTATGCTTTTGGTTGTAATTGGTAATGTATAATGTATGTGTTCTATGGAGTTGTAACTCCTGGTGCAGGGGCTGGGATTGTCAGAGATATGGGGGTATGTAAAATACGGAGGAGGGGCGTGGTTGGGTGTATGCAAGTGAAAGAGTGGTAAAGATTAGGGTGAAGGTGTGGGAAGGTTTACCCAAGGGGTCCAACAGGGAATTGTGAGCCTTGGAGCCCCTTGGGGAGAGCCTTACTGGTCCAAGAGATACAGATCAGAAGACGCAGGAGTGCCCCCCTCTGGGTAAAATAGTTTCTGTTTTTTTAAATGGAAAAAAGCAAAAATGTATCAAACAGAAAAATAAAATAACAGAGCAGAAACACTTAGTAAAAGGGAATAACAGATCATCAAAGGGTAGGTAAGGAACAAGGCAAAGTGTTATGTCATTGAAAGTCCTCACAAGAATAGAAGTACAGGGTTGCGTGTGCATGTGCTGTATATCTCTGTGTGTGTGTGTGTGTGTGTGTGTGTGTGTGTGTGTGTGTGTGTGTGTGTGTGTGTGTGTGTGTGTGTGTGTGTGTGTGTGTGTGTGTGTGTGTGTGTGTGTGTGTGTGTGTGTGTGTGTGTGTGCGAGAGGCCGGAGATGCGTCGTAGCACACTTGTTGCAGCAGCAATTAAAATATGTAAATCCAGGAGTGTCAGGGTAGAATCTGATAGGCTATGCTTAACTGCACTCAGTGCTGATTGATCATTTATAAACATGAGCCAAGGCAACATTGGATCAGAAAATCACTAATGCATACATACTCAGACAGACAGACAGACAGACAGACAGTCTTAAAAACAGTATGCACAGCTCTAAGACTGCTACGTCTGTGAGTTCATGAGTCTGAATATGTGTGTGTTATGATCTGAAAACAAATATGCTAGCCTGCATCTTCCTTATAACCCTCATCATCATCAGGACTTGGGCTAGGTGCCTGGAAAATATGCAAATCATTTTTGCTCCCCAAATATGGTAATGAAGTTTGAGCAGAGAATTAATTAGACCTCCGACGTTCTATAGAGATTCTTAAAAACCTACCAGCCGTCAAACTGTGTGAAGTGTGATTATGAGATAATTTGCATATCAGTCCTATTAAGAGACATTGGCCAGCCTCTTGGTCATATTAAAACGAAGAAAGCAGTGTTTACTTGTAAAGTTAATGAGGGATGAGAAAAGGTCAACAAGTCAGAACCCCACAGAGGCTGGAAGTCTGGGCAGGGGGAAGAAGGAACGAGTCATTTATGTACAACAGACATTTTCTAATACAACAATATGTATTATTAGCTTAGCAATTATGCAAAAATGTTACCATAGTGACTGGTACAGCTGGGATTTGTCCATCTGTTGGTCACAAGAATAACCTTTCTTCTATAAATTCAAGCTAAATTGGCCCCTTCAGGGTCAAAGCTGTCAGATAACTAGCTGAATGTGTTGTGGCTAACTGCCTTTATTTACACATCCAGCTGAAGCAGAACTTCATTATCACCAAATTAGTCAAATGATTCACTTCATTCACATTATTATTCACTCTCATGTTTTCCCTGATTGGTCTCCAACTCCAGGGAACAAAATATGTGAGTGTACAGGAGTCCAGTTGTTTTCCAAAGCTGGTTCCTTACACCTGACCTGTCTGCTGCTTAGTTTTGAGCTAGTGGAGCGGGGCACATTTATCAAAGCAGTCCCTGTCGACAAGGACCGATGAGAGCGCCTAAGATTGAACCATACATCAGTAGAAAAAACAAAACAATACACTACTGGAAGCTAAAAGACAACATAGAGCTCCAGATCGGGTGAGTTAAGAGTTTGAGTGACAATGCTGATATCAAGAATAGTGACAAATGCAGGTTTTGGTTTAAGAATCCATCACTACAGTGCCATTGAGGCTTTTAATAAACCCACAGCTCCTCTGGTGGAGCAGCTGGGTAATGTTGAAGTCACTGAAGTGTGTGAATGTGAAGCAAAGCATCGCTTATAGAGTTTGGGCCCTCAGCAAACAGCTCCTGGGTAAATACAGGAGTCACTGATGCCGATTAGCATTCAGATATTCTTCTTAACAGGGCTGCCTTATCTCACGTCTCGGTGTCATTATGTTCACCAGCCACACTCTCTGTCTGTCATTTAGCAAGTTTCAGGTCAGTGGGCTCCAAGCAGGCTTTCAACAGCACGCCCTCGTTCAAATTACACACAGGAAATGTAGACATGAATGATAACCAGCGACAGGCCCTGTGCTCATAGAGAGAGCAAACAACTTGTACTCATATCTGTGTTTGTTCGTGTGTGGTTTGTGTGAGGGCACGCGTGTGTGTGTGTGTGTAGAAAAGTGCAACAAAGAGCCTGATTAATGCTTTTCTATAATCTGTTTCTGGTTTGAATTGACTCTTTTGTGCGTGTGCTTGGGGGTATATCAGGGCTAAGCATAATGTGTGTGTGTGTTAGGGAGGATACAATTAATCATTACTACTACATGAATCATTACTAATGTCTGCCATTACTGCTACTTCAGGGGCTGAACCTTTAAAGGTAAATGAGATTAAATGGATCCAAATCTCTCTTTAGGGGGCTAATCTTTGAGCTCATGTGTTTGCTGCAGTTTATTTAAATGGGTATTTTAATGAGTGTTGAAATACACAGAAAGTTGTTTCTTCCCAGCTTTTGTGCTAGCCGCTATGAAAGAGAAAACACAGAGTTTTGTGGGATTATACAGTGTCGCCGCACTTGAAAAGAGTAAGGCCTCTGATTTGGCAACACAATTAATCCTGTTAGCTCCGTATGTTACTGCCATGCTTTGTGTGGTGTTGTACTCTTCTGAAGAAATTAAAATGTGTTCCACCTGTGACTGCTAACTGACAAACTAATTTAGCCGGATAATTCAGGCTGAATTATCCACTTTATTTTTGTATCATTATGGAGTCTGGCATAATGTTCATTTAAGTCATTTTCTGAGTAATTTTGTAACCATTCAGCAGTGAGTGACGTGTCCGTCCTGGTGACATCATTTCCATTTGACACAGATTACATGGTGACGGTTGCTGAGAGATGCTTACTTTTATTTAAAAATAACAACCTGAATAGATGCTTTTCTCATTATTTTACAAATATTTTTCCGTCTCAATTTTCCACAGTATTTGAAGAATATCTGGAACGGAAAACACACAGGATATACATATTTCTAAATATAAGAACTCATTTTTATTTTTATTTCTATGAATAAGGCATTTCATATATTTTCCAATTAAGTTGCTTAGTTCTGATCATGCCATTGTGGATGTTCAGATTCCCACTTGTTTAGAGCACATAGAGTACATCTCTTTGATCTCGACTTAGAAACTAAGGTTAAAAGTTCATTCTGGACTTTGGGGAAATCAACTGCTCATAAAAATGTAACATTGGAGACAGTATACATGTCATCTTCAACACACATGAGTAGTCAGGGACCGCACACATTGATGCCTCACTTTTCCATCCACCTTACAGTATATCACTCTTCACATGAAAGACTACTAAATCCTTGAAGGGCCCGGGTCATTTATTGGGGAAAATACTTTAATCTTGGATATAAACACACATGTATTCCTTCCCTGGAATTCTTAACAAAACAAGTACTGTGTGTGTGTGTGTGTGTGTGTGTGTGTGTGTGTGTGTGTGTGTGTGTGTGTGTGTGTGTGTGCGTGCGTGCGTGCGTGCGTGTGTGTGTGTGTGTGGGGGGGGGGGGGGCGACTTGCTCTATGTGTGTGTGTATCTGTGTGGCAGTAAAGCCTGCCGAATCTGTCTTTTAATGAATTTAATAGTTCCATCATTTCCCTATCAACGCTGGTGTTCCACGCACACACACACACACACACGCACACACACACACACACACACACACACACACACACACAGAGACGCACACACAGATTCCACGTTGGTGTTCCCTATTATTTACTTCAATTGGAGGAACATGCCAACTGGAAAAGTGACTAAACAGATGTGTGTGTGTGTGTGTGTGTGTGTGTGTGTGTGTGTGTGTGTGTGTGTGTGTGTGTGTGTGTGTGTGTATGCACACGCATACTTCTTTCTTTAAGGAATTTGCAAAGTAATCTGACTGTGGAATTAAATTATGTCGTCATAGAAACAAGGATTATTTTATGGGATGTTTAAGAATGGTCAATTAGTGTTACTACCGCAACATATGTGAGAGGAAAACAAGGAAAGCAAAGAAGCATGCAGAGAAAGACACAGATATACAAGCGGAGAAGGTATACACAGTAAAGAAAGACAAAGATTGTTTCATCAAGAATCTCCCCAGTGGCTTGTCCATTCTGACCCTGACCAGCCAAAAGTGGACAACTCAAAGCAGAATATCCGTAAGGCGATCAATACTGAAGAAAAAAAAACCTTCTCTGTATGCCAGCTGTGTACAAGAAGCAGCAGTAGCTTGGTGGGTAAATATGTCTGGACCAAAAACAACTTTTACCTCATCTCAAGAAACACACAGCAGCATTGAGAGAGAGATTCAGAGGCAACATGACAGGAAAAGAGGCAGAAAAGGAGAAAAAGAATGGAGGGAGAGAAGAGGAGAACCAAAGTGAAACAGTACTCAGACTTCAAAGCATCTTTCATCCGATCTGTTTAGAACTGTAAATCGGGAGTCCAGATTCACCAAAACAAAAGATGAAACGATAATCCGATAATCATTACAATGTTTCACAGAGGGAAATATTTCTGAATATATGTACGTGTTTATGTGATCGCTGCAGTGAAATGTGCTCAAAGCATGATAAAATGTTTAAATTTGGTTTAAGTGGATTTGGGTTTTCTCCTTTTATTTGTTGGATTGGGTTGGTGTGTGTGTGTGTGTGTGTGTGTGTGTGTGTGTGTGTGTGTGTGTGTGTGTGTGTGTGTGTGTGTGTGTGTGTGTGTGTGTGTGTGTGTGTGTGTGTGTGTGTGTGTGTGTGTATATGTAATAAAGAGCTATTGTGTTCATAAATATTTGTGTACTTTCACTGCTATATACAGTAGCCTACTACTAATCAGAGCCCTGGCCACTTTATAGTAAGCACATCTTGCCATTTAGTTTTTGCAAATGTAAACTGGAATTTATGTCAAATATGAACTTTCATCATTGCCGTTTTTCTGTTATTACAACTGTAATGTGCTAATGTGAGTGGGTACCATCGAATAATAACAAGAGCTCAGTCAAGTCGGCATTGTCTGCACTTAATGCACAGGAATAGCTTTGATTTCTGGATTTGATATTGATATATTTTAAATAAATGTTGTTCCACAGCTGCTGGATGTCTCAATAAGTAACTGTTTGCTAACACTTTCTCAATAACAACTTTTATGGGGTTGTGCACAAAGTTGGTGGCTCTGCTCCCAGGTGGCTAAGAAGACAAATAAATCCAGTTTTTTACTCCTGCAGACACAGTGACAAGAGCATTTATGTCAAACATTTGAAAATGATGTTAGGTTGTTATTTCTTTGTGGCATCTTTACACACAATCCATACAAAACTGCCAGTTGCATTATTCAAAAGGAAACACCAACTCATAATCAAATTTAAATGTAGCATGCAGTTTATGAAATTGTTGAAAGGAGGAGCCCACTCAGGTGTGCACCTTTCATGGTATTTATTTTGTGTTTAAGATAAGATAAGATTAACCTTTATTAATCCCAGAGGGGAAATTCAGTTGTACAAAGCAGCAACAGGGTAAGCGTGAAAAACCAGGACAGCAAAGATTCACACAGATTAATAAAATCAAAAATAAATAAAATCAAGAAAAAATTCAAATGATAATAATAATAAAAGACTATAAAATAGGAGATGAGTAAAAATAAGAGTAAAATAACTGTAAAATAACTGTCAGCATATGT
This sequence comes from Harpagifer antarcticus, assembly GCA_902827135.1. Taxonomy (NCBI): domain Eukaryota; kingdom Metazoa; phylum Chordata; class Actinopteri; order Perciformes; family Harpagiferidae; genus Harpagifer; species Harpagifer antarcticus. The sequence goes on from CADEHL010001063.1 coordinate 3,146,860, forward strand.
ACATATTTGGTCATCTAAGTTATAAAGTACGGAATAAGTTAAAGTGATAAGTGATAAGTGAAAAGTGAAAATGGACATCTGTACACATAGTGACATATCTATCTACCTTTTTGGTCTACTACTAATAATATGTTAGCATGGTTTGTGGAAACAGTGTATATTTATGTCCAGTGATTTAATTGTATTTCTTTTTCATCATTAACCCCTTGTTGTGTAGCCTGATGGCTACAGGCACAAAGGACTGTCCGAGGCGCTTGGTGCGTTGTCGTGGAGGGATGAGTCTGTGGCTGAACGTGCTCCTCATCTTCACTAGCTCTGCGTGGAGTGGGTGGGAGGGGTTCTCTAGGATGCTGTCAAGCTTCCTCCTCGTCCTCCCCTCTGCCACCTCCTCCAGATTGTCCTGTTGTACTCCAACTACAGAGCTAGCCTTCCTCACAAGCTTGTTCAGCCTGCCAGTGTCCCTAGTGTTTGTGTTTCCACCCCAGCACACCACGGCAAAGAAGAGCACACTGGCCACCACAGACTGGTAGAACATCTGCAGCAGCCTCATGCACACGTTGAATGACCTGAGCCTCCTCAGGAAGAACAGCTTACTCTGTCCCTTCCTGAAGAGAGCATCGGTGTTATCTGTCCAGTCCAGTTTATTGTTTAAGTGCACTCCCAGGAACTTGTAGCTGTTCACCACCTCCACATCCTTCCCCATGATGGTGATGGAGGTCAGAGGCCTCTTCCTGCTCCGCCTGAAGTCCACCACCAGCTCCGTAGTCTTGCTGATGTTGAGCTGGAGGTGATTGTTGTCACACCAGCCTACGAAGTTCTCAACCAGGGACCTGTACTCCTCCTCATTGTCATCTGTGATGCAGCTGACAATGGAGGAGTCGTCAGAGAACTTCTGTAAGGCAATTCAAAGTGCTTTACAAAAAATGAAAGACATTAAGAAAATGGCATTTAAAATCAGTCATTAAAAAGAAAAGCTAATAAAATAAACATTAAAAGAAGAAATACATGGTAAAGAAAAAATACATGGATAAAAGTTACAGTGCAGTCTAAGATATGAATAGTTCAATTAAAAGCAGCGACAAAAAGAAAAGTCTTCAGCCTGGATTTAAAAGTAGTCAGAGTTGCAGCGGACCTGCAGGTTTCTGGGAGTTTGTTCCAGATATTTGGAGCATAATAACTGAACGCTGCATTACCATGTTTAGTTCTGACTCTGGGGACAGAAAGCTGACCAGTCCCTGAAGACCTGAGAGATCTGGATGGTTCATAATTTAGCAGTAGATCAGAAATGTATTTTGGGCCTAAACCATTCAAAGCTTTATAAACCAGCAGCAGTATTTTGAAATCTATTATTTGACACACAGGAAGCCAGTGTAAAGACTTCAGAACAGGAGTGATGTGATCCACTTTCTTAGTGTTAGTGAGGACTCGAGCAGCAGCGTTCTGAATCAGCTGCAGCTTCCTAATAGATTTTTTAGTGAGATGTGTGAAGACACCATTACAGTAGTCAAGTCTACTGAAGATAAAAGCATGGACAAGTTTTTCCAAATCCTGCTGTGACATTAGTCTTTTAATCCTAGATATGTTCTTTAGGTGATAGTCGGCTGATTTAGTAACTGTTTTAATGTGACTGTTGAAACTCAGGTCAGAGTCCATGACTACACCTAGATTTCTGGCTTTATCTGTTGTTTTGAACATTGCAGACTGAAGCTCAGCGCTAACTTTTATACGTTCTGCCTTGGCTCCAAAAACCATTACCTCAGTTTTATCTTTGTTTAATTGGAGAATGTTCTGACACATCCAGTCATTGATTTGTTCAATGCACTTACTCAGTGTTTGAATTGGAGCATAGTCTCCTGGTGAAACTGTTACGTAAATGTGTGTGTCATCTGCATAGCTATGGTAACTTATTTTGTTGTTTTTCATTATCTGAGCCAGTGGTAGCATGTAGATATTAAAGAGAAGAGGCCCCAAGATGGAGCCTTGAGGAACCCCACATGTCATATTTGTCAACTCAGATGTGTATTTACCTATACAAACAAAGTTGTTTCTGTCCTTTAAGTAGGATTCAAACCAATGTAGGACTGTTTCCGAAAGTCCCACCCAGTTTTCCAGTCGGTCTAGTAATATGCTGTGGTCAACAGTGTCAAACGCAGCACTGAGATCTAATAATACTAACACTGAAGTTCTGCCACTGTCTGTGTTTAAGTGGATGTCATTAAAGACCTTTACAAGAGCAGTCTCAGTACTGTGGTTTGGACGAAAGCCTGACTGGAACACATCGAAACAGCTATTTAAATGCAAAAAATTACTCAACTGTTGAAAAACTACTTTTTCAATGATTTTACCTAGAAATGGGTGGTTTGATATGGGCCTATAATTGTTCATTACTGAAGCATCTAGATTATTCTTTTTTAAGAGCGGTTTAATGACTGCAGTTTTCAGGGACTGTGGAAAAATACCTGAGTGAAGAGATTTGTTTACTATATGAAGTAGATCTGAGGCCATGCAAGGCAAAACATCTTTGAAAAATCCTGTTGGAATAATATCAAGGCAGCAGGAGGAGGATTTCAGAAGTTGTATAATGCCCTCTAGGTTTTTATCATTAATCTGATGGAATTGTGTCATGGTGTTTGAATTTATGTTAAGTGGACACAGAGACAACACATTTGCTGTTCCTGATGCAGAGGCACTGACTGCTTGTCTGATTTTCTGAATTTTGTCAGTGAAAAAGGAGGCAAAATCATTGCATGCCCTGGTGGATAGAAATTCAGAGACTACTGACACTGGGGGGTTAGTTAGTCTGTCGACGGTAGCAAACAAGGCACGTGCGTTGTTTTTGTTTTTGGTAATGATGTCAGAGAAGAACGATTGTCGTGCGTTTTTCAATTCCAAATTATAAAGGCCAAGTCTCTCTTTATAGATTTCAAAGTGAACCTGGAGATTTGTTTTTCGCCACCTACGTTCAGCTTTTCGACACTCTATTTTTTCTGTTTTCACATTCATGGCCTTTCTCCATGGAGATATTTTCTTCCTTTACCTTAGTTGGAGCAATGGCATCTATAATATTTTTTTAATATTTTTATTTTTTAATTAAAATGATCTGCTAGCTCATTTACTGAGATGTTAGCAGTGGCAAGTGTGGAAGAAAAATTCTGAGTAAACATTTCCCTAGTATTTTCAGTTAAATATCGCTTTGTGGTTACCTCTTTTTGAACATTTTTGTGAACAGAAATAGAGCTCTCAAAGAAAACACAGGAATGATCAGAGAGCGCAACATCAGTCACCACAACCTTAGAGATATTCAGACCCTTTGAGATAATTAAGTCCAGAGTGTGCCCCTTATTGTGCGTGGGCTCCGTCACATGCTGAGTCAGTCCATAGCTATCAAGAACACAAAACAGTTCTTTTGCCCCTCTGCCTTGAGGATTGTCAACATGGATGTTAAAATCACCAACAATGACTAAACGGTCAAAGTCAATACACACTATAGACAGCAGTTCAGTAAAGTCATCATAAAAGCTTGCACAGTATTTGGGTGGTCTATAGATATTTAGGAACAGAGCTCGAGAGGAGCATTTCAGCTGAAGGGCCACATATTCAAAAGAAGCAAAGTTCCCTTAAGATGTCTTCCTGCATTGAAGAGAAACATTGAACAGAATAGCAACTCCACCCCCTTTCTTATGCATTCTTTCCTGACTCATAAAACTAAAGTTGGGAGGGGTTGATTCGATAAGAACAGCTGCACTGTTATTTTGTTCAATCCAAGTTTCTGTTAAAAACATAAAATCGAGATTGTGCTCAGTGATAAAATCATTGATTAAAAATGTTTTTCCTGCCAAAGACCTAACATTTAATAAAGCTAGTTTAAGTTTGTTAAACACACTATCAGTCATGTTTTTTGTAACAAGCTGTGGCTGACATGGAATCACTGCTAAATTAGATAAACTCACACAAACGTTTGAGCGCTTGCTGTATCTAAGATGATTCACCGCTCTTAATCTATTACCTATCAACACAGATATCGGCAAAGCTATAGGCAGGCAGGGCCCCGGCATGTCCTGGAAAGAGTTGAGAGTGCCATACGCCCTTGAGCCTGGACCCAGCACATATCAGTAAGAGTTTGTTGCATTTTGTACACACACATCCTTATCAGGCTTCGGAGACTGCAGATGCTTTCTTGAAGGGAGGGGAGGTGGTTGACGTAGGCACGGTGATGGAGACGGGGGAGATGGTGCGGGGGTAGAAGACATGCTGCCAGGGGGGGAGGTGGTTGACGTAGGCTCGGTGATGAAGACGGGGGAGATGGTGCGCGTCTCCGCGGTGATTTTGGTGGGCGTCGTTGAGGAGCGGGGGTAAAGGACATGCTGCCAGCCCTGCGTATCGCCTTAGTTTGGTTATTGAACTCCAGGAAGGAATCGGTGCCAACCCTCTGTAGGTGGAGTTGAAGCGGAAGTCGGAGGTGTAGAGCAGTGGTTCCCAACCTGCGGAAAGATCGCAGGGGGGGCGCCATGCCTCAGATTTTTTTTTACATATAATTTGAACGCAATACATGATTGTCACTAAAAGCCTTGTCTCTACATTACAATAAAATATAAAAAATAATTGATTAATTAATTTGAATACAAATTCGAGTTAGTAGCTATTATAGGCATACAAAGACAGAAATGTATAATTTTTTCTTAAATATAAATGTTTCTTCTGCGCGTTAAGTGTCCAAACCGGGTTTGTCTGGATAAGCGCATTTTTAAAACATAGTCATTGTCCATGCCGGTTTCAGTTGGATTATTTGTCACAGTTGCTCCGATCAGATTGGTCTCCTCCATTTTGTAGATTATTTACGACTTTTGAATCCACATAAACACATCGGCAAAATCCGGCTTACTTTGAGCATGTGTTTTAAACAGTTTAATCATTTTGTGAATTGTTTCCACCGCCGTCCTTTAATTTCTTCATACAGCGGGAATCCAAATGAATTAATCCTGAGTCCAATAACCATCAAAGTCACTCTGATAGTGCTCCTTAATTACGCTTTCATCCTCCTTTAACAAAATACTTCACATTCATCCAGTTTGTGACAGTAGTTGTAGCATTTTGAGACTTTGAACCCCCCCCGCCCCCTTGTGTGTGTGTGTGTGTGTGTGTTTGTGTGTGGGGGGGGGGGCGCAACTTCCAACAGGAGTCATTTGGGGGGGCTCTTGGGAAAAAAGGTTGGGAACCACTGGTGTAGAGGGTGAACAGGAATGGCGACAGCACAGTTCCTTGGGGGGCTCCAGTGTTGCTCAGCAGCACATCAGACACGCTGCCCTGCAGTCTGACATACTGAGGTCTGCTGTGATCCACCTGCATCACTGACAGCTTCTCCACCACCTTTGTGCCGATGCAACTGATACAATAGGGTTTCCCACACATAGACTATACTTGGGTGGGCCGCCCAGGTATATTAACGGCCGCCCAAGTATATTTGGTGACCCATTTAGTTTTAGTTTATTTTTAATAATTAATTTGTATTCGTCCGCGGACCACGACACCATCTGCGATCGATTAACTTGTGGACAATGATCCTTCGCTCTACGCCTCCTGTACCCAGTCCCGGACTGGCCATCGTGAGGACCGGGGGGTTTCTCGATGGCCTGGCTTGTTAAGTGGCCTGCACAGGGTGACTGGCTGTCTACATGATGTGGCCTGCCGACATGGCCACTGTCATACAGATCATAAATCAAAGCCCTTGATTGTGTGTGTGTGATTGACTCTTACCTCATTCACACCAACACAACTCCGGTTCAAGCTCCGTGCTAGAGCTTTTCAGGTTCAGAACCGGTTCTTCGGTTTAGCTCCGGCTCTTTTCACACCGCTCAGAGTCCGACTGGTGCTGCGTCATTGCGTCATCTCGGAAACCCCTCACAGCTGACACCGACAACAACAATGGCTAATTGTGCTCCAGCTTCCTCTGCACCTCTTCGGAAGACCAGATTCCCAGTAGGTAGCTGGTCTCTTCAGTGGACCACTGATGCTTGTTAAGTTTCTCCCTCGTTGTGTACAAACTGGATAAAACGCCGGTTTTTTGTTGTTGTTCAGGAGTTGATCCCACCCCTTCCCCCGCCTCGACGTAAGCGTGACGTATGTGGTGCTTTTGTTCTGGCCGGACAATTTTTTGGTGCTCGAAATTAACCGGATTCCGGAGCTAAGAGGCTGCTCCGCTGCGGTGTGAACAGGAAAACCCGGTGCTTTTCAAGCTCCGAACCGGCCCTGAAACACCGTTGGTGTGAATGAGGTATCTGTGTGTCATTCAAGCTCGGGATAACCTCAGCTCAGGTGAGGTAAAGGACTCTCTGAGTGTTTAACTTAGTCTAAGTTCTCAGTGGGTCTCAAACGGTTTGGTCTCCATTTATGTAAACACATATTTCCATTTGAGAGGGTAGTGATTAGTCAAATATGCATGAATAAATAAATAAAAAGTTAACTAGGTGAAAAAAGGTAAGATACACTTTTAAAACTTGTTGAGAGCTAAAACTAGTCTTTGCTGCTGCCTCAAAGAGGAGAAGTGAGGAGAGGAGGGAGACAGGAGAGGCTGATTCAGGAGCACACAACTATAAATGAACCAAAAATAAATAAATAAATAAACAAGTTTCAGTGTTTTTTCATATTGGAAATGGTATGTTATTGGTTATGGCCATGATTTTATGATTATTGAAATGTATACAGTTCTGTTTCATATAGGTGTTTCCATAGATCTAGTCTCTTTATTTGCCCCTCAAAATGCACCAGATTGATGCATTTAACTCCAAAATGTAAAAACAAATCTTACCGGGGGTGCATGCCCCCGGACCCCCTTGAGGATTTGAGGTCCCCCCCACTTAAAATCACATTGATAGTTTCCTAAATACATTTACAATTTTTTTTAAATAGTAACCCATGTCCATAATGTTTATTTGTGGGTAGTAGATTTAAACTATAGGGCTATCATTATGGGCCCTGCCTGTACCTGTTCGCTCTGCCATCGCATGAAGGGTCTGCTAACAAGCGACCAACTAAAAGGTTAATGTTAATGTTGTTGCTCGTCACCTCAACCCCCCCCCCCCCCCCCCTCTGTGGTAAACACTGAATAGTGTGACATGCATCCACTATATTGCAGTTTGTGAAGGTATTACCCATGAGGATGTGTGGACAAAGCTGGTGTCTGTACTGGAAAGGAAGATGTTGTATTATGATTGATTTTCTTCTTCTGTGCCAAGATTAAATCACTTAGATTCAGTATTTTGTTCACTAGGCAGGCATCAGTAGACCAAATTCCAAAATCTGAGTGTGTTTAAAAAAATAATAGCATAGCATAGCTGTTAAAAGTAAACGGATAAAAGCAACCTATACATCTTTGTTTCCATGGAAAGGTTTGTATTGACAATAGGGGCATCAGAGTATCCCGGGCATGCAATTTAACACAAAGTGGACAGGGGGGGTTTTCCCATTCTTAGGGTTAATCACATGTTGGTGGGGCTGGATGGTGCTAAAGGAAATAAGAAAAAGTGGACCAGATGAAGAAGAGAAACATAGAGAAGAACCTTTCTTGACTGCAGCCCCTCCCAAACACACACACACACACTTAGACTTGAACTCAGCTGTTTGCCTAGCGGCTGGGATTACTGACCAGATCAATGGGAAAATTGCCCCTGGGCCTCTGACCATGGGGTCTCATCTCGGGCAGGACTGAAGGCGAGACCACTGGCGCTGAGAGGCCCCTGGGCACAGGCTGAAGATTACAAATCTAAAATGTGTGTGTTAGTTTAGCACTTGAACCTGAATGAATAAATGATAGCATAGTGTGAAAGCCTGGAGCAGTGTTTCCCTGACAGTGGTGCTAAAGGCCATATAAATACATCTCTCTGGAGATCTGAAGTTGAAGGTTTTACAAACAAGAAACGTTTTTAAATAGCCATTGGAGAGGTCAATTTACATCCATTGAATTGTTGAAATGGCTATGGAGAGGTTGAACTCTTTACTCGAGCTTTAAGTCATGACAACATTGAAGCTTAAAAAATAAATGTAGTGTTGTATTTTGTCTGAACATTTGAAAGTCAGTCATGTGAATTTCTCTCAGTCCGGAGATTATTCCAACACTTCATGAATACAGCAAAAGGTTTTAATGAAAGTCAAACATTATGCCTGGGTCTGCCATAAGGTTCAGATCTGCTCCAAACAGTATGGGCACTTTCTTGGTCCATGCCACACCCTTCCACCAAGATCCATGATTATATATCAAATATTTGAAAAAAACAAGTCGAAAACATCTTCATCCAAAAACAGATGGGTGTCACGGTTGAGTGAAGGAAGCAGGACCCAAATGCAGATAACTCTGATAATCCTTTATTTCAAGGATAATGAAACTAACACATACAAAACAGAACACTCACCGGGGTGAATTCAGTCACCAACAAAAGAAGCACCAACACTGAACACAGGACGAGACAAGACTAAATACAGGGAGGGATAATTACAAGACGAGACACAGCCGGGCAGGGGAGGAGAAACACAAGGGCCGCAGGTGAACACAATCAGCTAACGAGACACACCAGGGAAACTAACGACAGGAGGAAAACATGACATAGAGAACAGCGAAAACACCCAAACCAAGACAGAACTGTGACATGACATGATAACCGTGACAGAACCCCCCCCTCAAGGGACGGATTCTAGACGTCCCTAACACCAAAACAAAAATCCACCAACGTCCAGCAGGGTGGGTGGAGGGGGTCCGGAGGACGGGACTGAGCTGACCGCCCAGGAGCACAGTAGAGGACCAGGAAGGGATCTCGGGCGGACGGCCCGGGGGCAAGGCAGAAGCCGAGAAGGAGGACTCGGGCGGACGGCCTGGGGGCAAGGCAGAGTCCAAGGTGGGGGACTCGGGCGGACGGCCCGGGGGCAAGGCAGAGTCCATGGTGGGGCGAAGGCCACAGCGGGCGAACTCAGGGGACACAGGGCTTGAGTGGGGACTCGAGAGAGGGCTTGAGAGGGAACTCGAGAGGAAACTGGAGAGTCGACTGGAGAGGTGACTCGAGAGGGGACTCGAGAGGTGACTGGAGAGGGGACTCGAGAGGGAACTCGAGAGGAGACTCGAGAGATGACTTGAGAGGAGACTTGAGAGGGATCTTGAGAGGGGACTTGAGAAGGGACTCGAGAGGTGGCTTGAGAGGGACCTCGAGAGGTGACTTGAGAGGGATCTAGAAAGGGGACTCGAGAGGTAGCTCGAGAGGAGACTTGAGAGGGAACTAGAGAGGGGACTCGAGAGGGAACTTGAGATGGGATGAGGGAAGGGACTAGAGAAGTGACTCGAGGTGGGACTAGAGAAGGGGCTCGGGAAGGGGCCAGAGAGGTGACTAAAGGAGGGACTGGAGAAGGGACTAGGGAAGTGACTAGAGGAGGGACTTGAGAAAGGACTTGAGAAAGGAATTGAGTAGGGACTTGAGATGGGACTAGAGAAGTGACTAGAGGTGGGACTGGAGAAGGGACTAGAGAAGGGACTAGGAAAGTGACCTGAGGAGGGACTAGGGAAGGGACAAGAGGAGGGACTCGAGAAGAGACTAGAGAAGGGACCAGAGATGGGACTATGGCAGCTGGGGCCAGAGCTAAGGCTGGAACCATGGCTGCTGGGGCCGGGACCATGGCTGCTGGGGCCAGAACTAGGTCTGGAATGATGGCTGCTGGGGCCAGAACTGGGGCTGGAACCATGGCTGCTGGGGCCAGAACTGGGGCCGGAATGATGGCTGCTGGGGCCTGTACTGGGGCCGGAACCATGGCTGTGTGGGCCGGTTCTGAAGCCGGAACCATGGCTCTTGGGGCTCGGATTGCTAGCCTGGACTTGCGACTCCTTCTCTTAGAAGCCGCCTGAAGGCTCCGTGGACCTCCAAAAGCCAGCCGAGTTCCAGAAAACGACTCTTGGACAGGAGCAGGAACTGGGGCGGAAGCACTGGTTGACTCCAGACGGAACACACCGAGACGTTTATAGTCAGCAGGCTGGAAATCACACACCCAGATGAAGTTCAAAACCCAGCCAGGTAAGAATTTCACCAAGTCTGGTTTCTCCATAGCCAACCGGTGCGCCTCTACCAGAGCGGCCTCCTTCTGCAGAACACTGGACGCTCCCCTCCACCAATCATAGCAGCAAGCCAAAGCAAAGGAAAAATGTTGTAGTTCCACCTCAAATGGATCATCTGCTGGGTCCATTTCTGGTTGGTGCTTTCTGTCACGGTTGAGTGAAGGAAGCAGGACCCAAATGCAGATAACTCTGATAATCCTTTATTTCAAGGATAATGAAACTAATACATACAAACAGAACACTCACCGGGGTGAATTCAGTCACCAACAAAAGAAGCACCAACACTGAACACAGGACGAGACAAGACTAAATACAGGGAGGGATAATTACAAGACGAGACACAGCCGGGCAGGGGAGGAGAAACACAAGGGCCGCAGGTGAACACAATCAGCTAACGAGACACACCAGGGAAACTAACGACAGGAGGAAAACATGACATAGAGAACAGCGAAAACACCCAAACCAAGACAGAACTGTGACATGACATGATAACCGTGACAATGGGACTATTTTCTAAATAACATACAATACTATACTACAAACGTTGTATGGATCTCAAATGTTTATATAAATCAAGATAAATAGAAGTGATAAGATAAAGAATTTCAGATTTTCATTAACAGGTAGATAGTACAGCATTCACATTATTATACTTAAATAATATTAGTCCTTATAGACGGATGGTAAGAGTGGTTGCAGTGGCTTCCTCAACGGTGAATACGTCTTTGCCAACTCTATGAATACACACATAACCATAGCCATAAATAATGTACACACACTCCTGCTTTGAGCTGGCACCGGAGACAGAGACCATCTTTGTTATCCCCCCCCCTCTCTCTGTATATTTCTGTTTATTTTCATCCCACTCTTTGAAGTGGTCATAACATTGAGAGTTAGTTTTGATGCTCTGATGAATAGTCTGTTTTCATGTGACGCACAGGAAAATGGAAAATATGATTCCCTCCCTCTCTTTCTCGCCCTTTATTTAACTCCCTGTATTTCCCTCACCCACAGTGCTTCTCCTCATCTGTACTTTAACCCTCTCTTTTATCTTTTGGACCCCATCGCTATTCAATATTTGTCTCATGCACAATCTTACCCTCTGTCTTGTTTCTTTTCCCGCCCACTCACTGTTTTACTTATCTTTATGTTAACTTTACTTGATGAGTCATATTTTTGTTATTTTATAATCTCACCTATAGCATTTTTCTCTCCACCTCCATGAACCCAAATGGTGTTTGTTAGTAGCTCAGTTCCTTTCTGTTACAGTTGTTGTATAAATGTGTGGGGATTATATTTTCTATAATTGCCCGATTCTGAGAAGAAGTCCAAGACGTCCTGGTGTGCCTTTCATCATATTTGTGCGAGCTGTCCCTTAATCAGTGGCTTGTAAAGATCAAAAATGTGTGTTCAGAGAGAAAGTCAAACAAAGAAAGACACAAACTCTACAGGCTGGTCAGCATTATTATGCTGACTATTCAACTTATCTTTAGACGTTCTAAAACTACATGTCAACTTCATTGTGTGTGACTCATCAGTTACTTCAGATTTCTTAAATCAATCCATGTGTTGTGATGTACAGTATTAATCCTTTATGCTGTCGTGATCTGTTTTTGTCTCTTTTATTTTTGACTTCCAGTTTGTCTTCTTGTTTGTGTATCTGTTTATTTGTTGCGGCTTGGCTTTTATGTCCAAAATGTTCATGGCAGTTTGTTATAGAGAGTTTGTTTTATGTCTCAAAGCCCCATGAATACAAAGCTAAATCATTTCACCATGCAGTTATTTTCAAAGATACACAAACATCCATTTCAAAAGGCTTGTTGCACTAAGAACGTTTCTTTGCTCTGCTGTAAATCTAAATGCACTGACCAGAGTCGGAGTTTATTAGAAACATGTTGCTTTTCATTATATTCAACCACGACATGTTGGCCTGAGCTATAAATTACAATTTAATACATGCCTTGAAATGCATAGGCGTATTTATTTATTTTGGTGCATTTTGGAAAGGAAAGGGAATGGAGCGGTGGCCAAATCCTTCCTAGCTATGGTCCACAGAACAGGCACTTTGTTGAAAAACTAGCCAGTTCTCAGACTTTCCACATTTGTCATTTATCTAGGACTGTGAGTATGCATGTATGTGTAAAAAAGGGGAATGAAGAAAGAGAGCCTGTGTACAGTGTGTGTGTGGGTATGTGGGTGTGTGTGGTGTGTGTGTGTGGTGTGTGTGTGTGCTGTGTGTGGGTGTGTGTGTGGGTGTGTGTGTGTGTGTGTGTGTGTGTGGTGTGTGTGTGTGGGTGTGTGTGTGTGTGTGGTGTGTGTGTGTTGTGTGTGTGTGTGTGGTGTGGTGTGTGTGTGTGTGTGTGTGTGTGTGTGTGTGTGGTGTGTGTGTGGTGTGTGTGTGTGTGTGGGTGTGTGTGTGTGTGTGTGTGTGTGTGTGTGTGTGTGTGTGTGTGTGTGTGTGTGTGGTGTGTGTGTGTGTGTGTGTGTGTGTGTGTGTGTGTGTTGTGTGATGGCCTTTCTCCCCGTGTTGTGTGATTAGATTTGTCTCCTTTGCCTTCAGGTTTGTTGTTTTTGTCTGCAAGCCAGTATATAAAAAAGCTCACACACATGCGCACACACACAACACACACACCACACACACACACCACACCTTGTGACTGTCCATATTAATGGCATGCAGCCAGTAATTCATCTATACTACAATATTACTTATGTAGAACCCACGCTTGTGAACACATACTGTACTCAGCACGCACACACGGCAAAGCCATTAGTTGCTCTGCAGCCACTCATGCTTGTAGTAATAACAACTGCTTTGTTGAGGATAATAAAGATTTATAGCAATGAAATGTATTAACATTTGTTACTGAGGATTTTAAAGTTATGAAATACACAAAAGCAGCAGCAAGTCCCTTTTATATGGGAATCCTGAAGGAGCTATCGGCTATTCAATAAAAGCTTGATAAATGATTGCTCGGATAACATTTCCCGTATTGTATTCCCGCTCTCATTCAGCATGGCAGGAAATTGTGACAAACAATTTCCTCTGTTTGATAATACTGTGATCTATGCAGCCCTGCAGGTATTAGGAGTTATATTTTGGCTCATTTGCACACAATAAATTACTAATTGAAACAGCAAAGAAATACTCTTAAAATACCTTTGAATTGAAGATAGAAGATTGTTTTGGAAGATGCTTTGTAAACCTGGCAAAAAAGGGCTGAAGCACAATTCCAGTGTGGACCTGCAAAGAAATGAGAGGAGAGTGTTACCTTCAGGAGTTGTAAAATCCCTTCTCAAAGTACTATAAACTGCTGTGCAACATCTAAGGTCTGAAAACGCTTCAAAGCTCACTGATTTATTACGTTAAGGGGACATCTTCTAAGGGGTGCCCAATAGTTGATCGCAAAGGTAGTGTGGGTAGATGTATATGGCATAGAGAAGAAAAAAAAAGTTAGCCTAATCCATCCTTACTATGGCATTGCCACTTGATTGACAACAGGGAAGCCAGTCTGAGATCTCATCTTTTCATAACACGCAGTTCACCACGCATGCACGGTCAACGCGCAGCTGCAAATCACCGGCAAGCTGATTACAATTCTACTAATAGCAAATGTACGTAATGACCAACAATGTACTGAGTTGTATTGTGCCATACGGGTTCATGCAGTTATGCAAGGTATACCAACATAAGGTATACTCAGTATATATATAAATAAATATATGTTTAGCATTTTAATGTAGGTAGACAGACCCTCCCTACACGCAGATCACGCAGACTGCGTGGGCATCAACTCGCGGAGGTGGCCTCACCACGCGGATGGAGCCTCATCTGAAGCGCAAATGCCACAGTTTCACTAGCACCCCCCCGTCCCCCGTCGACGTGGGGCCACAGATTGGGCAGGGGCGGCCCTGTAGGTAGATCACTTTGACTTGGTCATTTTAAAAGTAGTTTGGTCACCCCTGTAACTAACCAGTACTTATGCAACACGCCCACCAACACAGTCACTTGGATTTGTAGCGCAAGAAGTCAAAGCTGACCACAATCAGTGCATAAGCAGTGCTGATATAAAGTTGAATAATGACAGTATGAGGAACAGAGCTGAGCGTAAGGACAAATGAAAGTGAGCGTAGTCTCTTTGACTGCACATCATGGTGCTATTTGAATTAAAATGCATCGTTTTTATTATTTATTGTCACTGGGCTGTTCAATAGGTTGTAAAGGCTGTGAATTCTGTGTCTGATAACCGTTTAAGGCAGGCAGTGTAATCTATAATGAATTCAACACAGAGGGTGCATTTCCAGACTTTTCTGCCGGGTCACATAAAACATTTGAGAAGCATAAAAGCACATCATTCATTGCAGTACTTTTCTCATCTTGCAGCAGCATAGTTGCTATTGCCACAGCAACTTCTCTGCTCAGGCTTGTTGATTTGTTGAGGTACAGTTTGTTTCCTGAGCTGCCACCACCACAGCCACCGCTGCCCTCCCACACACACATAACACACACACACATAACACACACACACACACACACACCACTGGACAGCAGTCTCCTTGTATTATCTACTGTCACTGTGTGAGAGCTGTGAGTCAGTGGGCGTCTACAACACAATTAAAGGAAAATTCCACCCTCAGGTACTCTTTCACTCTTCAAACCCATCAATCTGCGATGCTCAGTGCATTTCCGGCAGTTATTTTGTGATTAAGTGTTGCAATTTACTTCTTCTGTGTACTTACTCCCTTTCAACCTGTCTTCTACTACGGTTAAAGCTTTCCTGCATTTCCCAGAAGAACATTAACCAATCCCTGCAGATCAGAAATGAACGTGTTGCTGTGTGTAGGTGGGAAGTGAGATTTGTTCCTATCAAGAAAAAGTGAGTCACACACACACACTTCAGTTAAAAATGCAATGTGTCTTGAAACTGCAGTGCATTATATACCATGGGCGGAGACATTCATGCAGAGGTCCTGTTCTTTATGATTATGTATCGTCAAATAAAAATGTCTAAAAAGGAACCCGTGTTCCGACCAAAGTAGTGACACAGACATCTGACTGTTGTGAAGGTTAAGAAAAATGTTTTTGTCATTAAAATTCACTTAGCTGCACTAGTATCTCAGCATGAAGGGAATACACTCAGCTTTTACACTGATATTCATATTTTTAAAACTTGTTCCCATTTATGTAAGAGATACAGATGAGGGATGGCATTAATCCTCCTAATTTAATGATGTTTTCATATTGACTCACTAAACCCGCCATCTGATTTTCATTTAACAAAGCGTATTATAAGCGAGTCATGGAAAGCAGTTTTGAATAAGATATAAGATAGGCATCCTGCAATTTAAAAATGATGTTTCTAATTTGGTATACAGTAAGCCCAGCAGGAAATACACATCACTTTGAAGACAACTAAATCAATCTTATAAACATAATAAATTAGCCGTATAGTTTTTTTCTCTCTCCATCCATATGTCTTTCATTTGTTGAATATGCCATGTGTTGAATTATAAATAAATACTGTAAAACATATTCAGTCAATTAGCTACAAGAAATAGGAAAAATAGCACCCACCGAGGAATTTGGCATGAATGAATAAACTCTTAATTGTTAAGAGTTTTAGAGCGGGTTCTTTCCATTTACCTCAGTGCTTTTCCGATTCTTGAATTGATTTTTGGAACACTGAGTTTTTGTCTACATTAATGTACTGCCCTCCTGCAGGAGATGAAATATGATAGATTCTTCCTACTTGTCCTCTTCTACCATCTACTGTATACTGCATATATAAACACTTTTGACAAAGTAAGCTTGTACAGTCCACAATACAATTCAGAGGTGTAACCGCTAGAAATCTTGTCATGAAACAAGAATATACTGCCCCAATTTCCAACTTTCCCTGCCTGCTAGAGGCTAGTTTACTGTGTATCGTCTGCAGCCGCAACTACCTGATTCACACGCTGGTGCTTGGAAATTAGTGTGAAAATAAAGCTGCCATCCCATCCAGAATAATCGCTATGACTTGCAAACCATTAACCACAGGAGAATGTTTCCCTCAGGATGTTTTTCTCCTCTCCTTTTCCAGAGTTTCTGGTTAAATGTGTCAGAAACAATGAGGTTGTGTGATGATTTTATTACTATAACACTCCAAAGCAGGGCAGGAGCAGGGTTGAGCGCTCACACACAGACACACATTTTATTAATGTAAAACTAGAACAGCAGGGGTGTTACACATGTGGTTCAAATACAGCACGGCGCCTACAATCAGAAACAGCAGTCAGAGAGCAGCTCACACACACATACACACACATATAGTATGCATTAATGTATACACACAGCTATTCTCTTCAAAAGCCTTTAAATTTCTCTGTCAAGTGGGTACACACACACACACACACGTAGTGAATAATAGCAGGTTTGTGCGTCTGGCTGTAATATTGAATGTATTATTCCTGTTGTGGAGGCGAGGCAACCGGATACATCTAAGGTTGTTATGGCGAGACAGATAGATTGGGAAATATTACTCGTGTAATCCACATTCCAATAGGAAACCCAGCTCACACGCTGCCTTTATTTTTTTTCATTTTACAGCTCGACACTGTTTACCACATGCAGCCGAAAGCGACATTTTTTTCTATCTGTGAGGAAACTGAACAGTTTACCTTTGACATGAATGTGTTTTAATATTGCAGAGTGTTGTGTGGGGGCTGCCAGGGTCAACTGAGTCATTCACGACCCATTGTATACAAAGGAAGAAGAAAACATGTGTTATTTGTTATTTTCTTTTAGTTACGAACAAACTTCCCACATGAATAATTGTCTCATGCAAATATCTCTCTTACCGATTCTGACGGATACCTTTTAACAAGAAAAGATACTTGACTTCAGAATCAAAATGCCTACTGTAAATGTACTTTGGAGGCTGTCAAATCCCTGTTAAATCATCCCGATGTGCCTTTAAAATAATGAGTTGATGCATATTAATATATCTATAATTTATTTTGTGTCCTAAAAGTCTGCACTATTGACTGATTTCTGTTTGTCTGCTGTTTTTGTTATATTGATATATAAAACTGTGGAGTGGAAATAGAAACGTGGGGGCTTTGATTATGTCAATGAAAAAATAAAGACAACTTCATACAACAATTCTTTTTTTAAATACATTTTCAGATAGATACTTATTTCTTTTAAAAATGAAGATTATTTGTCATGTCTATGGATGTAAAGTATTGTTTGAGAGATAGCAGGTCAACACAACTATGCAGATATGGGGCTATTGTGTTGATGGACCTTGTTGTTTAAGGTGTGTTCTTTGGGGAAATGGAGCCATAAACAGCAGTGAAGAGGGTTTTCAGAGTCAGCCGTGGTGCATGATAGGACAGCAGGGACCTTCGACTTTTCCCATATATCCTTAAAATGGTCTCGTTTGATCTCAGTGAAAAAGTAAATGATGCTACACGGCAACACCACAGTGGATGAGAGTCTTTGAATACCACCATTGAGGGATATTGGAGCATTTCTCATTCCCCCCCTCCAACGGTCCGGGAGCGGCAACTGTCTGGCTGCCAGCCCACTTTCCAAGCATTACCATATATTTTTGTGATCTGCTTTTGCATCAGTGAAGAACGGTGCTATTCATTGTTGTTGTTCGTCTTGCTTGGCGAAATGGTTCAACAAAGAGTAAAAAGAACGAATGGGTTTGTTGTTTCTGAGACAAATATCTCTAAGAGGTGACAGTACGCTCCACCTCTTTGCTCATTCTGTTTTCCTTATTCCCAGATGAT
This sequence comes from Harpagifer antarcticus, assembly GCA_902827135.1. Classification (NCBI taxonomy): domain Eukaryota; kingdom Metazoa; phylum Chordata; class Actinopteri; order Perciformes; family Harpagiferidae; genus Harpagifer; species Harpagifer antarcticus. The sequence continues at coordinate 3,164,729 of CADEHL010001063.1, forward strand.
CTCTCTGAGGACTCTTTGAAGGTCAGAAGTGGATTTTCAAGGCGCTGAGCCGTGGTTTGTTGGTTGTTGTTAATAATGATTTAGAAATTGATGATTATTTTACTACCGTGCTCTTTGGTAGTCAAGCTGCATGATAGTGGAAGCTGAGCACCAATCATTTTACATGCAAACTGTTTACAAATATGAGTTTTATTTGCTATTCCTCAATCTGTGATACAAACCATGTAGGTTGTTTTGCTGCTTAAAAAAAAAGTAGTAAACAATGCACGTGCATAAAAATAAAATAAAATTATGTGTACATGTATCAGCTAAAGAAATGCACACCAACAAATTATGTTATCATTACTTTCCAGCTTTCTGTGCAACAGATCAACGCATAAATAATGCCAAAACATGCTTTTTCACAATTCCGACAGCAAAAAATATATAGATTTTTTAGATTTTTTTTGTTATTAAATATATTATACAGATTCTGCACACTGATAATTGTTGGGCCCAAATAGGATGCTTAGAATAATTATAGAGGTGAAAAAAGTGAAATAAATGACTGACTATTCACAAAAAGTCTAAATTACAATGAAATAAATAACTGGAACTCCAGAGTGTATGTGCTGGCATTTATATAGGTGATTTTGTTTTTATTCTATCAAATGTTAATGTGTTTTTATTTAATATTTAAATACCAATTCCCTTGTGTATTTTAAATAGAGCCAAAACAATTGATCACTAGATAGCTATACTTAATGATCTCTGGTTATTATTTGTCCATTGCTTGGAAATAAGATAATAACATTTGGGGGGGACATCACCTTCAGCTCTTGGAAGTTGTGACAAATCATCTCCCAACATTTAATGGATTCAATAATTAAAGTATTAAACAAGTACATTGGCGATAATTAAATAACGTGTGAGTAGCAGCCCTAATTAAAAACAAAAAATAAAACAAAATAATTAGCTCTCCGATTCAAATTCCTCATGCACATTCAAAGAATCGTTGGGACAGATTCTGTCCCTCACAAACACACGGATACACACAGCCATTGTCATTCATCTACTTGTCCATAACAACAACACAAAGTCATACACACAGACACTGCAGCTCATTGCCAGTGATGTATGTGTCCAATAGAGACAGTATTGATTAGCACTACAAGGCAACAATAGATAGCTTACTGTCAACTGTAAAATGTCCTGTGTGTGTGTGTGTGTGTGTGTGTGTGTGTGTGTGTGTGTGTGTGTGTGTGTGTGTGTGTGTGTGTGTGGTGTGTGTGGGGTGTGGTGGTGTGGTGTGTGTGTGTGGTGTGTGTGTGTGTGTGTGTGAACTCTGAGGATAGTTTAATGTATTGTTAACTTTGTTTGTGTTTGCTTTGTGTCCTCTGTCCAGTTCAACCTATAACCATAAATACTGTCTGTAACTGATTTGAAATTACCACAACACACACACACACACACACACACACACACACACACCACACCCACACACACACACACACACGTGCAAGCACATGGCATAACTATAATTGTATCCAACTGCATCGGCCTGTCCAAGATATTTTATACATGCTTTCAACATGCCAAATTAACCGCTCCTACACAGATCCAGACAATAATTGTGTGTGTGTGTGTGTGTTTGAGGACTACGCTGCATTAATTATCGTTACCGGTCACCGGTCTATTGATGGTGGCAGAGTTTTTGTCAGAAGGGAGTCTCAAACAGCAGCTGGGAGGCTGAGGTTAGGGACACCTAAAAACCCCAGAGCCATTTACAGCGTATACGGGGACTTTAAAAGAGAGAAATCCTCTGCAATATAACATGCACACACAGTGCAGTACTGTATATTACTCATACACTGAATACACCAAAGGTTACAGGTAATTACAGGCTGCTGCTGACAGGAGAGTGATGCAGCTCTTAGTAATTTCCCCACAGAGAAGTTATTTATATAAATTAGCCTCATCAGTCTTCATCATTTCTGTCATTTATTGTTGTCAGTTATTGTGTTAAAGGGGCCATCAGAGAGAACACTGTACTGTTTGTGGACAACAACAAAAATGCATACTGTACTGTTCCTTCGTTGTACCGAATGCAGAATGACATGTTACTGTTACCGCCAACGGGTCCATTTTACCTGCAGCTGTTTTTTGATTGTAGGTCTCCCAGTCCGTGACTTTTCCTGAAAGGGTGTTATGTAGAGCACCCTCTGTTGTAAAACATTGTTAATATGAAGTCAGATTGAAAAAATCGCCAAAGAAATTGCCATTAATACCTATATCCGCCAGCGGGTAATATTTACCTCATAGAAAATGCAGCGTAAACATGACGTGTTGCTATAGCAACGCCTTTTGTCTACTGCAGTTCCTTAGATAGATAGAGAGATAGATAGAGAGATAGAGAGGAGAGTGAGAGAGAGGGAGAGAGAGAGAGAGAGACGAGAGAGGAGATGGAGAGAGAGGAAGAGGGAGAGAGGAGACACGAGAAGGAGAGAGGAGGAGAGAGATGGAGAGAGAGAGAAGGAAGAGAGAAGGAGAGGAGAGAGAGAGAAGGAGAGAGGAAGAGAAGGAGAGAGGAGAGAGAGAGAGAGAGAGAGAGAGAGGAGAGAGAGAGAGAGAGAGAGAGAGAGAGAGAGAGGAGAGGAGGAGAGAGAGAGAGAGAGAGAGATAGATAGATAGATAGATAGATAGATAGATAGATAGATAGATAGATAGATAGATAGATAGATAGATAGATTAGATAGATAGATAGATAGATAGAGAGATTTGTACCTAAACAAAATACAAGTCTAACATCAAGCATTTAAATCAGCACTGGTAGCCGTATTTTATACTTCATGCTATCTGCACAAACTTTATTATATGAACATCTGAGAGTCTACAGATTCTATTGGTATAAGTTTCATCCCTGTGTGATCAAAACTCACTGTTCTTGTATGATCAATAAAAGAACATTCTACCTTGAAAATCAATAGCGGGTACATTTGACCCGTTGGCTTTTGGTTTTAGGTATACAGCGACCTCTGGCGGTTCTAGTGTTAAATCTACAAGAAAACAAATGTAATCCAAATGTTTGCATTAGAATATACTTTCAAACTTGCTGTCTTTTTGTGTAATGTGTTTGACTGAAAAATGTATATTATCTATAACCGTTGAATACTATTAGCACACACAGCTGCTAATTAGTAAGCTAATGACATAGCCTGAATATATACTTGAACAAAAAGGCAACACAACATTTGTATCCATTATCCAATTATCTTGAACGCTCATTCAAGAACTGTGAACGTAAGCATGTCTCTCTTCAGGCTTCACATTTTTAAACTGCTTCACTGGTTCACCACAAACTTCAAACTGAGCGGGGTCAGATTATGTTTGTCTGTGTTACATCTCTTGACAATAAGGGGGTTTCTGTGCATTTTCCAGAGATAGATGTGTCTCATCCAATCCCCAATCTCCCTCAATTAATGACGTTTTTCCTTTTAAATAACAAATCAGAGCATATGTTTTTTTATGTTTTTCCACAGGGCCTTGGGGTTGTAATGTGGTATTTTACTATATTTATGGATAATTCTTGAGGGATCAAAAAAATATAATCGTGCACTAAATTAAACAGAGCAAGGGAATGGCTATCATATACTTCCACCATAATGCTCTAACCCCAAAAACACTATAGGCACCTACTGTACACAACATTTTTTTAAGTTTGCCTATTTAGGTCCCTAAGGGTTAAGAATATTCCTTGCTATTTCAAGATATTCTTGACAATCAGACCAAGGTTTCATGTTTGAAGTAAATTGAGTAAAAATAAATTAAACTAGATTGAATTGAGCTGACAGATTAAATAGAGAAAAAAGAGGGAAAGAGAACAGAAAATGGAAAAAGGAAAAATGAAGAGGGACAATACACTGACAGCACAATTGAGTAAAATCGTGATTCTAACTGTGAATTGTTCTCAATTGATCAAAAGAAACGGGCTTTTCACATTTAATTATTCATATAGTCATTAGTAATTCATGACTACAGATATGAAACCTGACATTTGAGAGTTTGCTAAAGGATATTTTCCCCCTCTTAGTTTCTCTCTTAGTCTCACTCCCTACTGAAGTTGAACGTATGAAAGAAAATGTAAAAAGAGCTTCTACTTCTTGTGTATTACACTTTCAACGAAGAACTGAAAAGACTATTGGAATATTTTCCTGATTTCTGTGTCTCTTTTTTACACTCTTCTCTTCCTCCAACCTTTATTTCCTTACTGATTTTATTGTTTCAATCCATCGCCGCTTGTATTTTACTTTCTCACTGAAGTTGTGTCACCTCCCGTTCAGTTTGATAATTACAGTATTACCAAAGAGAAAAGAATATTTGGAAAAAAAGGGGAGACACTAAGCGTGGAAAGGTTAATTGAATTATTGAACTTGTATTATGTTTTGCTTGCTTTGTGTGGCACAATCCTTCCCTGCTGCCTACTCAGCTGCACAGATAAATAAACTAAATCAAATTAATTAGTTCCCTCAGAGGAGAGCTTTCTGCTGCATGTGTGAGCTGACGTTACGTGACAGAAAAACATTTCCAATTCCTTCAAAAAAGCAGTCGTGGTGTCAAAGTCAAACGCTGTCTCGGAAATGTGGAGTTGATAGTTTAGGATGGAAAACATGCACTCACTCTGTTTCTCTTTTTCACTTTCTAATTTTCTCCATCTCTAAATTCCTTTAATTTCTCCCATCATCTACCTCATGAGTTTGCAACCTTAAATCTTTATTCATCCATAGTTTACATTGCATTGAAACAGAACTGCAATTACAGGAGACGTTAAACATAAAATAGTAACAGTAACTAAATGTACTTTAGGGTAAGAGACATATGACCTTTTTCCTTGTAAGTATGTAGAGTCAGCTATTAGTCAGTTTGCCCTTTATGCCCTTTATACAATTGGTATTAGTTGCACTTGTGGCATGCCTCCTGCCGCTTTAGACAAAGATGTGAGCACCATCAGCAGCATCATAACAATTCATATCCAAAGTACTGATAACTTAGCTGAAGGTTAAGTAAGTATATTGTATGAAAGGCCATTAACCCCCCAATAGAGGCTGATGGAGATTGGATTGATGGAGATTGAAATAATTCATGTTTTTAATTATTGTAGGCTAAAACAGATGGTATAAGGCTATTAGCAACAGCTTCTTCCAGTAATAAATGCATAACATTCAAAATGGAAAGTTGATTTTAAATGAAAGCCAAAAAATACCTTAACAAAAACGACACATCTCTAGAAAGTATTATCCCAGTATTTCCATTTACCACAATCTCCATTTAAAGGAAATAACAGCAAACAAGAATACAAAAGCATTAAAACCTATTTGACTTTCCAATATCATCTCAAGCACTGGCCGTGTCCATATGCTGAAAATGGAGCGAGGGAGTGGTTTCTGATAGCTTTGATGAAATGCTTATGAGCAGCTAAATGGATTTGCATGCTGCTACACTCACGTTATCCACCCCAGCATTCGGCTAAGCTGTTTTTCCCTTGACATCTGGCGTCAACGTTTTATATCCCCATTTTATAAGAGTGGAGACAATTGAAGCTGAGTAATTACCGAGGTAGATGTGAAAGCTGCAGTCTGGGGAAGTTATAAAGCAGCAATATAAACAACAGACTGATCAACCTCCTTAATGAGCACGTCTCCAGTCAAAATGTGACCAGAATGTTGCACAATTGTCCACGTCTACAGTATAACCTCCACACCCTCATTAGCAAATTAGAGCTTTAAGACGTGTTTTCTTGTTTGGGGCGTTTGGGAAACAAAAGAAGCATTTGGTTTATTTTGGCATCTCGTACTGTAAACATTGTGGTCTGAAAACAATCCTAAATAATTAAAATTCTTATTCAGCAGTACAAATTCAGAGAAGAAAGTGTCCGTCACTGTCTCCACCGATGCCCAGTGTTTATGTAAATGAGTTAGACCAATCGAAAACCCTTTTCCTTCTAAAGCCAGCGTCTCTCAGAGTGGAAAGCCTGTTCCATGCAGATAATCAAGTGTTGCTGTCCTCCACGCATCAAAGACGGATGACTGACTGAATCTGCCGGAGCTAGGCGGCAAACTGGGCCGTATAGCTGTAAATCCCAACACACAGCAATAAAGATTACAGAAACGATGATCTGAGACTTGAGTTCACGCTAGGTGCTGTACAGTGCTGGCCTTCAATCACAGAGTAACTTATAGCATGAAAGACATGACCTGACCAAAGGGTGATTCAATACCTGATATTCAGCAGATCAATAATGCACAACCTTCTAAACACATGACTCCTTATTCCCTAGCTTCCTGTCATTGAGCATATTATACAGTGTGACCCAAACTGCATAGAGCAAGCATTTACAGTATTTACACAATATTTAGAGGATAATATGTAGTTGCAAGTGTCTGTGTGTATGTGTATGTGTATGTGTATGTGCGTGTGTGTGTATGTCTGTTGTCTAGTTGTGTCATGTAGCATGTGTGTGTCATTCAAGTTTTTACCAGATTGCTGGGGAATTTATCTACTGCCCTGTCACCTTGCTGCCTTGACCCAGTATTTACTACTTTAGGGCCTCTGGCTGTGTGTGTGTGTGTGTGTGTGTGTGTGTGTGTGTGTGTGTGTGTGTGTGTGTGTGTGTGTGTGTGTGGTGTGTGTGTGTGTGTGTGTGTGTGTGTGTGTGTGTGTGTGTGTGTGGCCTAGCATTACTATACTTGTGGGGACCTAAATCTGTTTACACAGTCACGTGTGGGGACTCGCCTCCCTTATGGGGACAAAATGGAGGTCATTAATTTTAGGGTGAAGACTTGGTTAGGTTTAGGGTTAGGGTAAGGGTAAGGTTAAGGTTAAGGTTAAGGGTTAGGGTTAGGCATGTGTTGGTTATGGTTAAGGTTAGGATAAGTCTCCAGGAAATGCATGTACGTCAATGTAATGTCCCCTGAAGTGATGTATACACGGTGTTGTTTGTGTGTGTGTGTGTGTGTGTGTGTGTGTGTGTGTGTGTGTGTGTGTGTGGTGTGTGTGTGTGTGTGTGTGTGTATGTTGTGCGTGTTTTCTGGGTAAAGACTGATGTGCATGTTTTCCTCCATCGTCCCAAGATGAAATACTGTACCTCTTTTGAGATTAGGGGTTAAGGTTTGGTAAAGATAACGGATGGATACAGTTAAGGTTAAAAGCTGAGGAATACATTTTAGAGAATGTCCCCATGTGGGAAGCAAATCTTATTTATTTTTTAAAGAGACTGTCGAGGGGGACTCTGGAATAAGATGCAAGATTTTAAAAGGTTATTAAATGAGAAGACATATGAGAAAGAGAGCTAGTAAAGTGTGGGAAATAAAATTGGGAAATAAGTTGTTTTTAAAACTTTAAATCAGATAATAAAATGCAGCTCCATGGGTTTTAATAAATTATTCGCAGAAAAACAGCTAGGGGAGGGAGGGAGGGCAAGCAAGACACAAACAAAGCAAGATTTGGAGAGGAGAATAAGGGGAAAGGAGACATGCCTGCATATATATATATATGTGCAACACTGTACTACACGCCCACCAACCATGACACACCACCAGAATTATGCAGCATTGCCATGTGTGCCTGAATTAAAAACATCAAACACCAGCAGGTAGATTTGTTACTGAGGATAACTCCTCTGAAGAGTTACAGTCAACAGACAGCAGGCTTGGAAGCTTGGAGCATGGAGATATGTAAATGTGAAAGAATGGTTTTAAAGTTACTGAAGTTTAAGTTTTAATATAACAGTCAAGATATATAAAAGCCTGCCATGAGGTGAGAGATTCTCGCTCCAAATGAACACATCACGGCACAAGTTTCAGTTACACATTGACAAAGTAGCTTCAGCAGATATTTGAAATGAAGCAACAATGGTAAAATTGGCAGAAAGTCAAATTAGTGATTTTAATTACATTTGAAGAGAGACTGCATAAAGACAATATGACTAAATAAAACAAAATTAAAGAGTGAATTTATGTTCTTTTAATTTAAAGCAAATTGACTGGAATTTAAAAGTATAGTAAACAGCACAGCAGGACATTATGATGAGCGAATTCAGTTTGTTGTATTATATATAAACACATAAATGCATCATTAATAAGTGTATTGTAGACCATGTAGGAATAGAAAAGGTCAAATTAAAGTACTCAGGCTTGCGCTAAAAGAATCCAGCGCTGAGATGTGCTTCAGGCCTGGGGGGGGACGGGACTCAGCTGTAGGCACAGTCTGCTGCAGAGCTGGAGGTGCAAAGGGTCAGAAAGTCATCAGATCTGAGGGTGTAGAGTTTGGAAGTGTTAAGTTAAGCAGTTCAACTCTGTCCTGAAGGGAAACAGTGGAGGGTGGGAAGAAAAGGATGGCATTCCTGCCGTCTCATTAGCACCCCAGGATTGTTCAGAATATATTTTATCTTTTATAGATTCCCGGCATGAATCCCAAAGAAGAGAGGAGAGTGTCATGCAAAGGTCCAACCAGTCAATATTATATTTTTAGAGTAAATGCAATGCAGCATCACACAACAAGTTAGGTGGCAGACACACACACTTAAACACACTGAGAGAGGACCTCTGACACTGTGGGAAAGATCAGAGACAGTGCGTGATAAAAATCTGATTGCACCATTATTATTTCTCAACCGTATTCACTGATCTATTTCTGGTGCTGTAAATTACAAGCATCGCCTTCAATATTTCATAAGCTCATTAACATTAGTTTAAAAGTTGTATGTTCATCTTTGCTTTTGCACTTACATGCACTGTGGTTGGCACTGCTGTGTTCTATGAAATTGGATTAATTTGTGCTCAGTTTTCCTTTTTTACTAGCAAGTGTTTATATTTAAATTACAGAATTGCATTTAACAACAGGAAAATATTTAAATCATTAAAATGTGCAAAATGTTAAGATTTAAAAGCAAATAAAGCCCCACACGTTAAATAATATTAATATATAAGCTCAAAATTGATTTACATTGACACCAGCCACTATTTGGAGTCCCCATTTGGCCTTTATTGGCCCTGTAGGAAGTGTGACATTGGATTAGGTATTTCCTGACAACACGTTGCACTTAGGCAGAGATTAAAATGTGGCATGTAAAAGAAACCTTAATAGATATGTTAAACACACAGTCATTGATA
>CADEHL010001063.1:3174120-3506620 GCA_902827135.1 Harpagifer antarcticus
TGATAGAGTGGTGACTAAATAGTGGGTGAACCACCAACCACCTACACAACACAACAAACAATCAATTATAAGTAAAGCAGCAAGTCAGGCTCATTCCTCCATAAATAAGCCTTTCTACTTAAATTCAGTTGTTCGCTTTTTACTGTGACAATGGGAATTTCAATCAGCATGTAAAGATGACTCATTGTTGCTCAGCAAACACAAAGACGAGCGACGCACGGCTCGTGGGGTCATTTGGCCTTTTTAGCCAAACCATAAGGCGCATTCACACTGCGGTACTTTTCCCACAAAGGTTCATGCGAACTTAGTTCATGAGAACTCTTTTATCGCGTTCACACCAAAAAGAGCCGGTACTAAAAGTAGTTCATGTGAACCTTTTTACCCCTCGAATCCCTGCTAGAGAGCAGGGACTTCGAGCGGCTCTTTTGTGAGAAAAGAGCTATATTTCTGATTGGCTGGGCGGATTGCAAACCACGCCCCGTAAAACTTCCAAAAAGTTTTGTGAAGCCGCCATTTTATTATCCTCGCATTAGCATTATTAGCATTAGCATTAGCCAAGCGCAGAAACGCAGAGAGACTAACTTATGGCAACACAAAATAAAACATGGGAGCGGTGGAGATGAGGAGGTGTCGGCGTTCTGACGATTTACTCGGAAGGCTTCAGTAGAAGCTGCTGGGAGTCCCAGCAACTTCTACTGAAGTCCTCTTACAACTCCGGGGACTTCCGGCCGGGGACTGTGGGGCAGTATACGCCGTGAAGTTGTTTGTAGCCTGCCAGTAAACCCAAAGCAGAAGAAGAAGAAGTGACGTCAGCGGCTTCATTTGCCTAATCCACCCCCAGGGACTTTTTCCGGTGTGAACGCGATCTGTACTTAGTTCATGGAACTAAAGAGTTCGCATGAAATAAGTTAGCATGAACCTTTGTGGGAAAAGTACTGCGGTGTGAATGCGCCTATAGTTAGGAGGTACTAGCTCCTCCTGTTTTGACGGTTCACTCAAGCTCTTTTGGAAGGATCAGAATGTAAATCATCACAGTAATAATGAGAGAACAAATAATATAAATAAAAAGACACTTTGATATCGTTTTGACAATAAGTATTTAGTCTCCCAGCATACCCTTCACCCTGCACTGCGCCATGTTCTTTGCGCGATACAGTGACAATTTATCTAAACAAAGTGTGTGTGGGTGTGAGTCTAATGCTTTTCGCGATTAGGATCATTCATCTATGTGCGTTGGAGTGTTTGCACTTTTTATATAACATGGGCTGCGGACAATTAATCTACATTAGCAAGAGATTAACCTGCTCACCTAACACATCCATCACTCGCACACACACACACACCCACACACACACACACACACTTACGCGGCCTTAGGCAAGGGCAATGGAGAAACAAACCCATACGCCCATGCAAATATGCAAAACACAGTGGTGCAGTGCAGCTACAATCAAACGCACATCGAAAAAAATACTTAAAAATACGTAACATTTAAAGACCTTCCATCAATCACACACAGTCGTACTAATGCAAAACTCTGACATTCTTTACGTCAAGCTTTTTTTTAATGAACTGTCTTATCTGTGGTGCCATATTGTCGCCTTAGACAGGTAAATGTGATAATATTAACTGTCAGCAATTGTTTATGAGTGATTCGATATTTGTTCTGATCAGGAACTTGTGTAAAACAACAGCAGAAAGAAAACGGAAAACAGCAAGCTGATCAAACCCGCCAGTTAGAAAAACACAACTTAATCAGAAAAGATGACCAAAAAACTGTTTCATTGACTAATTTGTTCACTATTTAGTATTAAAAGGAAGAAATCTGCTTAATGAACCATCAGACGACCAACACCAACTTGATCCCAGTGTAAAGCATAAGCTAAGGGGTTCATAATATACTGGTAATTACATAAAATAATAATATATCCTCATCATGTTAATAGTACACGTTTTGAAAATATGTTTTAAATGATCCTGCGCCTCTTAAGTCATTTCAGTTTCTTCTTTTTGAATGCTTATGTACTGTTATGTAACAGACTCACACTCTGCCTAAACTTGTATTTTGATTTAAATTCATTTGCCAAAAAAGGCAAAACACACATTAAATAAATGTAATGATGCGTTCCAATCTTCCATTATTTCTCTTTTTTCAAACTTTCTATAGATATATCGCTATATCCTCATCGTGGGTTCTTTGGCCACGGAAATCGTGATTGGTCCTCATTTATACTATCACTTTAAAAAAGGCCTCGTCTTATTTTAGCCAGTTGTCTGTATTGGTGTGCCCTGATGGTCTGTAGATTTTAAGTTCAATAAAAGGTGCTTCTAAATATATTCAAACACATAATTCAAATATACTCGAATACCTGAACATTTTGAATGACAAATGTCTTTATTCTTTCAAAAAACTATCTCCGTCTTCAGATTTCTTTTGAAGCTTTCATTAGTATGCAAATTCAAATTTAAAGCATATGCCGGGAAATCATGTGTTGCGATCAGAGATGGGGTCGTTACTAAATTTTTTTAATATATTACATATTACTTTAAAAAAAGTAATATATTACACTACTTCGTTACTCTCTACATAAAGTAACTCGTTACTCCTGTCTATTTTTCGGACGAACTCAAAATAATGGGCATACCTCCACCCCTCGAAAGTTATCGCTGACTCAGCCATGTTTATGCAGCACTGCACGTGGAGATGTGGACGCGCGCGCAGAATACGTACATATAAACCTGCGGCGAAAACCCCTCTTGTCTGTCAGTGTGATTATGACTGATTTTTGTAAGTAACGAAGTAACGCGTGTCGGGCAATGTTAGTAACTGTAGTGTGATTACTGAATTATTAAAGTAGCGTGTTACACTACTCCGTTACCGACAAAAGTAATATTGTTACACCCAATTCTGGTTGCGATCATGTCAACATACTAATAACATTTTACAGCTGCATTTAAAAAGGAAAATCCAGCTGTTTGCTCAACATAGCTGCAGCAATGCACAGAAACCGCAAGCTATTTTTTTTTTTTAAAAGAACATTTGAAACTTTGGAAAGCACTTTATTTTGTTTGTCACAAAGCAGAGCCATGATCAGTGAACCATTACAACAATGAATTCTCCTTGGTTTTTTGTTTTTTTTTGTTTTTTTTGAAGATATGCTGTGATTTTGTATTTCTTAAACTAAACAAAGAGAAACACTTTACCCTTTGGTACACAAACACTTGTGTTCTTCTTCAACAACACATTTATAAATATCATGTTGAATCAGTGTTTCAGTGAGCTAATACCAATAATGCCGGATTTGAAAGTCCAGATAATCAGTAATAATAAATCAAATTGTAAAAAATTAGAACATAGCCTCAAAATAAAAGTGAGGTTGTAAGGAGGGAGTGAAGGTGTAAGTTTTAGTCGCTTGAGAATATGCTTTGAATACAGAATGTGGCTTTGTTATGATTTTAATCCAACCAATATCTAGCCAATAAAACAATTCAAATAAATCTATCCAAGAGATAACTAATTAGAGGTTTATGGAGGAAAAACTCTCAACTAATGGCTTAGAATACGGTCATGTAGAATAAGGCATTAAGTGTTTTATAATGACTAATAAAGAGCCAATATACTGCTAATATGCATGTTAATTAACAACTAGTTGATGGTGAATTTGTGTACCTTAAAGTGGACCTATCATGCTATATTTGAATAATATATTGTAGAGACATACCTATATAAAACATGTCTGTGAAGTTCTTTTTTCAAAATACCAAACAGATCATGCATTTTAGCAATGCCTCATTTCGCTCTATTTGCTCTATTCCAGCCCTGTTTTTGCAAGGGCTGATTCTGTGGCAAATGAGCTGCAGCTGACCATGCCCCCCAGCAAACGAGGGGGGCGAGGCGTCATGTTACCATGCTGTTACCATGCTGTTACCATGATGTTACCATGCCACGCAACCTGTTATTCCCCTGATAGGTGGAGAGTTGCCCATATAGGCGGAGCTCCCCGTTTCTGACGTCAGAACAATTTCAAATCTGTATCAGCTCCGTTGCAACCCCGTTTTTAGAGATTTGGGTATGGAGGAAGGGGAGAGGGTTGTGTTTTCTGACGCTTGGTGAGTTCCCTGACACACCGGGGACACATATTCATTAAAGAATAGTAAAGTATAAAAGACGTACAAAAGTGCATTTTGCATGATAGGTCCACTATAATATAATGTGTTACCATAACTTTTTGTAAAAGTCATTCACTCTCTTTTTTCTTCTGTTTCTCTCTCTTTGTGTAACTCTTTCTCCATTTCATGTAGAAAGCAGAAATAGAAATTCAATTTAGGAGCCTGATTGGCAGAGTTGCCTTTGGGAGAAAGAGTGGAGAGAGAGAGAGAGTCAGGGAGGAAACGCAAAACAGAAGAGAAAGAAATAGATAGGGTGAGAGAGAGAATAAAGTTTAGCAAATCAAGCAGGAATGAGGGAACAAGGAATCTAGACTAGAGGGAAAGACGGAATGGAGAACCAAGGAGACAAGGGAAGGAGGAATTAAGGCCAGAAGCAAGTAAGAGAGAAATTATGCACATACAGAGAGACGGGCCGAGGGAGTGAGGGATTAAGGGACTAAGGGAGTATAGAGAGAGTAAAGGAATAAGGAGAGAAAGACAGAGAGGCATTGTGCTGTGGCAGCCCCCCGACGCTGTTTGCTTTGGTTGCTGCGGCAACTGCTAGAGAGAGGGCTGATAAGTTAACCAGATGGTTAGAGACTGAGGGAAGTGTGTGTGTGTGTGTGTGTGTGTGTGTGTGTGTGTGTGTGTGTGTGTGTGTGTGTGTGTGTGTGGTGTGTGTGTGTGTGTGTGTGTGTGTGTGTGTGTGGTGTGTGTGTGTGTTGTGTGTGTTGTGTGTGTTTGTGTGTGTGTGTGTGTGTGTGTGTGTGTGTGTGTGTTCAAGGATCTCTGGTGATGATGGGTGACGGCTGTTTGAACTTCTTATTAGCGCGTTTAATCTCTTTATATTGTTTCACCAAGGCCAGACAAAAACTGTAGGACACAAGTCCTCTATTTCAAGTTTCGGTTTGTTTCCCCCTCATCACTTTCTTGATGCCCTTACCCATTGCTTATTTATGTGAGATGTGTGACCAGTCCCAAGGTGTGTGTATGAAAGTTTGTGTTTGTTTCAGAGAGCGCAGGTCGTTGTCAAGGCCAACTAGAAAGAGAATTTTATCAGTTTAATTTAAAAGTGAGAGAGAGTGTGTCTTTGTGAAGGAGGACCAGGGGAGATGAAAGAAGAAACTTTCGTTTTTTCGTTTTTATGAAGATTAATTTGTACAACCTGCAGGCCTAAAGCAAGGGAGAGGGAGGAACCCAGAGAGTCAGTTTGAAGGGGAGGGATGAAGGAAGTACGGAGTTCAGTAGGGATGAAGGAAAGCGTATGCAAAAAAAAAATACAAAGAAGGGAAGGCAGTAACAAAAGAATTAAAGGAGGGAGTAAGGAAGAGTTAAAACAATTTTAGGGTTTAAAGATTCTGGTTTCAGGCTTCGTTCTAACACAATGAAAACACAGTCTTGTATAAACTTGACCACAAGCAATTCAGAAACCAGGTAAATTCCCCCTCAAACAAACATAACTGTTCAGAGGTGGGAAGTCAGTGAAGGATCTTGTCCTGCAGTGACAACTCATTCTGGTTGGTCAAGGCACCTGTACAAATGTAGAGAAATCTGTACTCACTGCATCCATAAATTATCCCCCTGCAAAACCACAACTTCTTGTTTTTCACTTTGGTTTTGGCTACAGATTATACAAAGACTGAGAGACAACCAAAGCAGCAATGAAGCATATTTTTTTATTGGAATCAAATCATTATCTTTAATATATCACTTATGTCATTTACAGGAGATTATCAGTTTGTATTCTTGCCAGATTTGCTGGTAGCATATGAATAAAATAGACCAGATGCCCAAACTATTGCCAAAGAAAGCAAGCAGGTTGCATAGCTCCATATTTTGACAAGATGTATATTTCAAACTGTGTATTATTTAGATAAAGCTAATGAATAACCCATTTAGGGATTTTTCTACTCTGGCAGTATCTTTCGTAAGTTTTTACGTGCAAATAAAAAAAGCTTCATAAAAATACTGATACTTTATAAATAATGATGATTATTTTGAATGTCCTAAAATAAGTTTATTCAGAAGTTTCATTACAAACAGGATGGACACAGACAGACACACAGTCATACTTTCCCTAAAGGTGGTGAGGCAGTATGAATATGTATTATGAGTTGAAAAGATGAATAAATAAAGGAAATAAATTAGGGGAAAAAGCTCAAAAGTGCTGCACTGTATCTGGTGTGTGTGTGTGTGTGTGTGCATGTTCCTAATTCTGTCTGTCTCCGGTCTTTGAGGTGTGCCACCCTGATGCTAGTCTGGTTGGCAGTGCCATGCGCACAGACACACACACAACACACACATGAACACGCAACACACACACACACAATTTATGTAACAAAAGTCTCTTTTAACCAGTGATCAAATACAGCAAGCTTGCATAGAAGAACATCCATATATATATATATATATATATTAGTATTTATTTAAACACAAACACACATTTTTTGCAAGCGGTGATCTAGTGAAAGACAACTTTGTCTGAAGGAAGAGAAGTAAGGGAGTAGGGAGACATAAAGAGAGGAGCTATACACAATAAGGAGACGAAAAGGGGAGGTAGAAATGTGGACACTATAAGGCCTTATAGGAAAAGACAGAAATATACATTGGGAATCTGTGTTTAGAAAGCAGGAGTGGAAAAAAGAGATAGAAAGATGAAGACTGGGAAGTGGGGGAGAGAGTCGTGGAAATGGAAGACAGATGTTTGTAGATAAAGAAAGAGTGAAAAATTAAACGAGTGGAACGAGATAAAGGGGGAGAAAAGGGGGAGCTGAAGAGAAAGTGTGTGTTGACAGTATGGCAGCAGTAGCGGTAACATTCCTGGCTGAACAGATCAGCTGGCCCGAGGAGAAAGACAAACACAGGAGAGGAAACCACGTCTAGACTACTGCTAGACGCACACATACATGAAATCTTGTGCACACACACACATTCATAGACACACATCAACCTGCTTAGACAAGGTGGGCGACTGCCAAGCACTGCCAAGAACCTGATGGGGGAGAAAGGAGGAGGGGGAGAAGGAGAGAAAAATGGTAGAATAGAGATAGGACGAATGAAGGGGCCGAGTGAGAGACGTAGTGAGAGGTGGGAGAAATGGGCAGAGGTTGTTACAATGGGACACCAGTTTTTATAAACTTTGCCTTATGGAGTTTCTGCAGGACAGAATGATGATATGGAAACGTATTGTGGGGGAGAAACAGTAAGGGAGGCAGCTGAACACTGAAGGTGCTGAAAAATTGTTAGTTTTTCGACAATTTCTCCTGAATTCAGAACCATTAAGTGGTTACTTTGAGTCACATCCTCTAATTATTTTATTACTAAGGGCGTCACGATTTAATTACATTAATTAAATTCAATCAAGATTAATCAAATCACTGCAACACTGTTTCTCCTTTTTGTGACTTCTCCTTGATCAACAAGCTTCAAAGGTGTGACATATGAACTTTATACACCTTTAACGACACTATTCCAGGACACAAACCCAATTCAATAAGCTGGATACTTAAAGATGGGGTAGGTAAGTTTCAGAAACCGGCTCGAGATATACTTTTTGTTATATTCCATGGAATGCTCTTAACATCCTGATAGCAATGAATATCTTAAGTGCTTTGACAAAAAATCCATACAAAAATTTCATCTGTGGAAGAAGCCGTAATACTGTAAAAAGTACAACCAATCCGTTTAGCCGGGGATTGCCGCCCTGTCTGGCCTTCCATCTCGTGCATGCACAAATGTATCTCGTGCCCTCATTGGGCGTGCCGTCATTGGGCGTGCATTGCAGCAGTACTTCAATGACTCGCCAGCAACAGGCGGCCACTTTCACCAGTCTGCTGAAGTCATGTGCGCGTTCATGTGTGTTGGAGGAGGTGCTCTGTAAGGAAGTCTGAAGGAAGAGCGGATTCTTTCGGCTGTGTACTTTCAAATTTTAGTGCACTCGAGCCGGTTTCTTGAAACTTACCTACCCCACCTTTTAAATTGCAAACATCGAAATTAAGCTTCTGTTCTGCAGCAGCATGAAGGCCTTATGAAGAGTGTGACTGAATGTCCACTAGATGTTTGCGAGCTTTTAAAATCAGTTTAGCTTATTGAAATCTCAAAGTTGATGAAGTACCCACCGTAACCAAATGTAGTCCTTTCTTTAAATGCGCATTTCTGGCGATTTTGGTCAACCAGAGGTACAAAAAACAAAACAGCAACTGGTAACAGACAGGGAAGGAGGAACCACTATACTTAATGACAACGATTTGACCAATAGGAAAGAACCACTCATCCGCTTTGTATGGCAAGAGCCTGGAATTTGTTGAAATCAGGGGCCGCCCGATAAATTGCCTGGCCATGAAAAAGTGAAAAAGTGAAGCAAACAAAAGTCCCAAACCCACAAAAGTTAGTAGGAAAGTTTTTGGCGCAGTCATGGTAATTGGATATATCGCAAAGTGCTGTCCCAATTCCCTTTATACCATTCTGAGCCCCCGCAGCCTCTCACAATAACCCACTTACCAGGTGAGGTCAGGCCCTGGGGGCTCAGGGGCGGACACTGGCATTGGGCCCCTGAGGTTGCAGTGAAAGGTCTGAAAGCGAGTAAGGGGACCTTTCATCTTAGGGTCTCTTTAACATACAGTTCATTGCTCCCGAAAGGCTGAGAACATGAATTGTTATGAAAATCAGGCTCGTGAGTTTCTTGGATGTTGGAACATGTTTAGCCCGTGGGAAAATCAGAAGGTGCAAAAAAAAGAACTTTGAGGCAAAAAGGATTATTCAACTTTTCAAGTCTCCATGATGATGATGATGATGATGATGATGATCGTCAGTCTGACAAGTCAAGTCTGAAATGTTACTTGCATCACAGCAGCGCCATTTGCAAAATCAACAAAGACTAATGTGCAATTCAAGGAAAAAGGCGATACATACAGTACACACAACATTATAATAACCAAAGACAGACAGATATAGATATTAATGATTGGAGCTATATCCTTTGAAATTGTTTGTAAACCTGCTGCCCTGAAAGGTCAATCATGAACCTTGAAGCTGAACATGAATATGTTGCATTTGTAAACTTAAAGCTTTCAAATACAGAAAGGTCATTACCTGCAATGATTGTAGCCCTTTACACATTCATGATTCTCTACTTTCTTTTCAGAAACACTTGAAAACCAAAAGTGAAATTCTAGGCATCTATATCAAATAGAACATTTGACCAGATTAAATGTTTGGGTTCACAGTAAACTGTACAAATGTATGAATCTTGACGAGCCGTGCTATCTCTGAGGTCTCTTGCTAATTGACTTGCGGACCTTCTCTACATAATGCGACCAACCTTAGAGTTAGAAAGGCTTGTGTTGCTTTGTAATAAGAAGCCAAGACTAGCAATTTGACATTTTAAAAAAACAGTAGGCTTTACTGATAAGACTCTGGTGCAGTGGGAGATAGAAAGTGTCCTCGGGCATTCTTCAGCTCAAAAGGTGCCACCTTTTAAAAAAATATAGAGAAAGCAAAGAGAGGGCTGACCCAGAGTGTTATCAGGTCAAGTATTGGCTAGAAGGGGAGAGTGAGCTTTCTCTAGAGGTGAAACCATCAAGGTTGCATGCTCGCTGTCATTAAAAGAAGCTGTCACTGACCTATGAACGAACACTGTGGGATAGAGATGTGTTTGTCAAGCCAATCTTTTCAGAGCCGTCCAGGTCTCCGGGAGAGTGGCAGGTCAAACTGGCGGTGCACGGACTGCTAATTGGTCACAGGTAGGTCTAACTCCAAAGTCCAATCAGCAGCAGTACCTGGAGTGGAAAATAGACTTCCTGTGACACTTCAACAATTTTTACAGAGCGGTGTCCTTGCAGTTGACCTGCTGCTCTCTCCGTCACCTTCCTCCCGCTGCTGACATCTTTCCTCTGGGTTGAGCGACCCACTCTCCGTCCAGTCATTTTTTTAAAAGAGTATAATGATAAGCATGAAAATGATTGGCCTGTCCTGAATTACAGTATGATAATCCTCTGCAATTGACACTGTGGTGTGTTCAATAGTCAGATTGCAGAACGTGCACTATCGGTAAATTCAACTTAAAGATGTTTATGCTACAACTTGTTTGCAGCTCGATACAAAATCGAATTAAACACAGCTCTTATTTACCATGACTAATCCCTTTTCTCTATTACTTGCCTAGGGAGGGCCTGCCAACAGTTAGATAATGATACATTTATTTACACTTCTCATCTCCGACCTTGAGCTTTTAAGAATCCCAAAGACTATTAAATATGTTTATTTTTGTCCGATATCATGCAGCCCCACTGTGGATTGCAAGATGATTTTATTGTCAAAAAGGGAAACAAGCCGATTCCCTCCACCAGTGGTTTTGTGTACATTAGGAGTGGGCAATATAACAAAATGTATACATTATGTTGAGAACGTATACATTGTTCTACAGTCAGAGCTTTCTCTTGCACATTTCACATAGTGATACCTATGCTTTTAATTTACCTGTAAGGCTACTATGGCAATGCTGCAAATCAATGAGCGTGACTGTTTTATGGCAATATTGGATTTTTATATGAAGTACTTTAATTTTTTTAGATATTTGATTTGCTGGATTATCTAGAAAACAAACATCCCTGTCTGATTTGTGTTATCTATTAAACATCTATATTGATTTTACATAACATATGTCATTAACTATACATTTACCTGCCTTTAGGACAAGCACGCTACTATTAATCTGTCAGTCCACTATTGAAAGTCACATCATCAACAGACTGATTTATTTTACAGTCTTCTAAATGAAGGGGAAAACTCAAGCCTTTATATCTGCTCTGATGACATCCATATATATCAGGGCACATTGGATTGTTACATCTATTATTTACAGTCAATGGTCCAGAGGCTCAGTATAAAACATGCACAATACTCATTCAAATATGCAACACCCGAGGTTATCGACCATTGGCACATTATGATGACAGATAGGATTTGAGATCAAACAAATACCTATACATCTAATAAATACTAAATATAGGTTAATGTAATCACTGCACAACTCGTTGAAGTGAAACAACAATTTTTCATCAACATGTTGATACGATATTGCAATATTACTGCAGCCATCAGAGGCACACTTAATGCAATTAATCACAGTTAAACTGCAGTAACAGATAGTCAAAAGACCCTGAATGTCAGTGTAAGTGATCTGTGCTGCACTCTTGTGTTTTTGCTAAATGACGGAGTGACACGGACGTTTTATTCATCGTCCACAGCAGCTCAGAGACTGTCTCCCGGGAATGAGCTTGTTGCAGATGGATAGCTTATTGATATAGCCTCTCTCATATTTTTATGTGCTAGGTTTATGGAAATACATTTAAATGTCAGTACAGGACACAAGACAATCTATTAGGACACGGCTGAGGTCTCCTCTCTCCATCCCGACCCAGCGTCGGGTTCAAAGTGTCGGGTTCATATCAGCCGGCTGCCCTCCCTCTGACCTCTGCCTGTCGCCTTTGATAACGCATACGTGCTTTGCTAATTTACTGTAACGTTTTCCTGAAGTCACCATGTTTGAAAGTTGCTTTCTACAACGTTTTTTCCCTTATCTGGATTTGACACTTAGAATATTGTGGTATTGCAGCCTTCATTGACAATGATTATTATGTTCTAAACCACGGGGTGTCCAAACTACGGCCCGGGGGCCAACTGCGGCCCATTGTCCATTTGAAATGGCCCTCAGCTAATTCTTAAAGTATAATGGAATATGTCCCACACATGAAACTTGTGCTTGTCTTGTACATCATATATATATATATATAGTTGATATAAAAATCCCAATAACCTATTTGCATAACAAGCTTGAAATATATTCATATATTCATATTTCCCCCTTATAAGCAATCTGAGGCTTCTGTTTTAAGGAATGAGTTGCTGTTACTTTTTGTACAAAATAAATGAAACCCTGAAGCCCAGCAGCCCTCAGTGAAAAATGTTTGGACACCCCTAATCTAAACTTAATCCAGTTTTGTCTATTTTGTGTGTAGGATCACGGTTTCTTTGCCAAATGTAAAATGTTTTGCTATCTTTTACAGGTTCTGCCAAAGGATTTGCCTGTTTGGCTCCATTAATCGTTTTCATTTACTGACCCTGAAGACCCCCTCACCCCCAATCAAGACACCAGCACAGATGTGCTCAGGGTAACATGTTTTATGGGTGATAACCTGAGTCTGGTATCTGCCGGATGAAACATGTTTTGGAGGAGAATGAGTTAAAGTTAACTTTCTCAAGGCACATAATAAGCTCATTCTTATACAGTTTTTTGGCTAAATTAAATCCAAGGTTGTGTGTCTTTTTCCCAGGAGTGTTCAGGTTTTATACAGATGAACTCAACTTTGACATCATGGGCTTATTAGAAATGATCCCTTACTCAAAACACTTGTGATTTATTTTGGTTGCATGTCTTTAAAAGGATGGAAGAGAAGTTGAATATTTTGAGTCTTCTTTGTGTCATAAAATACAAAATGGTGTTTCCAAAAGTATGTTTCCCCATGCATTTAGTATTTCATTCAGATCTAGGCTGTTTTTTCTTGTTAATTTCCTTCTAAGGGATTGCCACAAATGAAGCATGTCATCCGAATCCATTCTCACAATTAAGCCACCAATAAACCAATGAATTCAATAGCTCCGTGTTTCTAAAACCTTCTCAGGCAATGTCGAATTATGAGAGCATTAAAAAGGAGTCCAAACAGCCTTTCAGTAAATTACAGAATTAGTTTTCAATGAACTCTAATCAACATTAAGCATTCAATGGGAATAGCTTGTGAAATATGAAGTGATTTGATCCGTGCTTTGGAATAAAAACAAAAACAATTCTGAGTCCCATCATGCAACTAAGAAAATAGTAATTGTATTGCTTGTCACAATTTCTCCTTTTCCATACAGTAGTACTAGACATGTTTACACTTGAGTTAAAACGTAAATAATAAGTATCCTTTGGAATCTTTAAAATCTCAATTCTAATCAGAGTAATTCATTTAAACCTTGTCAAAATGGCTGAAATCTGTCTAATGGTTACAAATCTTTTGTCCCACTAAAAAGCAGGACAATACGGTTTGAATAATTTAAAGGACTTTGTCAAATATATTGTATTTCAAATAATCAGAATGTATGAGTCAAATCATCAGAAAGATTATTGGTTTCCCCACCAAGCAACCTTATAAATGATCAGGCCTTAAAAGTATGCTGCCTTCCAATCAAATAATGTTCATCATCCTGATGTTGTATCAGTTTATCTAATACTTTAGCAGCAAGGTTTTTTTCCTTTTACATGAAAAAATATATGGTCATATCAGAGATTCAGAGAATATTATGATGAGGCATTACTCTACCAGACATCATACCTTGTTTATCCATCAATGTGTTGTTCAAATAATTCAGTGTAGACCAACAGAGGTAAACCATCGGACGGACACTACCACAGCGATGCCACTGGCATGGCTAAAAGCATATACAGTGCTGCTCCTCTTCTGCCCTTAACTATAAAACGACACAATACTGTCTGAATCATTTACAAATCTCACAATCTCTGTTAATGTTAAGAATGAATTGACTCGACTTTAGTGCAGATTTGACATAACTGTACAAAGTGTTACTCAACCATTCATGATACCAAGGCTAGTTTTCTGAAGGTTAAACGTGTGTGGTCTCTCCCGACAGGCTATTGCCGCCCACTCCCCGACACTTGGGTGAGATATGAAGAGAGACAGAGTGCTGCAGAGGAAATATCTACGTGTTGACACACTGAAACACACACTGTCTTCCTCCCTTTCTTTTCCTTTCCTCCCCTCGGTCTCTCTCTGTCTCTCCACCATCTGCTCTCCACCTTTCAGCTACACTACTCTCTGAGGGAGAGACCTTTAGCCATATGAAAATAGATAGTATTTCATCTTTATCTGAATGTGTATGTGTAAGTGGAGCATGCTACATCTCTGCAGCAGGTTAGGGCACATTATGAGAGCTGAAATGCCTTTGCTCAGCAGTGCTTCACATTATGCAACCTGGAAATCTTCAGAATCGTTGGAGCTAATTCCCTCCTGAGCTTAAATACAGTGGCTGAGTGTTTATTTTAACCTACACAGGTTTTCCATAGTGATGAAATGTTTAATATTGGAAAGAAGTCTAGTGACTCATCTAAAAGCTATTTGGGTAGAAGCACACCTTTTATTTAATGTTTTTCCTGCTCGTTTAAGGGTCGTTTATTTTCCAGGGTAACAGTTTGATCTCTGTGGAGGTGACACAGAAACATTTAGTACAGAGAGGATGACAAATGTTGTGAGGCCTTGGCTGTATAGTCAGTGAGGCTTTGCACTGGCTACAGTACAAGGTGTTGAGTGGAAAGTTATCTGGCACCTGAAGAAGAGGAGGAGGAGGAGGAGGAGGAGGAGGAGGAGGAGGAGGAGGAGGAGGAGGAGGAGAGTACTGATTTGGATCTCAGCTTGAAAAACTGAAGAATCCCTGACTTGCATTATTGCAGATGGCCGAACAGCAGGTCCTATGACCGTTATTGTTGACATATTGAAAACTGAAGAATAAGTGTTTGTGTGGGTTTTCAAGACGTTAAGATCTCCCTCTTCAGTAAATATAGTAATACATTATGTAAAAAGTTACAGGGTAATTACCAGTTACCAATTACCATCAAAATATATGAAGGTATTCACTGGTAACAGAAGGCCCATGTCAGTGTCCATATAATCACTGGTTTTTATTCATCATTGGATAATTGGATTATTACTGATGCATAACTGTAAGGAGTAATGAAATATGCTACCGGATTCAGCTAATTGCAAATTCAGGTACTCCTTCAGAGTTTTATGGCTTGGGGAGCCCACTTTGCCTCATTATTGACACATTTTATAGTAATGATTAATATAATTTATAACCGATATCCTTTAACATAATACTATTAGAAGACAAAAGCAAATGTGCTGCTTCACACAGCAACCTTAGTTCATGAATTTGTTTATTCTGGCCATCATATAAATAAATGTTAACAGAGGCTCTTAAAATATGTATTGAAGTATTGAAAAATCACATAATTGACTAATTGCTTTGCTAAGTGTTGTGTTATTCCTTGGGACTTACTCTTGACCTGATGCAACTTTAAGACATACATTTGTCAAAACATTCCATTGAGCCAGCTGGTATTACCACCTGTCCTTCAAACAGGCTTGTGGTTGTACAGGATGCATGGCAGTGTTTCCCACATCCTGAGGGAGCAGCGTCAGCAGCAGCATGTTGACTACTGTCCCTGTGAGGAGTCAACCAGCTCCCTTTGTTAAATCAGATGTGAAGGCTCACCTGTCACAGCTCAGTGTCTGTTGCCAGACATCACAGCCATTTTGTGTCAGAAAGTCCTCACCTGCTACTTTTTACACCTTTTTGCAGAGCCAACTTGATTTTAAAAGTTTGGTGGAGTGTGTTCATAAGTTTGTGATTTATTTATTTGTTTTTATTGACCCGATGCAATATACGTTTCTTGGCATCTTAGCATTTTAACTGTCAGCTTCACAAAAGAGCAATGTTGTTTTCCTGTTTGTGTTTCATTTGTACTGCCTGGCACTCCTACTGGCTCACTGATGATGAACAGATGTCAAACTTAAAATATTGATGATGAATTGTAACCTGTCTACAAATCTTGATCAAACGTTTACAATTCTCTGTCATTGGAGTGTCCTCTCCAGTTATATACTTAGTTGGCTCTTTCAGTAGATAGTCCTGGCTTAGACTAGTGCAGGCTTATACAACAGGCCAGAAAATAAATCATACTTTCATGAAGGTTATAATGTTCAGTTTCTGCTGAATCTAAGAGGCATTGATTCAATTTAATGGGCATTCTGTAGGCTGAATCGTTGTTTGTACTGCTTTTCACCGACTTGAAAACGACCCAAATTATTTGTTCTTATATGGCATCACATATTGGTGGTTGAAAGGAGACAGGATACAAACAGTCTTCAGTGACAAAATGAGGCACTTAGCACTCACAACGACCCATCCAATATCTATGTGAGGTGTGGAGATGCTAGAACAACGTCACACTACTTACACCTTTGCTTCTGCGAGAGATAGTCTTTAGCAGCATGCTCACAAGAGTCACTTGACAGTACAGCGCAAACATAAGTCACTTAGAGCAGTTTAATCAACAGGCAATGCTTTCATGTTTCTGTTGAGTACAGCCTCTATAGTACGTTATACCCATGTGTGACTGTTTTGATAACCAGGTAGAGATGACTGTGTTTTTTTCCCAATGAGTTAATTGTGGGGGTTGTGGTTCAATTCACTTGTCTGAGATTGAATGAAGTGCCACAGTAAAGAGGACTTTGAATTCACAAAACTGTTCATATGTGACCTTTCGGGGCGGCGGCCTTCTCAAAAAGAAGAGAAGTGATTTGGTGACCAGGCAGACCACACTTTAAATCCCTAGAGGCAGAATAATCTGTGGGAGTGGTAGCTGAGAGGTAATCCACTCACCTGAAGTGCTCTTCAGCAAAGCACTTCTTCCAAAAAAAACTCTTCCAGCTGATAGTAGTCGACTGCTGCAACATGCAGTTTTTAGTTGCGAGTGAATGTAATCTGATTCAGGTGTGTGGACGCGAGACAGTTTTGCAGCCTGGACGTCTCTACTGCCTACACTGTTTTGTAATTTCATCAGATTACACAATACCACATGCCCGCGGTAAATCTTTTTCATTTTCTATCACTTGGCTGCTGTAACAATGGGTTTTAGTATTATCGGGTGTCTGTTTTTGAAATAACGATACATTACAGTGGAAGAATAGACAGAGGAAATGTAAGTGTGTGTGGAAGCAGGAGAGAGAGAGAAAGAGTGTGTGTGTATGTGCATCAAAGAGAGAGAGAATAAGAGGGAGGAAGACTGAGAGACGGACAGAAAGTGCCTCACTTGAGCCTTAGGTAGCGTTGTGTTTGCCAATATGTGCTTGATTGTGTATGTTTGCATGTGTGAGGTGAGATATGACAACAGTGCCATCTAGTGCAGATACTAATTTCTGGATTATCTCAAAATTGCATCCAATGTATTCAACATTGGAGACAAACGGACTGGATAACATTTTATAAACATCATGAACCATATTCAAACCTCAGCTTTCTATAGGACAATAAAGGCTTCTCAATTCTCTAATTTATCCTCGTGTTTTAGTCCCGCCCACAGGAGATGCGAGCAGAGGAGTCGAAGAGGGGAACCGAGAAGAGAGGAGTGGAAGCAGCAGGCGGTTAGAGAAATGAGAAATCATCTCCTCTGAGCGGTCATTTTAAAGAGACGTCCGTTAATGATGACAGGAGGCACAGCAGCCCTCTGATGGACAGAACTGTGTTCATGACCACTTATATATTTACTTTTAATTCATTCACAGTGCGGTATAATGAGACAATAACAGGCTACAGATGCGGACATATACACACACACATATATACAATTTCAGATTCAAACAAGTAGGAGAGTACTCTCATAACAACACTATCAGAGACTGGATACATCCCCCCCTCTCTCTGGTCGCTACAATGAGGAAAAGAAATTAAGGGCCAAAAGTTTTATTTACAAGTATTAAAAGTAAGCAGAGGACACCAAACCAACTGAGACCTGTCTGTCCGCCGCCGCATCTACGCACACACACTGTACCACACGGACCTATACACTGTACTATCAAGTACGGGCACGAGCAAAAAATAGGACTCAAGAGCACAACCAGGCAATAAGGTCTTTAGTCAAGCGTTTAATCCAAAAGGTAAAAATAAAACAGGCAATGATCAAAAAATGTACTGACTGGAAGTAACGAAAAACAACCAACTAAGTTGGTGGAAAACTACTAGAGAAGCAACAAAAAAAAACAACCAACTAGGTTGGTACAAATGCTAAGCAGCTAAAACAATAGCTTACGTCAGGAGAGAAACATGGAGCACTTTCTGCTATACAGACAAGACGAACTGGCACTGACCAAGGAAACAGCACAGACTAAATACACAGGTGAGGAGTGATCATTAGGGACAGCTGAGGCTCATTGAGGCCAGGCAGGTGATTAACAGGGAGCGAAAATACACAGGTGAGGGAGTGAGGCGATCAGCCAGGGCCAGGATGTGACAGTACCCCCCCCCCCTCAACGACCGGCACCGGACGGTCCAGGCTCGTTTGGATGATGCCTGTGGAAATCCCGGATGAGGTCTGGGTCAACAATGTTCTTTGAAGATACCCATTTCCTCTCCTCAAGACCATAGCCCTCCCAATCCACCAGATACTGGCGTCCACGACCCCGCCGGCGAGCCGCCAAGAGCCGCTTGACAGAATAAACTGGCCCTCCATCGATGAACCGGGGGGGGGGGGATCTGGAGGCAGGGACCAGAGGGCTCTCTTTGACCGGCTTGATCCGAGCCACATGGAACGTTGGGTGCGACCTCATGGACCTGGGAAGCTTGAGTCTCACAGCAACAGGATTAATAATCTTTGAGACAGGGAAGGGACCAACAAAGCGAGGCGCCAACTTACGGGACTCGATTCGAAGAGGAAGGTCCTGAGTGGAGAGCCATACTCTCTGGCCGACACGATAGGTGGGAGCAGGGATCCGTCTGCGGGCTGCTACCCTCTTGTACCGAGCAGACGTCCTAAGCAGCACTTGTCTAGCCCCAGTCAAGATGCGACGGCACCTCCGAATCAGTGCCAAGGCAGAAGGAACCCTGACCTCTCCTTCCAGGGACGGAAACAGGGGCGGTTGGCAGCCATAAGCACACTGAAATGGGGAAAGACCAGGAGAAGAGCAAGGCAATGTGTTGTGCGCATACTCAACCCAGATAAGATTCTTACTCCAAGTAGTGGGGTTCTGAGAGACGAGACAGTGCAGACCGGTCTCTAACTCCTGGTTGAGCCGCTCGGTCTGTCCGTTGGACTGAGGGTGATGGCCGGAGGAGAGGCTAACGGTGGCACCCAGGAGAGCGCAGAACTCCTTCCAAAACTTGGAGACGAACTGGGGACTCCGATCCGACACAACATTTTTAGGGAAGCCATGTAACCGGAAAACATTGGACAGGACAACCTCCGTCATTTCCTTGGCAGAGGGTAACTTGGGCAGAGGAACAAAATGCACCAACATTGAGAATCTGTCAACAATGGTCAAAATGGTTGTGTTACCTTGGGACAGGGGAAGACCCGTTACAAAGTCCAGAGAGACGTCCAACCAAGGGCGAGTAGGTACAGGAAGGGGACGTAGGAGACCAGGGGAAGGCCAATGAGAAACCTTGTTCCGAGCACACACCGGGAAGGCAGCAACTTACTCCCCCACTTCACTCTCCATCTTGGGCCACCAGAAGCGTTGCTTGACCACAAACATGGTCCATTTGATCCCCGGATGGCAGGAGAGAGGGGACGCATGAGCCCAGTGAATGACCTGAGAGCGAAGAGGAGAGGGCACAAACAACCTGTTCTGACGGCAACCATTCGGCCCTGGGTTACCAACATTTGCTTCTCTGACCCTCTCCTCAATAGCCCAGGTAACAGCACCCACCATACATGAGGGAGGCAGGATGGTAGCGGGGGAAGAATGGTCAGAGCCCGTATCAAAGAGACGGGAGAGAGCATCAGGCTTAGTGTTTTTAGAACCAGGACGATAAGACAGTGAAAAGTTGAACCGATTAAAAAAAAGAACCCACCTGGCTTGACGAGGGTTGAGTCTCTTCGCTGTGCGCAGGTACTCCAGGTTCTTGTGATCGGTCCACACAATAAATGGCACTTCAGCTCTAACCAGTGACGCCACTCCTCCAGTGCCACCTTAACAGCCAACAGCTCTCGATTCCCCACATCGTAATTCCTCTCAGCAGGAGAAAGCTTCCGGGAGAGGAAAGCACATGGGTGAACCTTGTTGTCCTCTCTGGAGCGCTGGGAGAGCACAGCACCAACCCCCACGTCTGAAGCGTCCACCTCCACCACAAACTGCAGACGTGGGTCTGGGAGGGTCAGTATAGGGGCCGTGGTGAAGGCCTTCTTGAGCCTCTGGAAGGCTTGGTCCGACTGAGAGGTCCACTGAAATCTTGTGTTTGGGGACGTTAGTGCATGCAATGGAGCAGCAATAGTGCTAAAGTTTCTTATGAATCGCCTATAGAAGTTGGCGAACCCTAAAAAACGCTGCACTTGCTTGCAGTTTGCAGGGACAGGCCATTCAGAGACATCATTAACCTTAGCCGGATCCATCAAAACATTGCCCACTGACACAATAAAGCCCAAAAATGAAACAGTGGAAACATCAAACTCACACTTCTCGGCCTTGACAAAGAGGTGGTAGTCCAGGAGACGCTATAGAACACGGCGTACATGATCTCTGTGGGTCGTTTTGTCAGGGGAGAAGATGAGGATGTCATCCAAACCCGAACGCGGGAGGAAGGACAAGGATATCGGGCTCCACGGAAGTTCCTCCGGCTAATGGAATGGGCTACTTCACGCAAACAATTGACGCACGCCTTCAGTCTCTCGAGAGGGCGTCACCGGCATCAGGGCCGCTCAATCGCGGCGCTTACGGCCTTCACGCGGAACGGGCCCTCAACGCATGCGAAGCTTTACCCATTCTGGCTTCAACCACAACCGCTCTTGCAGGCAGGCAGGGCTTAAACTACATCCCATTGAAGCTACTTCTCCTCCCGGCTCAGTAGCCAGTACTGGACACTAAGTGCGTCATAGGCGGCTAGCAGGTTCATTGCACAACCGGCAATCCAAGAGCTCTCCAGTTTATCTATGGTAAACCAGGGTTGCCAATTTTGGGTACCTGGCTGGAGTGAGATGTTGATATTAATTACACATATGCGCACGAAATGGGACCATCACATATATATAGGATATACAGGACTGTCTCAGAAAATTAGAATATTGTGATAAAGTTCTTTATTTTCTGTAATGCAATTAAAAAAACAAAAATGTCATACATTCTGGATTCATTACAAATCAACTGAAATATTGCAAGCCTTTTATTATTTTAATATTGCTGATTATGGCATACAGCTTAAGAAAACTCAAAATCCTATTTCAAAAAATTAGAATAGTTCCTCAGACCAAGTAAAAAAAAAAGATTTATAACAGCAAAACACAATCAAACATTTGAAAATGTCCATTAATGCACTCAGTACTTGGTTGGGAATCCTTTTGCACGGATTACTGCATCAATGCGGCGTGGCATGGAGGCAATCAGCCTGTGGCATTGCTGAGGTGTTATGGATGCCCAGGATGCTTCAATAGCGGCCTTTAGCTCATTAGCATTGTTGGGTCTGGTGTCTTTCAGCTTCTTCTTCACAATACCCCACATATTCTCTATGGGGTTCAGGTCAGGGGAATTTGCAGGCCAATCGAGGACAGTAATGCCATGGTCAGTACACCAGTTACTGGTGGTTTTGGCACTGTGGGCAGGTGCCAGATCATGCTGGAAAATGAATTCCTCATCTCCATAGAGCTTTTCAGCAGACGGAAGCATGTAGTGCTCTAAAATCTCTTGGTACACAGCTGCATTTACTCTGGGCTTGATGAAACACAGTGGACCAACACCAGCAGCTGACATGGCTCCCCAAACCATCGCTGACTGTGGGAACTTCACACTGGATTTCAAGCAACTTGGATTTTGCTCCTCTCCAGCCTTTCTCCAGACTCTGGCGCCTTGACTTCCAAATGAAATACAAAACTTGCTTTCGTCTGAAAAGAGGACTTTGGACCACTGTGCAACTGTCCAGTGCTTCTTTTCCTTAGCCCAAGTCAGACGCCTCTTCCGTTGTCTTGAGTTCAGAAGTGGCTTGACCATGGGAATACGGCTATTGTAGCCCATTTCCCGGATACGTCTGTGAACAGTGACTTTTGATACCTGGACTCCAGCTTCAGTCCACTGTCTTTGAAGCTCCCCCAAATTCTGGAAGCGACTCTTCTTCACAATGCTGTTAAGGCTGCGGTCATCTCTCTTGGTTGTGCAGCGTTTCCTGCCACATTTCCACCTTCCAACAGACTTTTTGTGGATGTGCTTTGAAACTGCACTCTGTGAACAGCTTGCTCTTTGAGAAATTTCTTTTTGTGTCTTACCCTCCTGATGGAGGGTGTCAATGACGGTCCTCTGGACAGCAGTCAGATCAGCAGTCTTCCCCATACTTGTGATTTAGTTTACTGAACCAAGCTGAGTGTTTTTCAAGGCTCAGGAAACCCTTGCAGGTGTTTCGAGTTAATTAGACGATTCAAGTGATTCGTTGAACACCCTACTAGTATACTTTTTCATGATATTCTAATATTTAGAGATAGGATATTTGAGTTTTCTTAAGCTGTATGCCATAATCAGCAATATTAAAATAATAAAAGGCTTGCAATATTTCAGTTGATTTGTAATGAATCCAGAATGTATGACATTTTTGTTTTTTTAATTGCATTACAGAAAATAAAGAACTTTATCACAATATTCTAATTTTCTGAGACAGTCCTGTATATACCATATATACAAATACACAATATTGGACACAGACTATAAAGGACACACAGTTTCATTCACTAATGAAAGTCAAACACATGTTTGTTTCCACTGTTTTATTGTGTGCCTGTCGTGATAAGCAATTAATTGACTTATCGTACGATAAATAAAAATGAACTCGATAAATTGCCATTTACATGAGGATGTGACTAGCAGTTTGAAAGGATGTACTTGAATTATTATTATATATTATCATGATGTCAGTGGTCTAAAATGGTCATACAACGGTGCCGACAATATTATCGGTTATCGCAATAATTTCCGGGAAAATGTATCCAACAAAATTAATTATCGTGAGAGGCCTATACATGAAACACACACACACACAAACAAATCTACAGACTTACTCCAAACTGTCAAACATATTAATTAACACACTCTCACTCTCATATACTCTTTGACTCTATTTTGGCCTAGTAGAACAATAAGCAGCAGACTTTTATTTTTGCATCATTTCTACTGGATCTTAGATCTGCGCATGCGCAATACGGGTCGGCAGTTGCCAGAGAGTATTTGTGTTGGGTAATCTATGGTAGGGCTAACCCATACAGTGGTGGGGCTCAAGTCAGTTTTTGCAATGTAATTACATACACGCTCCCCTTGACAGTGAAACGCCACGCGTGAGGTTTAGATTATTTCCCTGTCTCAATCCAAATTGAACTGTATGAAATAAAAAGGCACATTTGTCTTGTAGTAAATAAAAAGGGCGACCTGGAGCCAATCCTGCAATTTCTCCACAGGTGAAAGAGTTGACCTGCTGAAAACCCAACCCCTGCAGGGGGGTCTGGAGGGATTCTCCCCCAGGAGATCTTTTGAAATACTAACATAAAATACACATTCTGGTACTCTCTTGAGAAGACAAATAAATAAATCTATTACTCCACGACATATTTAAAAAAATGAATGCCATTTTAGTTTTGTGTTACTTTGTTCTGAAAGCTGAACCTGCTGCTCCTCACAGAGGGAAGAGAGAAGAGGCTGTGAATTACATTGTGGATAAGGGTGGATAGCCCCCATTGTTCTGTGTGTCAAAATGAAAGACAGCCCACACACCTATCAATCATCAAACCGTGAGGTCTTATTTCATTACGTGTTGATTTATATCAACACGTAATGTTGTATCGATGTATATAGAGATGTACTACAGCAAAAATATTCTCCGTCGGGACTTCCTGCAACAACACCACGCCGTTATCTTGATTCTGATTGTCCAGAAGACATTATCAAAGATGTTCTATCGAGAAGACAATCACTATCTGACAAAAGTTTACAAAACCGTTTCTAGTCTTCGGTATTCTTGTTTTTGGCGTGAGAATAGTTTGGGCAGCGTGAGAGCGTGAGATTGAGAGTGAAAGCGTGTGTCACACGCCAGATGCGTGAGAGTTGGCAACCCTGTGGTAAACATGCATATAACTGGTGGTGGTGTCTTCGTTCAGGATAGGTGCAGAACCCTGCCGCAATCAAGGTAATTTATTCCTCATCCCTACAACAACCGGACGGTGGTCTCCTCTGCCTCCACATCCTACATTCACCCGGACATCAGCGCCGTACTGGCTTCCCAAAGATCTCTCAGACCCTAACTATGGTATTTATGCATATAACTGGTGGTTCATAACACGTTTACATGTATACATGTCTCATTATGGTATCGGATTTCAAACTGCATTCCTGTCCTAGTCCGCGGGCCCCCGCCCACAGGGAATAGTGTCTCGGCTCACGTTGCATCTACATGTCACGGGCTACATCCTCCTGCACGCAAGTATCTAATCCCAGGCCCGTGCTCAAATGTGTCCGTGTAAAATGTGTCTGTGTTAAATGTATACCCTGCGACGTCAGGTTGTGGACCGTGTGTCCCCGTAGACTTCGGTCTTGTGGACTGTGGGTCCCCGTAGACTTCGGTCTCGTGGACTGTGGGCCCCCGTAGACTTCGGTCTCGTGGACTGTGGGCCACCGTAGACTTCGGTCTCTGTTAAAAAACAAGATCCCTGCTGATTTATAAAGCACTGATTGGTTTAGGCCCAAAATACATTTCTGACCTCCTGCTAAATTATGAACCATCCAGATCTCTCAGGTCTTCAGGGACTGGTCAGCTTTCTGTCCCCAGAGTCAGAACTAAACATGGTAAAGCAGCGTTCAGTTATTATGCTCCAAATATCTG
This sequence comes from Harpagifer antarcticus, assembly GCA_902827135.1. Classification (NCBI taxonomy): domain Eukaryota; kingdom Metazoa; phylum Chordata; class Actinopteri; order Perciformes; family Harpagiferidae; genus Harpagifer; species Harpagifer antarcticus. The sequence continues at coordinate 3,198,949 of CADEHL010001063.1, forward strand.
GAACAAACTCCCAGAAACCTACAGGTCCGCTGCAACTCTGACTACTTTTAAATCCAGGCTGAAGACTTTTCTTTTTGTCGCTGCTTTTAATTGAACTATTCATATCTTAGACTGCACTGTAACTTTTATCCATGTATTTTTTCTTTTAATGTTTAATTAAACTCTTTTCTTTTTAATGACTGATTTTAAATGCCATTTTCTTAATGTCTTTCATTTTTTGTAAAGCACTTTGAATTGCCTTGTGTTGAAAAGTGCTATATAAATAAACTTGCCTTGCCTTGCCTTGCCTTGCCTTGCTTCGGCAGGACGTTCGACCTTCGTGGCGGCGTAGTCAAGCCCTGCTAGCCAGGCAGGCGACCCTCAGGTCGTTTTCAGATAAGACCGGCACTGATTTCGGCCGTCAGAGTCTCAGCATGACCCCATAAGCTCCGGCAGTGATTCCGGCCTCCTGCCGCATACATATGTTAATCTTTTATTTCATCCCCAGATCACCACGGTCACCCTACAAGGTAAGAAACTCAGTCCATCTCAGTATTCTATACTTCACTGGTTTTGGGGATTTCATCGGAGCGGTTCTTTCCCTCCTGAACGATTATCCTGCAAACCGGGGCCTAATCGCCAAACACCATTCCATTCTCCTGTTGTATTATCATGACAATAATTTCATTCATATGACGTGTAACAATAAATATGTATTCCATACATCACGTCTCTCCGGTTTGAAATGAAAGCTTTAGCGCAAGTTCAATAAGGAAGACCTAACAATGAGTCACTTACACATTACTCTATTGCTCTCTCCCCCCTCATTAAATGCGTGGGCGTCACCCCTCAGCAGCCAATTGCTGCACATGTTAAATTCCTTAAATGCCTGCTCTTCCTTCCCGTCAGTTGTCATTTCAGGTGATCACACGCAATCCTCCTCCACCCCCTCTCGCCTCCCGTCTCCTCCAGGACAAAGCTAAACCTTCCTCCTTCAGACCGGTCCCACCTACCTATCACCACCACCAGTGTCTAGACCCCGGGGATTTCATCGGAGCGGTTCTTTCCCTCCTGAACGATTATCCTGCAAACAGGGGCCTAATCGCCAAACACCATTCCATTCTCCTGTTGTATTATCATGACAATCATTTCATTCATATGACGTGTAACAATAAATATGTATTCCATACATCACGTCTCTCCGGTTTGAACTGCATTCTACCTATTGCCATGTCAAAAATAAATGAGGCTGTTATGTACCATCACTCACCAGGTGACTCAAGGGATCCAACTGTCAGGCATTGTGTCAACTGAGCTTACTCAGCGCCCCATATGTTATTTAAAGAAGCTAGGTGAGATAGGAGTGTATGCAAAGAGAAATCAACTCATAGTTTGCACTTTACAAGAACAGACAAAAAGGGAAAAATACCCAAGATGGGGCACAAGTCGATTCACAGTGCTGGATTTGTCTGTCCAACAGTCCAAAAATATTCTGTTTACTATCCATGAACACATCATCATTATTGTCGTTTTCCCCAGATTCAAATTATGTACCCATTTTATTTGGACCTGAAAATAAATACATCAAGAAAAAAAAAAATGTCGATTTCAAAAGCTTTTCTTAAGGATTTTACTACGTTTTTGTTAAGATACATTTTTTTGAAGGGCTGCAAACTCGTGATTGTTAACATAATATTAAAAACGAATTCCACTGTTTTTACTAACAAAATATGGACCCAAATATGTTTGTAGTGTTTAATGGAAATTGTATTTTGGTAACATCAACACAAGTCAATATTGTCTGAAATTCAAATCGGAAAAACTGCAACAAAACTGCTAAAGTTCAATTTTATCCAGGCACTCGCCAAGAAGCTTGTTCTTCTACCCAAACACTCTTTTTTAAAACAACCATGTTCTTCTCAATTAAATAAAACTCAGACATGGTATGCTTTGTTGACAACATACAACTAGAAAACTATACTAAAACAACTTTAGTTAATTAAGATGCTGAATGCAACAGCCACAAACAAAGTATGTTTTCTTTTTTATATATATATATATAGAAGTTGAAGGAAAGACATAAAGAATAATGAAGATGTATGGTTGATATATGGTGCGAGAGAGAGGGATGAGTATAACAGGGTTGAGTCGTGATTACAAGTGTAGTTTAGGTGTGTCTTTTGTCAAAGTGCGAAATATTCCCTCAAATCTCCTTCCGGCCCAACGTGTTACGTCTCACAACATTACCAGGGACGGTTGGTTGGGAGTTTACCTGGATGTTATCCAAAAAAAATAGCCTTATCCACGGCATTTGGAAGACTGACTCACAGAGTTCTGCATATAAATCCCACATTCATGATAGACAGGTTTGACTCTACAGACAAAGAGTATGAATATTTAACTACGCTGGTTAATGCATGCAGAATATCTATAAAATCCAAGCCAGTTCACAGAAAGAAAAAAAACATTAATTTCATCACTTAGCGAGCAAGCAATTTCAGGGTTTATTGTGATTCTCAGCTGGGAGCTGCCCAGCGTAGTCATGCTCTTAAAGCCACTGAGAAACTGAAGCACTTGAAGGTCAAGTGCCTGGCCCAGAGGCACTTCAGTGACAGTTGGGAGGGCAAAGAGTGTTGCTCACTCACATTTTCCAGCAAGTAAGTCCAAAGATTTTAGCCGCTGTGTATTTCTTTGCCCATCAGGCTGCAAAACCCAAAATAACAAGTAAAATGCTGGGGTCACACTTTATTGCATAAGCCAATGTTGGTTTACAATACTTTAACCATAGCGTGGCTGTAGGAACCAATTAACTGTGGGTATAAAAGGTAGGAACCTATGTTTGTTGGTGAGAGGTTCCGCCGGAAGGCCATACAGTTGTTGACCACACACGGAGAACACACACACACGGATGGCACACGGAGAGCACACACGGAACACACACACAGGATTACAAACAAGCAAAAGGTATTGTGTAAACCGTAATATCGTGTGGTGAATCGTGTGGAAGAAACCAGTAAAAACCAGTAAAAACAGAAATAAATGGACTATTTCAAAATGGAAACTTTGTTTCTTTTAGAAATACTAACATAAACTATGCATTCTGGTACACTCTGAGAAGAAAATAAATAAATCTATTACTATGTTAATACTATTTTATACCATTGTTTGTTTTTCACTTTGTTCTAACATCTTGCTGCGAGAAGAGAAAAGAGGAGATTGTTCTTTAAATTGTGGGTAAGGGTAGATAGCCCCCGTTGTTCTGTGACCTGTCAATCATCAAACCGGGTGTCATATTTCATTATGTGTTCATTTTTATCTGAAGTTGTAACCATGGATGTATAAAGAAGAGTTCTACCGCAAAGTTATTCTCCGTGGGGACTTTCGGCAACAATCTTGATTCTGATTGGCCAGAAGACTCGAAAAAACATCAGCAAAGATATTTTATTGAGAAGATGATCACTACGTGACAGAAGTTTTCAAAACCGTGTATGGTCTCCGGTACTTCCAGTCCAACGCCGACTGCTTGCACAGCGTTCGAAAGTCGGGCCTTCAAAATAAAAGTTTGACTTTTCCCCCCCAAAAAAAAATTCTAATTCTAATTCTAATGTAGGCTAGATCATTAACTAATCGTTATAGCAGCACTGTGGAGGCCAAAGTTAAATCCCCCCCAGGCCTCACCACCTTCTTTAAATGAAAATGTATGATTTTTTTCAAACTAAAATAATAACTTTCAGGTGGCAGGTGCAGGCACTATCCACACTTTTGAACAGTTCCAGTTCAGTCAAGCCATGCTGTATCATACAGCAGGGGCGGACTGGGAGGAAAAAGTGGCCCGGGGATTAATTGACAGACAGGCCTACTTAATGCGCGGCATGTATCGGCCGGCCGGTGACGAAAGTATGTTACTTAACAAAAATAACCTATGCATTTAATGTTATTTTGGACAATTATTCATATAGTAATCACATTAGCTGAGCCCTTGAGTTGCCTAGAGCAAAAATAGTTACAGCATATATTTATTCATTTTAATGTTAACAGATCATTGATGCAATAACATTTGGACCCAATTTGCCTGACTTGACGCATGGAATAAAACATGGGCGTAGGAAGCATCCTCAATGTGGGTGAGACAATTTAACAGGGGATGTGGGCAGGTGGTGGACCTCACCTCCTCTAGGGGGGTCCGGGGGCATGCTCCCCCAGGAATAATTTTTTTTAAATGTTGAAGTTAAATGCATCAATCTGGTGCACTTTGAGTGCAAAATTAGGGACTAAATCTATGGATACATCTCTCAACACCCATATGAAACAGCACTGTAAACAGATTTACTTTTTCTTTCAACATTTATTTGAACAGCAAGTGGAGGCAAAAGTGACTGCACCCAAAACAATAAACCTGCTATCTAACTAGCCTAAACTCAGTAACAGAATGTGGGCAACACGTTCTTCTCCACAGCCGCGCGACATCTGAGTCAGACGTCACTTCCCCCTTTTCTATCCTACAGGTACAGCCACTCCCCCTGAACCCCCGTTTCCTTGCCAACCCCCACATCAAATGTCAGCTACAAGATGTTTGGATTTGTTTTGCCAGCATCGGGATAGGGTTTATTTGAAATGTGTCTTGAACGGATATATGGGATCACTGTGTATGTGTCAAGTTCACGGCACAGTCTCTTCATGAAAATGACCTTCAATTCCTTTACTTACTAGGCAAGGCAAGGCAAGTTTATTTATATAGCACTTTTCAACACAAGGCAATTGAAAGTACTCAATGAAATATGTTTTAATCACTTCATTCATTGGTGTTTTTGAAAGAAAACACTTAATATGCAGATAGCTTTTGTCTTTAAATCTTCTGCTGTGTGTGAGTGTGTGTCTTTCAGAGATGAGGAGAGGGTCATCAACAGTACTTATGTTTGCCATCATCCCCCCCTCTGGCACACACACTAAACACACTTTGTCTGCGTGGCCTTTTCCCTTCACAACACTGGTTGCCGACAGCAACATGCCCTGAGCTGATAAACGTTATCAACCGACACACCTGTGCTTGTGCGCATACACACACAGGATGCGCGTGTATGCGTGTTGTGTGTGTGCGTTAGTGTGGAAACCGTATAAATGATGTTAGAGGGCCTGGGGTGACAACAATATACTCCTGGCTTGAGTACACGGCACACATCATTGCACACTCAAACACACAATCACAAACACTTAAGAAACACACAAAAACATGAACACACGCACACATATATGGCCACACGAGGCAAAAGCAAATAACATTTATACGCCTCTTTAGGGCCCGTCATTATCTCTGCCTTTCCACTGTGCAAGTATAAATGTGTGTGTCTCGCTCACTCACTCTGTCTACTCTTCGAAGTGTGTGTGTTTCTCTGTCTGCATGCATGTGTGCAGTGCTGGTCAGTCAGCATTACCCCTAGATTCCACCGGGTCCGTCTGCGTCGCGTCACGGACCCGTGGAATCTAGGGGTTACGGAGCTTACACACGGCGGCGTGCGTTCAACGCTTCTGCCCATTCAATTTGAACGGGGTGACGTCACGCTTCGCCGAACTGCATTGTAGAGCAATGTTCTACTTTTGAAGCTTTGACGGAAGCATTAGCCAATCGAATCATATTCCAGTACAAGCTCTAGCCAATGAAACCGCATGCTTGTTTGTCCGGGGCGGGAGATTCATGTGATTGGTTGTTGGTCGAGCGTCAGACACACCGCCGGCAAGCGGTAGAGTATTGAAGCTCAATAATCTTTGCTCTAATTCATGAAACTTTTTTAACTTAAAGAAAATGTTACACAGTAAGGTTCTTCACTCAACACTGGTGCATTAAGCTTATAGTTACTTACAAAAAAGGGTTAAAATATGTTGATTTGTCCAAAATAATGTAGCAAAAAATGTATTGGTTTGGTCGAGACATCAGGAAATACTAGGGAGAGGACTCAACAACAAGTCCAAAATTATGCAGAATGCCATCAAGAACATCACAAGCTTTTAAAGCAGAAGTGCCCCTATCATGTGGGACACCAGGTTTCCAGATGAGTACAACACCTTTTATTTTTTTAACAAAATAATCAGCCGTCAGTATGCACAGCGGATGTGAGGAAATCCCTGATAGGAGTGAACATGAGTAAAGGTGCTGTGCCTGATAACATCCATGGACATGTGCTTAACAGCTAAATGGTGTCAGTTCTCTCATTTTACCATCTCACTGTCAAAGGAGAGTTTCCCTTCTGTACCCTGGTTTTGAGTACTGCATTCTCAAAGTAAATAATGGACCATTTCACAAACAGCTTTCTCACTAACTTCAGATTGGTGGTCACAATTCCTTCACTCTATTTGTTAGCACACCAGGGCTGCATTCTCAGCCCCCTCCTGTTCAGGATGCACAGCCATGATATGAGTAAAACTCTTGTGAAGTTTGCAGATTACACTATACCATTGGCAAAATTCAATTATATAGGAAGACAAATATATCAATGTACAGAATACAAACTACTGCTCAACATCAGCAAAAACAAGCCGATTGTTATAGACAACAGGAGGCGAAGGCATAGACCCCACTCTGAATTAATAAAGTCCAGTACGGGATGGCTCTGCTGCTACACAAAATATCACTGGTACCCATCTACGAAGCATTGTGATATTGGTGAGATGAGGTTAAAAGACAATACCCACGCAAGCCAGTCTGTTCACCAGGCTGCCATCTGGCAAGTGATACAAATTATCCTCCGTCGTACCACCAAACTACAAACCAAGTTTCTTTCCTCGGGGTGTGAGACTCCTCAACTCATCATAAACACTTCCCCAAAAAAATTGGCTTTGCTTGTTTTCTGTTCTTATGTAGCATAAGGGACTACATCTGCATTTTTCGCAACCCCGTGCTGTAAAATGACAATAAATTAACCTTGAAGCTATGGCAACCGAGACACGCAACGTATGAGCGACAGTCATTACAAAAGATATTCAGCTTAAGTCGAGACACTTGCCTAATTAGAAACTGTACTGGAAAAATCATCATCATATATCAGTGTGAATCTCGACCGGGTGACGACACTACCTGTTGACGCAGCAACCACTGTAAGTTATATTCTTGTTTAATTAGACTTCTCTGTTTCATTTATTCTACTCTGTATAATTGTTCTGCAGTTATTGTAGCTAAAACGGCACTTTTGAGAGATTTTACATCTCAGATCTGCTCAAGGGAACCTGTAACACAGGTCTCAGTCGGGCACTCAAGCCTGCATTACAATATAGGCAGGGCCACTCAGCTGTAGAGAGTTAACTAATTAGAGGGGCGTGGCCCGACAGCTGTGAGAACTCAGCAATCAGGCTCCATTTTAGGTAGCTATTTCCTGGAGCGTCAGACAGCCGAAGACATTGGAGAGCTGCTGGAGTAAGACTGACAAAGACATTGGAGTCCTGCTGGAGTCACGAGGGTGGCAAAGAGGAGGCAAATCCTACTTTGATTGAGCTAAGTATCGCTGGTGTTTTATTTCATTTGGTTGTTTAGCCCCTCATGCTATAATCATGTGTATTTTCTCCATTCCTGTTCATGTGTCTTCTCGCAATTATCACTGGCCCCGTGTATCTCGTAATCGATATAACCGGCCTGCTCTCGTCTATCCCACATGCTCCACTGAGATCCAACATCTAGTTTCAGGTGGCCTGTGGAACTGCCAGTCAGCTGTTCCCAAGGCTGACTTCATCTCTGGCTACGCTTCCCTGCAGTCTCTGGATTTCCTTGCTCTCACTGAGACTTGGATTACTCCATCCAACACATCCACCCCAGCAGCTCTCTCCACAGCATATTCCTTCTCCCATACACCCAGACCCACTGGCAGAGGAGGTGGCACTGGTCTCCTGCTCTCTCCCAAATGGAGCTGTTCCCTCTTCAAGCTACCTAACTTCACTCCTTCCACCTTTGAATTCCATGCCGTCACAGTAACCCATCCTATACAATTAACCATTGTTGTTCTCTACCGTCCACCAGGCACCTTGGGGGACTTCTTGGAGGAATTGGATAATCTCCTCTCACACATCCCTGAAACTGGCCCTCCCGCTGTACTTCTCGGAGATTTCAACCTCCAGACGGGGAAGATAAACGAACTAACATCTCTGTTAACCGCCTTTGCTTTCTCACTGTCTCCATCCCCACCAACTCATAAAGCTGGCAATGTCCTTGATCTCATATTCTCAAGGAACTGCACTACTTCTAACCTCTCTGTAAACCCGTTCCACACATCCGATCACTTCTTCCTTTCATTCTCTCTACCCCTTTCCAAACATAACAAACTAATCTCTTCTCATCCTGCACCTGTCCCCCGTAACCTTCGTTCCCTCTCCCCCTCTACCTTTGCCTCATCGGTGCTCTCAGCCCTCCCTTCCTCTGACTCGTTCCAACTCCTACCTCCAAACTCTGCTGCAGAAACTCTCCTCTCTACTCTCTCATCCTCTCTGGACTCTCTCTGTCCTCTCACATCTCGGCAGGCTCGTCAGTCCCCTACTGCTCCCTGGCTAAATGACGCACTGCGTGCAAATAGAACCGTCCTTCGGGCAGCAGAGCGGAAACGGTGAAAATCCAAACACCGTGACGACCTCCTAACCTATCAGGCTCTCCTCTCCTCTTTCTCTGCTTCGATCTCTCAGGCAAAAAGCACTTTCTTTCAAGATAAGATCCAATCTTCTTATTCCAATCCCAAAAAACTATTTAACATCTTCTCCACCCTCTTGGACCCTCCCAAAGCCCGTCCCCCCTCCTCACTTCTGTCAAGCGACTTTGTTAACCATTTTGAAAAAAAGGTTGATGATATTCGCTCTTCTTTTTCTGACTCACCTTTACTCACCGCTGGGTCACCAGACCCTCCTTTCACCCACACACTAACCTCCTTTTCCCCTCTCTCTCCAAGTGAGGTTCTTACCCTCATTACCTCTGCCCGCCCTACCACCTGTCCTCTGGACCCTATCCCTTCAAACCTCCTTCAGACTATCGATCCTGATATCATCAACACTTCTCTAACTTCTGGTCACTTTCCAAATAGTCTTAAGGAGGCAAGAGTAAACCCTCTCCTAAAGAAACCCACTCTCAACCTGTCTGATGTTATAAACTACAGGCCTGTCTCTCTCCTCCCGTTCCTGTCTAAAACACTTGAACGCACTGTCTTTAAACAACTCTCCTGTTATCTCCATCAGAACAACCTTCTGGATCCACACCAGTCTGGTTTCAAGGCAGGTCACTCCACAGAAACTGCTCTCATTGCTGTCACTGAGGAACTGCACACTGCCAAAGCAGCATCCCTCTCCTCTGTCATCATCCTGTTGGACCTGTCAGCTGCATTCGACACGGTGAACCATCAAATCCTCCTTCGCACTCTCCAAGAACTTGGAGTTTCAGGCTCTGCACTTTCCCTCCTCACCTCATACCTCAAAGACCGTACCTACAGGGTAACTTGGAGAGGGTCTGAGTCCGACCCTTGTCAATTAACTACAGGGGTCCCTCAGGGCTCTGTTCTTGGTCCCCTCCTCTTCTCCCTGTACACAAACTCGCTCGGATCAGTCATTAGCCCGCATGGTTTTTCATACCACTGCTACGCTGACGACACCCAATTAATTCTGTACTTTCCCCGCTCAGAGACCCAGGTCGTCGCACGCATCTCTGCTTGTCTAGCTGACATCTCTCAGTGGATGTCTGCTCATCACCTCAAGCTCAACCTTGAAAAGACTGAACTGCTTTTCCTTCCGGGAAAAGATTGTCCCACTCTTGACCTGACAATCAACATCGGCATCTCTGTTGTTTCCCCGACTCAGACTGCAAGGAATCTGGGTGTGATCCTAGATAACAACCTGTCATTCACTGCAAACATCGCTGCTACAACCCGTTGCTGCAGATATACGCTGTATAACATCAGGAAGATTCGTCCCCAGCTGACCCAGAAAGCCACGCAGGTTCTGGTCGAGGCTCTCGTCACCTCACGCCTAGACTACTGCAACTCCTTCCTGGCTGGTCTAGCTGCATGTGCCATCCGACCTCTGCAACACATCCAGAATGCAGCGGCTCGTCTGATCTTCAACCTTCCAAAATTTTCCCACACCACTCCGCTCCTCCGCTCCCTTCACTGGCTCCCGGTAACTGCTAGAATCCACTTCAAGACACTGGTACTTGCATACCATGCTGCGAATGGATCTGGTCCTTCCTACATCCAGGACATGGTTAAACTGTACACCCCAGTGTGTGCACTACGCTCTGCATCAGCCAAACGACTCGCTGCACCCTCGCTGCGAGGGGGACCGAAGTTCCCATCAGCAAAAACACGTGGGTTTGCTATCCTGGCTCTAAAATGATGGAATGAGCTCCCCATTGACATCAGGACAGCAGAAAGCCTGCACATCTTCCGACGCAGACGGAAAACTCATCTCTTTCGACTCCACTTTGAGTGATAGAATTACTAACAAGGCACTTATATACTAATAAAGGACTGGCTTCTCTATAGCCAGTTGAGTAGCACTTGTGTTTGGCTCTATGATACCTGATGTACTTATATGATTCTGTTTTCTTCAAGGTTGTGTCTTCCTGGTCGAATGTACTTATTGTAAGTCGCTTTGGATAAAAGCGTCAGCTATTTTATATTTTGTAATGTAATGTAATGTAATATATTTACAGATTACCAGACTTTCAGTTGAAAAGGATAAACCTCTACCGTGCCAGAAGTATTTTTTACACATTTGATTGATTGAAGCAAAACATAAAATAGCGTTACCTAGTGCATTGGTTCAACAGTGTTCAACCACTTCTATTAAATAATTAGCATCAAATCAAATGAACATCAGATATGGTGTTAAGACTGTAAAACCACAGTGAAATTCAACATGTTATTTGTCCATATCAATAGCCAAACTATGCTGTGATCACAGTATGTTCAGTGTGGAGGATCCATCTGTCAGTCTACCAATGTTTGGTGAATGCAGGATGAAGTGTGGACTTGCCTGTTTGAAAATAACTTAAAATTGTTAGTGAAGATAAAAGTTTTTTTTTTTATTAGGAAGTGAGCTGTTTCCTAGTTTCATTTTACAGTAGTAGAGGAGAATACTGGAAAACCACCTGCTGGATACCAGGACTTTTTTGTGAGTTTGTTTTTCTCAGATATGGAGATCTCTGATGAATTATGGCTAAAAGCTGATCTCGCGCATGCCCCATTCACTAGGAAATTGAAACGCATTACTATGAAAGTATATACAATTAGGTCTAGTTGTATATACTTTTCTGAAATCACTGTGTCCCCTCTTTGTATTTTATAACAAGTATGGCTTCCATTTGTTTTGTAAGTATTCAGAACTTTAAAACTATAATCTGTATGCAAAGAGGTGTTTTTATCCACAGCTAATAAAATATTACATGTTATTGTAATTTTGAGGAGAAACATCCACTGACTCTAACCAAATCTTTGTGTCTGTCACAAACGTTTCAATGATGAACGCCAGTCACTCTGCCTTTGTCACCCTGTCAACCTCTCTGTCATTCACTGTGTCAATGTCAGCTAGCTGGCTCAGTATGGAGGGGAAACCAGCATCAATCAGGCATTGTCAGCAGCTTGGCCTATTATTTTAGAGGGATTATGATATCGGAGATTGTAGACCTGGTAGTTTACAGACCAGGAAACAAATAAATGTTGAACTTTGGAAAAGTGCCTCCATTAAGGCTTCATCTAGCTCATCTAACTGTGCAAACATTTGCAGTCACAAAGCCCGTTTGTGAATCTGAAGTGCTTGCACACAACGAGAATATCTGGGAACCTTGCTGGTTTTTATCTACACACATAATACAAACACACAGACAGACTTGTGGCCTTCAGGAAGGTATTAAGGCAGTATGAGTGTGTATTATGGATTCAAACTAAAATTAATTGGAAAATAAAGGAAGAGGTTACCAGCAGAATGTCATTTATTCAGTGTGGATGGTGTGCATTTCAAATTATGTTTGTGTGATTGCATCGAGGTGGTATCCTGATGCCAGTTTGCATTGTCATAGAAAATACCCACACAAACATGCAACTGATAACCCTCCTTTCCAGTCATTCTTTCTCCCCATTCCCTCTCTTTTCGTGGCAGTACCACAGTGACCCTGACAGGTAGAAAAGTGGTATTGCAGCCCCAGGAGGTAGGTGTGTGTGTGTGTGTGTGTGTGTGTGTGTGTGTGTGTGTGTGTGTGTGTGTGTGTGTGTGTGTGTGTGTGTGTGTGTGTGTGTGTGTGTGTGTGTGTGTGTGTGTGTGTGTGTGTGTGTGTGTGTGTGTGTGTGTGTGTGTGTGTGTGTGTGGTGTGTGTGTGTGTGTGTGTGGTGTGTGTGTGTGTGGTGTGTGTGTGTGTGTGTGGTGTGTGTGTGTGTGTGTGTGTGTGTGTGTGTGTGTGTGTGTGTGTGATGATAAATCTTGTTAATGAAACCGACGGAAAGAAGAGGTCTCTTGAGAGGGGAAAGGAGGAGCACGAAGAAGAGAGATGAGGGGAGAAGGGCAAAAAAAGGAGGCGGGGAGACAGACAGAGAGAGCTAAAGGAGAAGGAGGGGAAGAAAAAGAGGTAGTAAAGAAAGAGAATGAAAGACTAGGAAGAAGACAAGAAACAGGGAGGGAGACAGGGCTGAGGGAAAGAAACCAGGGGGGAAAGTTGACTTGTCGCTTTTTGTTTCATTGCATCATATATCAGTATTGAGAGTGTTGCAGAGGAACAGAGGAGGAAGACGAGTAGGGTATGAGAAAGAGACAAGCGCAGTCAAAGAGGAGGACGAAGATGAGAAAATAAAAACACAACCTGCATTGGTTGCAGAAAATGTGTGTGTGCTTGCTGAGTATAAAGAGCTGGATTGTTGCTGGTCATGCATATTAATACCAATAGAGTGTGTTAGATGTCTATTGGAAGGACACCGAATAAGGATGACAAACCGGCAGGACACATAAGCAGACATATGGATGTTTTCTGTTACAATGAAGGCTCGATAATCAGCTCACGGCATATAGGTGTAAGCAGGGGTAAAGTGCTATTTTTACAAGTGGGGGGTGGACCTCACCTCCTATAGGAGGGTCCTCACCTCTTCTAGGGGGTTCCAGGGGCATGCTCCCTCGGGAAGATTTGTTTTAAAATATTGAAGTTAAAACCATCAATCTGGTGCACTTTGAGAGCAACATGAAGAGATCTACGGATACCTCTCAACCCCCAAATGAAACAGAACTGTAAACAGATTTACTTTTTCTTTATAGATATTTTAGAAATCACTCCCCTTTTAAAACTGTATTCTTGTTTTACTGTAATATAGTATTTCATAACTGTTTTTCATTTATACAGATCATATAAACGTGTGCCTCGGAAATACTTATTAACATAAATCGTAACCAAACCGTTTGAGACCCACTGAGATAACTTAGACCACATGTGTCAAACTCAAGGCCTGGGGGCCAAATCAGGCCCTTGGTGGATTTACACTGAACAAAAATATAAATGCAACACATTTTAGAGTGGCCTTTTATTGTGGCCAGCCTAAGGCACACCTGTGCAATAAGCATGCTGTCTAATCAGCATCTTGATATGCCACACCTGTGAGGTGGGATGGATTATCTCGACAAAGGAGAAGTGCTCACTATCACAGATTTTTTCAGATTTGTGAACAATATTTGAGAGAAATTTATTTTGTGTATATAGAAAATGTTTTAGATATTTGAGTTCATCTCATGAAAAATGGGAGCAAAAACAAAAGTGTTGCATTTATATTTTTGTTCAGTGTAATTTCGGCCCGCAGGATCATTTGCAATTACTATTAGATCTGGCCCGCCGGTATATTGCACGCACACCTTCACTCAATCCTGAGAGTTTCCTCAGCTCAGAGCCTGACCCCAAACATTGATGAACTTGCACCCAAGATGAGATGCCAAGTATCTGGCTTGAACTAGCATCACAGCAGCAAACTGAGTTTCAATGGATGTTTCCTTCTGCACTTTTGTTCTTGCGACAACAGGGCATGTTTGTTTTTTTCTTTGAGGGAAATTGTTTTTTTGAAGCTGTTGTTGGCCTGTGGAAAAATGTAATCGTAAGAAATGACTCCGGGAAAGCTGCAGATAGAGCCATGAGAAATGAGTGATTATTTAATGTTGTTTTTATAGGCAATAATTTAAACTTTGTTAGTTCCAGGTTTAATAAATGCAATAAGTTAATTTCAATAAGTTTTGCAATAAACATTGAACCAGTCCGGCCCTCGACTAGTACCGATTTTTTTATTTTGGCCCACTGTATATTTGAGTTTGACACCCCTGACTTAGACTACATTACATTGCATTTAGCTGACGCTTTTATCCAAAGCGACTTACAATAAGTGTATTCGACCAACAAAATACAAACTTGAACAAAACAGAATCATATAAGTACATCAGGTTTCATAGAGCTAAAACATTCAAGTGCTACTCAACTGGCTTTAGATAAGCCAGTCCTTTATTAGTATACAAGTGCTTTGTTAATAATTCTATCGCTCAAAGTGGAGTCGAAAGAGATGAGTTTTCAGTCTGCGCCGGGAAGATGTGTAAGCTTTCTGCTGTCCTGATGTCAATGGGGAGCTCATTCCACCATTTTGGAGCCAGGATAGCAAACCCACGTGTTTTTAGGAATTTAGGAAGGTTGAAAACCAGACAAGCAGCTGCATTCTGGATGAGCTGCAGAGGTCGGATGGCACATGCAGATAGACCAGCCAGGAGGGAGTTGCAGTAGTCTAGGCGTGAGATGACAAGAGTCTGGACCAGAACCTGCGTCGCTTTCTGGGTCAGCTGGGGACGTATTCTCCTGATGTTGTAAAGAGTGTATCTGCAGCAGCGGGTTGTTAACTAAAGTTAACAACTCGCTAAAGTTAGATAGTTAACTATCTAAACACTGAGAGAGTCCTTTACTTCACCTGAGCTGAGGTTATCTGAGCCTCTCAGTCTGACAGGAGAGAGTTCTCCCACTGTTGAAAAAGCTCCTTATACGGTGGGGCAAAAAAGTATTTAGTCAGCCACCAATTGTGCAAGTTCTCCCACTTAAAAATATGAGAGAGGCCTGTAATTTTCATCCTAGGTATATCTCAACTATGAGAGACAAAATGAGAAAAAAAAAATCCAGAAAATCACATTGTCTGATTTTTAAAGAATTTATTTGCAAATTATGGTGGAAAATAAGTATTTGGTCAATAACAAAAGTTCATCTCAATACTTTGTTATATACCCTTTGTTGGCAATGACAGAGGTAAAATGTTTTCTGTAAGTCTTCACAAGGTTTTCACACACTGTTGCTGGTATTTTCGCCCATTCCTCCTTTAGAGCAGTGATGTTTTGGGGCTGTCGCTGGGCAACACGGACTTTCAACTCCCTCCAAATATTTTCTATGGGGTTGAGATCTGGAGACTGGCTAGGCCACTCCAGGACCTTGAAATACTTCTTACGAAGCCACTCCTTCGTTGCCCGGGTGGTGTGTTTGGGATCATTGTCATGCTGAAAGACCCAGCCACGTTTCATCTTCAATGCCCTTGCTGATGGAAGGAGGTTGTCACTCAAAATCTCACGATACGTGGCCCCATTCATTCTTTCCTTTACACGGATCAGTCGTCCTGGTCCCTTTGCAGAAAAACAGCCCCAAAGCATGATGTTTCCACCCCCATGTTTCACAGTAGGTATGGTGTTCTTTGGATGCAACTCAGCATTCTTTCTCCTCCAAACACGTCTAGTTGAGTTTTTACCAAAAAGTTCTATTTTGGTTTCATCTGACCATATGACATTCTCCCAATCCTCTTCTGGATCATCTAAATGCTCTCTAGCAAACTTCAGACGGGCCTGGACATGTACTGGCTTAAGCAGGGGGACACGTCTGGCACTGCAGGATTTAAGTCCCTGGCGGCGTAGTGTGTTACTGATGGTAGCCTTTGTTACTTTGGTCCCAACTCTCTGCAGGTCATTGACTATCCCCCCGTGTGGTTCTGGGATTTTTGCTCACCGTTCCTGTGATCATTTTGACCCCACGGGGTGAGATCTTGCGTGGAGCCCCAGATCGAGGGAGATTATCAGTGGTCTTGTATGTCTTCCATTTTCTAATAATTGCCCCCACAGTTGATTTCTTCACACCAAGCTGCTTACCTATTGCAGATGCAGTCTTCCCAGCCTGGTGCAGGTCTACAATTTTGTTTCTGGTGTCCTTTGACAGCTCTTTGGTCTTGGCCATAGTGGAGTTTGGAGTGTGACTGTTTGAGGTTGTGGACAAGTGTCTTTTATACTGATAACAAGTTCAAAGAGGTGCCATTAATACAGTTAACAAGTGGAGGACAGAGGAGGCTCTTAAAGAAGAAGTTACAGGTCTGTGAGAGCCAGAAATCTTGTTTGTTTGTAGGTGACCAAATACTTATTTTACAGAGGAATTTACCAATTAATTCATTAAAAATCCTACAATGTGACTTCCTGGATTATTTCCCCCCATTCTGTCTCTCATAGTTGAAGTGTACCAAAGATGACAATTACAGGCCTCTCTCATCTTTTTAAGTGGGAGAACTTGCACAATTGGTGACTGACTAAATACTTTTTTGCCCCACTGTATCTGTTAGCTTGGCTAGCTAGCACCAGATGCTAACCACAACGATCTCCGGTAGATACCCACCGGTGCGTGCGCGCTCTCTCTCGCTCGCGCACACACACACAGAGCAGAGCTTGAATGAAACACATAGACCCAGAAGTAAGCTACTTGCACTGTAGCATATTACTTTCGAATCAATAATTTTTCAAATTATGAATTTCACACATAAAAAAAAGACATACATTTCTTGGGGGTGCTATGCTATGAGCAATCAATATACTTTTTTCCACATGTCTTGTTCAAACTTTAACGCATAGGGGAGAGTGGGGTATGTTGAGCCATTTTTTAGTTATGCTGTCCTCTAAGCAAGGAGAAATGACACGTAGTAAAAATGAAAACACACACCTATAATTCAGGATATCTCCTATCAATGGTAATGATAATAATTAATATTTGATCAAGGGCAGTGAAAATATTACTTCTTAAAAAATGAAAGTCTTGTGGCTCAACTTGCCCCAGTGTAGGGGTAAGTTGATCCAGGTCAGGGGGTAAATTGAACCACTGTTCAAACCTGGGCATACCTGTTCAAACCTGGGCATACCTACAACAAACCTTAAAGGTAACTATAAACAATAAATAACAAACCAAATACAAGCTTAGTTTTTCAAATATTTTTAATATACATTTCGATGGAATTGATTGATTTTTTTTAACATGTTAAAAGGAAAAGTAATCATACAAATGGTGATACAATTTCATACATCTTACCAATCAAACACAGGGTAAATTCAACTTTAAATGTAGCCTACAATGAGCTCTTATTATCAACTTGGCCTACTTTCATTAATTTCTCCATTGAAAAACTGGCTCAACTTACCCCAAGGCTCTTCGTTCACTTTACCCCATAGCCACCATCTTAGAAAAAATAGCCTAGCATTAAAATTCAGAGTCATCTTTAAATTAATGATTCACATGGTTTAATACGCAGCCAACACATCAACATATACAATATATGTATTTAAACCTGGATACTTTTTTTTTTACATGACAGTCGATATAGCTGACATCTAGAAAATGTACTTTGACAAGCAAAAAACGTTTTTTTGTAAAAATGTTTACTTACCAGACCACAATGAGTATCTCTCTTTCACAGGCAATGATAAATGGGTGGAGCTTGCATAATTTCTGGTCACTTGATTACAACTATAAGGCGTTGCCTGGTTACAGGGGGTGGTTCAACTTACCCACTGGCTCAACTTACCCCCTTCTCCCCTACTGTCCGACATATTAAAAAAATTTGAAAAATTTCTAAATTTGAAAAAACTAGATAAAAAGAAACTAAAGTTAAAATCTTGTTTTTCATTTCCCAAGAGCAATAAAAACACTTGGTAAAAAAATCCTGACTGAGGTTTTCATAATTCATGCATGTAAGTGTTGTAAAATATGTAAATTAAAAAACAAACTCTGTTTTGAGCAAGATTCTTGTGGAGAGGGAGAGACCCAGGATTATTACAGTGCAACAAATAAAGCCAACCCAGTTTCTCACTAAGAAACAAAGCAAAAAAAACAATCCATAAGATTCAGATGCTACCAGACTGGTACACAGGCTATCAATCACACTTCACACATTGCAAAGCCCTGCAGGTCCTGTCACTTTTGCTGTTAAGTGTCTGGATCTCACCCAGTGACAAAGGCAAACGAGCTGCATTACACTTTACCCATTACAGGCAATACAATCACATCAATATTGCACGGCGGGCTGGGAGCCATCTGAGAAATGTTAGGGTTTGTTTTTTTCACCTACCGGAATTTTAGGAAGACCTTTGGAACATTTCCTGGTGATAAAGTAGGATAATCACACATCATGTTATGGTCTTTCACCACTGAAGACTCCAGTGATACTTCAGTCAAGTGTGCAACTCCTCTTTAACTCCATGTTGTTTATTACAGCTTTTCTTTCTGGGTTTCGGTCAGGGCCGGACTGGGACAATAAATCAGGCCGGGAATTATACACCCAGCCAGGCCACTACCAGTTTTTTGTGCCATTTTGCTGGATTTATTTGTCAATATTTACAGTGTTGCTGCCTGTAGTGATAGCCCTCTAAATCTACTACCCAAAAATAAACATATGAAATGGATTACTATTTTTTTTTAAAAGTGCAAATCTATTTAGAAACTTATGTGAACATATTTTAAGTGGACGTGGACCTCACATCCTATAGGGGGGTCCGGGGGCTTGCCCCCCGGGTACGATTTTTTTTTTAAATGTTGGACTTAAATGCATCAATCTGGTGCATTTTGAGAGGGAAATAAAGAGACTACACCCATATGAAACAGAACTGTATACATTTAAATAATCATACAATCATAAAAACATGGCCATAACCAATAACATACCATATCCAATATGAAAAAACATTGAAACTTGTTTATTTATTTGTTTTTGGTTCATTTATAGTTGTGAGTGTGTCTGTGCTCCTGAACCAGCCTCACCTGTCTCCCTCCTCTGCCCCCTGCTCCTCTTTGAGGCAGAAGCAAAGACTAGTTTTAGCTCTCAACAAGTTTTATAAGTGTATCTTACCTTTTTTCACCTAGTTAATGTTTTTTTATTATTATTCATGCATATTTTACTAATCACTCCCCCCTCAAATGGAAATATGTGTTTACATAAATGGTGACCAAACCGTTTGAGACCCACAGAGAACTTAGACTAAGTTAACTATCTAAACACTCAGAGAGTCCTTTACCTCACCTGAGCTGTAGTTATCAGTCTCTCAGTCTGACTGGAGAGGACTCTCCTCCACCTTGTTGTTGAAAAAGCTCCTTATATCCGTTAGCGCAGCTAGCTAGCACTAGATGCTAACAACAACAACAATACACGTAACCGGTGCGTGCGCTTTATCTCACTAGCTCGCGCCACACATACACTAACACACACCCTCCCGAGCTTGAATGACAGAGACCAATCGAGGGCATTAGTATGATCTGTATGAAAGTGGCCATGTCGGCAGGCCACATCATGTAGACAGCCAGTCACCCTCGGTGAGGCAGAGTCAGACCCACATTTGCGCAGCATTGCGTTCACAATACATCAAAAAAAAATCCTCAGGCCAGCAGGCCACTTAACAGGCCAGGCCATCGGGAAACCTCCCGGTCCTCCCGATGGCCAGTCCGGACCGAAACTTTCGGTCCAGTTTCAGTTGAGCTAGGCCTCCAAAGTGTTTACCCTCAGACACCAAAGTCCCGGACCATATCCGTCCTCCATGCTCTGCTAACATCCGGTGCATAGTCTTGCAGAAGCAGGGTAATGTTACCTATGCTAACAACACCACACTTTCAGGTTGTTTCTGTTAATAACTTTCTTTTTTTCATTAGCTTCCATTCGTTTGTTCAAGATCCCATTTGCATTTTAACAGCTATTTCTACTAGCTAGTTAAGTCGAGCTAATGACTTATCAAGAGATACCGTGTTCACCTGGCTTTGTGTGGCAGGAGGAGGCCTGGACCCCTGCAGGGAGCATTAATTAGCTCTTAATGAGTTCGGCTGTGGGCAGCAGGTGTGCAGCCTGCCGGTGCCTGCTCCCTCACTATATCCTGATGCACTTTAGCTGCACTTGTGGCTCTGGCTCTGCTAAGCTAAAACCAGTGGTTGTTTTAAATCATTTATTGTTTTATATATATAGCATTTTTATCGTTTTGGTAATGTAGGGGTGCAAGCACACTCAGGTATTGTATTTTTTGCTATAACTTTTATTGGAGGATGATATAGGTTGAAAACCTAAATAAATATAATTTATGTCAGCTGGAGCAGCAGTAAAGTATTAATTTAAGAGCACATTATCAATGGTAACCTCAAACAGTGCTCTATTTATTTTACAGGCAGAGCACTGTATTTTAAAGTATCTTAAATATCTTAGCTTACTGTGTTAGGGTTGATTTTACATAGTTGGTTTTATTAAACCTGTGTTTTGGTTTGTGTTTTTCACAGGTGGAGTTCTTGCAGTGCTCCAACAGTGAGTTGTTGGCTTTCCAACCATGGTAGCCATGGTAGTCGTCAGTCCTATCCTTCTTTTTTTAGACTTTCAGTACATGTTTTTAATAAATAATCAGTAATGAAGCCCCTTTGTGGTTCATTGTTTAATTCCAGGTTCTTACTTGCCTTTAAAGTTATGCACATATAGCCAACTACTCCACACATTGCAGTCACTTTAAAACAGAGTGGAGGACAGCTTAAACTTGCCATAATTCCCAAACCCTACACTCCTGAGACATAATTGTTCATGAAAAACGTAGGAAAACCTCTCCTAGGTTGGAAAATAAAAACAATTAAGAAGAAAATATTAAACAAAATGCTCTTGAGGGCATGAAGAGACACAAAATTCCACCTAGCTCCCAATAGACTCCCATGTAAACAATTTCTGGATCTTTCTTCAGAACAGAGAGAAGTCAACTTTAAACAAACTGCTCCCATCTCCACATTTTACACACAAAACCCAAAAAAAAAACATATATCAGTTCATTGGGGTTTCCTGATGCTCACGGCCTGTTAATTTTTTGATAGGAGCCATAGTTTTTGAACAGGTGGCAAAATTGTCAGATATAATCCTCAATGCATTCTTAATGGGACTCAGTGCTGCAGCTGGTAACCATGGTGTTGCTGGGCAGATTGAAACCTTTGATCTCTGGGCTCACACAGGTGTTATGATTATTTGTTATGATTAGGTGCTCAGCACAGAAATAAACACACTGGACTTTAACAGACTGTCTCAGCCTATTATTTTCTGTCTGATGGAGACTTCAGCTATTTCAGTATACATCTTGTTGTTAAATACCTTTTTTAAACCTTTTCTTTGAAATATTAAGCTTCTTCACTATTTTTCCTACTCTTCCAGTTTAACATTTCACTCAAGTTTTTTTCAAGTCTTTGCAATGTATTTGAGCGGTAACAATTTGATTCAAATCATTTCACTTTTTCTGCATTTTCAGCTAAATTCAGCAACACATGTTCACATTTTACAGCATTCACACGCATTTTCTGCAGGAAATGCATTTTCTAGTTATATTACACGTTCGAAATAATCAAATCAAATGTGTCTTTGAAGAGGTGCTGATTACTCAAAAACAACTGTACAGTGTGTTTATGCACCTGGCTGCCAAAGATAAACATGCAGTTTGACCGAGAGGCATTTCAGTGCAGAATCAATTTTTATTTATTTAGAAGACGGACACAATTTCCTTAACACGGACACGGAATGACCTCTGGAGTCCAGCATGTATTTGAGTTCCTCTGACCCCTCCTCTGAAAGTGGAGAGGACACTGAGGATTCTTCACTGGGGTGAGGCGGGGTCTGCAGT
This sequence comes from Harpagifer antarcticus, assembly GCA_902827135.1. Lineage (NCBI taxonomy): Eukaryota > Metazoa > Chordata > Actinopteri > Perciformes > Harpagiferidae > Harpagifer > Harpagifer antarcticus. The sequence goes on from CADEHL010001063.1 coordinate 3,220,855, forward strand.
ACCCCGGAAGCCCTCTTCGGAGTAAAAACCCTCCAAGATTCCTCGCCGTCCACTTCCCCGGTAGCCTTGCCAACGTCCTTATAAAGATGGTAGCATTGAAAGCACCCGGTTTCATTAAACAAATAATCAAAAAGGTAACAGTTGGTTTTGCAGCGAGTCATAGGCTAACAGATTACTGTTTCCCTGTAAGACTCACATTTAACACGTGTTGCTTGTATTGCTGTACAATTCAATACACCAGAATAGTTTTAAAACAAAACTTTAAACAAACAACACGATTCACATTACTCACACTCTTACTGTAATTAGTGATTTAATCAACAATTAATGTAGGACACCTAGTTGGGCTTGAAACTGCAGTCGACGCTGCAGCTTCATACTCGCTTTCACAAGTACGGCAAGTACTTTGCCGTACTTAGTTCCCAGCACTTAGTTCCCAGCACGTAGTTCCCCATGAAGCTAAAGAGCAGATCGCGTTCACACCGGAATAAGTCCCTGAGGCAAGCATGCGGCTCTTTAAGCCCTCTACTCTGGCTCCCTTGAGCTTAGACAAAAATAAGAAGGAAATAAAATAATAATATTTGTAGGACTATTTATATTTTGTAGCACGATTGAAAATGTCTCGTATCTTGTATTTTGAGGTGATACTGTGACACATTTTTTTTTTTTTAAAACGTTTTTTATAATATATGTTACTTGTTAGACGCTTTTATCCAAAGCAACTTACATACTCAATACTGTGGACAATCCCCACAGGAGAATTTGGGGTGAAGTGTCTTGCACTTGAACCAGGGACACAACGACATGCTGACTGCAGTGGGGTTTGAACCTGTTTGATCCACTGATCCAAACACCTGCGGCGCAATTAAAACGGGATCGAAAGATAATCTTTCTCTCGCCATTGACTTCAATCCATACTTTTTCCGAAATAAGGTCCCATGGAGGTCCCCCGGAAAGGGAGGGACTTTGCCTCTCTATAGATGAGAGTAACACCTAGGTCACTTCCGGGCGAAAACAACGCTGTCATTTGAATGGCGGTCAATACAAATTCTGAAGTTTTTGCGAATCCGATCAGAATTCTTTGAAAACCGTGGATTTTTGGATCTTCATAGAGCCTGATTACAATGGCCAGTCAGGCAAACAATTACATTCAATCATTTGAAATCGACGATCGGTCTCGATATATGGTTAAATTAAAATCAGTAGGCGAGGCTGTCATTTCGCCAGCTGTAACTCTCATGAGCGAGGCGGAAAATAATAGTTTTATCATGCCAAAAAGCTGCTGTGTCGTTCATTGCACCTCAAACATTAAAAGGAATCCAGAGTTAAGTTTTTCTGTACTTCCTCAACAAAGGACAGTAAAAGAAGAGCTCTGTGGCTTCAGGCCCGATCGCCATTCAAATGACAGCGTTGTTTCCCACAAAAGTGGACGGGCCGTAAAGTGACGTAGATGTTACTCTTATCTATGGACATCGATCGCCTACTGCTATATTTAACCATATATCGAGCCTGATCGTCAATTTCCAATGGCTTAATGTAATTGTTTGCCTGACTGCCCATTGTAATCGGGCTCTTTGAAGATTAAAAAATCCACGGTTTTCTGATCGGATTGGCAAAAACTTCAGAATTTGTATTGACCGCCATTCAAATGACAGCGTTGTTTTCCCCCAAAAGTGGGCGAAGTCCCTGGCCGGAAGTCCCCGGAGTTGGGGACTGGCTTCACTCCACCACTCCCATGTGTTTTTTTGTGTTGCTATAAGTTAGTCTCTCTCCGTCGGTGCGCTGGGCTAATGCTAATGCTAATGCCAGCAAATACAATGGCGGCTTCAAAAAACCTTTCCAAGTTTTACGGGGCGTGGTTTGCAATTCGCCCAGCCAATCAGAAATTGGAACTCTTTTCTCCCCAGGAAAGTACCTGCTCTCTAGCAGGGACTGAAAAGGGGGGAACATTTCTCATGAAATAAGTTCTCTTTTTGAACGCAAAATCAGGAACTATCGGAACTTAAAGGGAAAAGTACGGGGAAAAGTACTCCGGTGTGAAAGCGCCTCATATGATGTGTTTTGTCGGTACCCTAAGAGCTGCTCCTAGAGCCTTCTATTACACAAACAGCTGCACTGGTTGTATTGTCTTTCCTTGCGGCACTTCACAACAGGGGCTGAAAAAGGGAATTAAGGCAAAAACTTTTTGGCCATTCTGTGAGCAAAGTGAGTTTTCATCTCTGTTTTGTCCATAAAATCTAAAAGTTTGAGGTAACACAAGGTCAAACTCAGATCTACTTTTACAAGAATAATCATAAGATGAGTATTTGAATCTTGACTTATCCAACTTGTTCAAGCAGAAGCATACAAAATCTTCCATCTAGACACATATAGGCTTACTAACTGCATGTACACCCTTAGTTAATTTTGTCATAATAGATGTTTGCCATACATTAAGCATGTCAAATAAAAAAAGAGTGTTAAAGGCCTGTAAGAGCCAGTGATGTGGAGCGGTCAGTGTGTGTGTGTGTGTGTGTGTGTGTGTGTGTGTGTGTGTGTGTGTGTGTGTGTGTGTGTGTGTGTGTGTGTGTGTGTGTGTGTGTGTGTGTGTGTGTGTGTGTGTGTGTGTGTGTGTGTGTGTGTGTGTGTGTGTGTGTGTGTGTGTGTGTGTGTGTGTGTGTGTGTGTGTGTGTGTGGTAAAATTGAACTGTCTGAACTTGAACTGAATATTATTGATAAGAGGGATTAAATAAGAGGCAGATGATGGGATGAATCTAGAAACGAAACGAAAGGTGAGACGAGGAGAGAGGAAATTAAAGGATTTGGAAAGAGTTAAGGGGGGATGCAAAGGGGGAAAAGATGAAGGCCATGAAAAGTAGACAAGATGTAAGGAAAATAAAAAGACAGATGATGAAAGAAGAAAGGAGAATAGGAAAAAAGGGAAAGCAAGGGGAAAAGAAAGAAGATATCGAAAGACAAGTAAAAGAAAGTTAAGTAAATTAAATAAAGGAGGAGTTTAAAGAATTTTTGTGAAAAGAAGAGTAGAGGAGGGGAGAGCTAAAGAAAAAGGAAGAGGAATTGGGTCTGAAATGAGGGTAAGAAGAAAGAAGGCAAAATAAAATACAACAATGGAAGAAAGAAGAAACTGAAGATGAGGTACAGAAGAAAGAAATGGGGGCAAGGACGAAGACAGTAGACAGAACTAGAGGATATTGATAGAAGGAACGGATAAGGGATGAAAGCCTTCTTTCACTGAGTGATGAGAATGTACTCACATCACACGCTACTTACCCAGGATTCATAGCGTGAGATGAATTCCCAGCATCCCTTTCATCTCCACAACATCCAGTAGTGGTCCATCAGAGAAGAGCCCAGGGAGACACTCAGTCTGAGACAGACTCACATGTGAACCCACCAAAACAAAACCGCACATAGACTATTACACAATCCAACAAAGACACACACAGACAAGTATCACATGCAAGAAAACACAATAATATGCACACACACTTTAACATTTCCCTCAGGGCCATGTTATACCAAATGAACTACGTAAGTATGCTCAGACAAACGCACACACACGGACACACAACAGTACATGGAAACGGACACTACAAAGTGGTCAGCTGTCTCACCGTATCCGCGGTGATCACAGAAGCCACTTGTTGCCATGGTGTTTGATCTCTCGGTTGGCATGGTTGCCTGAACAGTCTGTCAAATAATTAGGAACACGGAAAAAGAAGAAGAAGCTGTATGTCTGTATAAGTTTGAGATTTAGCTCATTTGTTTAGACTTTAAAGAAATATTTCTACATGTTGGGAAATACGCTGATTCTGTCTCTAATGGGGAGTGAGAAGAGAAGATCAATACTACTCTTGTGTCTGTATGCTAAAAGTAAAGCTTCAGTCAGAGGCCTTGCTTGGCAACAACAACATCCACATACCACCTTCTCTAAAGCTCACTAATAACCCATTATATCTGCATTTGTTGGCAGAGTTTTTAGGAAGTTACTTTTCCCAGCCAAAATAAATAGTTCAGCCAACATTAGCTACTGTCAAACAGCGAATTGCCATTATAACACTACAGTTTTTGTTTGATTTTAACATACAACCAGGATTTTTAGGCATATTTCATATCAATCGATTTTTTTGTCTGGAAAGCAAAAACCTCATGAAATGCAAACCACATATCGTGGTGTTTTGAAATGCGATTCCAATCACAGCCCAACTTTGGTTTCTCAAATCTGATTTAAAAGCGTATTTTGTGTACCTCTCAATGTAACACACACACACAGTTTGTGTAAGGATGGCCCTACACATTATACGATTGTTTGGAGGGCAAAAATGATGGACCTGCCTTTCTCACGCTTCTGCGTCAAAAAGGCCCATCAGGCTAGCTGTTTCCAGTCTTTTTTCGTAGCTAAGCTAACCATCTTCTAGCTGTAGCTTCACATTTCAAAGACAAAAAGTAATTGATCTTTTAATCGCCACTGGAAAGCGTATTTCTCAAACTTACAAACTATTCTTTTAAGAATTAAAGTTTGTTTACTTGTTTACACTCATTCTCTTTGCAACCAACATCCCTCCATCTTCCGTTATGGCTAAATAAATTACACATATCATTTATATATCATTCATCAAGGGATATACTGTCATATTTGCACAGAAAGCAAAAACCAATTTCCTGTTGTGTTAATTCTCTCTGTTTGAAAGGGCACAGATTTCCCCAGTGTTTATTTCCCAACTGTGTGTGTGAATGTGTGAGTGTGTTTACAGATTGTAACTACACTCATGGCTGCTCCAGCGAGGGAACATCAGATGTCTCTCCGTCTCTCCTCCACTATCTCTCGCTCGCTGCATCTGTCCCTTCGGCCCTCCACTACGCCTTCCCTCCATGATCCACGACTTGGCATCGCCACGGAGACGAGAGCCACTTCATCCAAATTGACACACATGATGAGATGAAAAGATTGAAAGAGGAGAGGATAAGAGGGGGAAAGAAGCAAAGGGAAAAAAGACGAGTTAGGAGAAAGAGCAGGGTGAGATGTGGAAAAACAAGGTGAGGAAAAAGACACAAAAGGGAAGCCAGGCTAAGGATGAGAAGGGAGAAAGGGGGTAAGGGAGTGAAGAAGAGAAAAGAAGGAGAGATGAACAGAGAAACAATCAAAGCTTTAAACTCATAGACACAGTATGGAGGCCAGCGATCTGTGAAAGTGTTGGAGTCACATCTGAGTGAAAGCTCAGCAGGGCGAAAGAGCAGCACTGAACAATAAAGAGAAAGAAATATAGAAGGTTAGGACAAAAGTAAAGAGGGAGAGCGTAAATGTTTGTTTACGATCCACATTTTGAATGTGTGAAAAGTTTGCAAAAAGTAAACTTTTCTGATTAGAAAAGATTATTTACTTCTTTCTCTCATGATCAATCTCTATCCTAACCGACTTCCTCCAACTTCTCAATAAATAGAATAACCAAATAATTTATATTTGATTCATCAAGGGACATACTTTAATATTTTACCAGAAAGCAAACACTAATTTCCTGTTGTGTTCATTCTCTCAGGTTGAGAAGGCACATTTATGGTGCGACCTGGTTTTATTTCTTCATTATTCTCTGATAGTGTGCAACATTGATGTTTTGCTCCCACCTCCTGTTAAGTACTCTTCTATCTACTTTAAAGCTAAATAAACAAGGCCATACATGTTTGAATTTTTATCAACTGTAGAGAGTCAATTGACCTACTTATATATCGACATTTTCTGATGGAGGAGAGGAGAACAGGCAATGTTGCAACGGAGACTCGGATGAAACCATCTTCAGATCTGCATTTCCTCTCATCTCTTACATTTGACGCTTTACCTGAATGTCAAACAAAGTGCAAGCAAAGATAAAATGTAAGGTGTGAAGGTATGATCGATTGTCCTAACAGCCACAGCATCAATGCAGGCATCAGCCTTGATGTTACAAGCATGGCTAAGAAGAAGCACAAAAAGTCCAAGATCATGGTTTTTGTCAGGATGTTTCACTACAGATTCCTGCTATTATCGCTATAACGCTATTTACTTAACTGTCCACAAGGATGTAATCTGGTTTCCTTTTATCAAGTGCAAAGCTACATTTGTGGCGAAGTACAAAACCAATTGTTATTTAGAAATAAATGATGGATAAACAAATACTGAAAAAAAGACAACTGGAAATGTTGAGGATGTTTCTAAAATGGTTTAGTTATTTTGGTTAAATATAAGTTAAGCTATATCACATGAACCATGAAATTAAAACCCAGATCAGACATCAGAATATTAAACATGAGCCTTAACCTGGGATTGCATGTGGACAAAATTGAGAGTGGATGGAGGGCATAAAAAGAGAAGTGACTGGTGCTTTGAAGAGTTCCTGCTGTCGTGCCTGGAGGTGACATTCCAAATGTGTGTGTGTGTGTGTGTGTGTGTGTGTGTGTGTGTGTGTGTGTGTGTGTGTGTGTGTGTGGTCTGAGGTCTCAGATCACTGCTGGGATAGATAACTGACAAGTCAAATGGGGCTATCTATGTCCATCCTCTGCTCTCCTATCCTTTTCTACTCTCCTTCTTTCTATCCGTCCCTCTCTCTCAGCTCGCTCAGCTGTGTGACAGATAATTGACATATTATCGGCCAATGACCTTGCGTTGCATGTGAATCCCAGCCAATTAAAAATCGGGCCATTTCCTTGTCAACTCTGCATAATGGAAATTCATACGGTCCGCAATTTAAATGAGCAAGACACACACACATACACACACACACATATGCAAAGATACAAGCACACACACACACACGGTAATTTTGTCATAATAGATGTTCGCCATACATTAAGCCATGCATGTCAAATAAAAAAAAGAGTGTTAAAGGCCTGTAAGAGCCAGTGATGTGGAGCGGTCAGTGTGTGTGTGTGTGTGTGTGTGTGTGGTGTAACCTTGGAGGATAGTAGAAGGGTATATCCAACTAACTTCTCAACTCGCTCAATCACAAAGAGACATAGCGAGGGTGGCTGCAGACCGACGGAGAGAAAGAGACAGATGGAGCGAGACAGACTGACGGCGAGTGACAGAGAGAGAGGAATAGTGACAGAGACGGAGGCTGACATGGAGAGACAGATTGAAAAAGGTTAAAGATTCAGATAGACGGTGAGAAAGTGGGGCAAAGACAGAGGGATGGGAGAATTAAAAAGAAAGAATGTGGGAGACTGAGTGGCAGCATTCAGGAGAAAGTTATAAACGTGGGAAGAAAAAAGAAAGCAAAGAATAGATATGGTTGAAAAAAGAAGAAGAAGAAGAAGAAGAAGAGGAAGAGAGATTCAAACAGAAAGGTGGGAGAGAAAGATGTAGGGGGCAAGTAGGAATAAATGAAGGCAGTGACAAAATCACCTGTAATACATTTTGTTGGAGGAAGATGACGTAAAGATTGCAGGTAGGTGGGAAAAACGAAGGGAGGGAATGAACTCATGGGAGAATATAGGACACAGACAAATAAGGGAGGAGGGAAGGAGGCAAGGAACAACTAAAGGATGAAAAGAAAGACAGAAAAAGACCAAAAAACAGGTAAGGAAGAAAGGAAAACCATGCAAGGTGCATAACAGTTACATTACATTATTACATTGCATTTAGCTGACGCTTTTGTCCAAAGCGACTTACAATAAGTACATAGGACCAGGAAGACACAGCCCTGACGAAAACAGAATCATATAAGTACATCAGGTATCATAGAGCCAAACATTTCAAGTGCTACTCAGCTGGCTATAGATAAGCCAGTCCTATATTAGTATATAAGTGATTTGTTAGTAATTCTATCGCTCGAAGTGGAGTCGAAAGAGATGAGTTTTCAGTCTGCGCCGGAAGATGTGCAGGCTTTCTGCTGTCCTGATGTCAATGGGGAGCTCATTCCACCATCTTGGAGCCAGGATAGCAAACCCACGTGTTTTTGCTGATGGGAACTTGGGTCCCCCTCGCAGCGAGGTTGCAGCGAGTCGTTTGGCTGATGCAGAGCGGAGTGCACGCGCTGGGGTGTACAGTTTAACCATGTCCTGGATGTAGGAAGGGCCAGATCCATTCGCAGCATGGTATGCAAGTACTAGTGTCTTGAAGTGGATTCTAGCAGTTACCGGGAGCCAGTGAAGGGAGCGGAGGAGCGGAGTGGTGTGGGAACATTTTGGAAGGTTGAAGACCAGACGAGCCGCTGCATTCTGGATGAGCTGCAGAGGTCGGATGGCACATGCAGGTAGACCAGCCAGGAGGGAGTTGCAATAGTCTAGGCGTGAGGTGACGAGAGCCTGGACCAGAACCTGGGTGGCTTTCTGGGTCAGCTGGGGACGAATCTTCCTGATGTTGTACAGCGTATATCTGCAGCAACGGGTTGTAGCAGCGATGTTTGCAGTGAAGGACAGGTTGTTATCTAGGGTCACACCCAGATTCCTTGCAGTTTGAGTCGGGGAAACAACAGAGGTGCCGATGTTGATTGTCAGGTCAAGAGTGGGACAATCTTTTCCCGGAAGGAAAAGCAGTTCAGTCTTGTCAAGGTTGAGCTTGAGGTGATGAGCAGACATCCACTGAGAGATGTCAGCTAGACAAGCAGAGATGCGTGCGACGACCTGGGTCTCTGAGCGGGGAAAGGACAGAATTAATTGGGTGTCGTCAGCATAGCAGTGGTATGAAAAACCATGCGGGCTAATGACCGATCCGAGCGAGTTTGTGTACAGGGAGAAAAGGAGGGGACCAAGAACAGAGCCCTGAGGGACCCCTGTAGTTAATTGACAAGGGTCGGACTCAGACCCTCTCCAAGTTACCCTGTAGGTACGGTCTTTGAGATATGAGGTGAGGAGGGAAAGTGCAGAGCCTGAAACTCCAAGTTCTTGGAGAGTGCGAAGGAGGATCTGATGGTTCACCGTGTCGAATGCAGCTGACAGGTCCAACATGATGATGACAGAGGAGAGGGATGCTGCTTTGGCAGTGTGCAGTTCCTCAGTGACAGCAAGGAGGGCCGTTTCTTTGGAGTGACCTGCCTTGAAACCAGACTGGTGCGGATCCAGAAGGTTGTTCTGATGGAGATAACAGGAGAGTTGTTTAAAGACAGCGCGTTCAAGTGTTTTAGACAGGAACGGGAGGAGAGAGACAGGCCTGTAGTTTATAGCATCAGACGGGTTGAGAGTGGGTTTCTTTAGGAGAGGGTTTACTCTTGCCTCCTTGAGACTGTTTGGAAAGTGACCAGAAGTTAGAGAAGTGTTGATGAAATGGGTGAGAAACGGTAGAATATCAGGAGCGATAGTCTGAAGGAGGTTTGAAGGGATAGGATCCAGAGGACAGGTTGTAGGGCGGGCAGAGGTAATGAGGGTAAGAACCTCACTTGGAGAGAGAGGGGAAAAGGAGGTCAGTGTGTGGGTGAAAGGAGGGACTGGTGACCCAGCGGTGAGTAAAGGTGAGTCAGAAAAAGAAGAGCGAATATCATCAACCTTTTTTTCAAAATGGTTAACAAAGTCGCTTGACAGAAGTGAGGAGGGGGGAGGGGCTTTGGGAGGGTCCAAGAGGGTGGAGAAGATGGAAAATAGTTTTTTGGGATTGGAATAGGAAGATTGGATCTTATCTTGAAAGAAAGTGCTCTTTGCCTGAGAGATCGAGGCAGAGAAAGAGGAGAGGAGAGCCTGATAGGTTAGGAGGTCGTCACGGTGTTTGGATTTCCACCATTTCCGCTCTGCTGCCCGAAGGACGGTTCTATTAGCACGCAGTGCGTCATTTAGCCAGGGAGCAAGGGGGGACTGACGAGCCTGCCGAGATGTGAGAGGACAGAGAGAGTCCAGAGAGGATGAGAGAGTAGAGAGGAGAGTTTCTGCAGCAGAGTTTCGAGGCAGGAGTTGAAACGAATCAGAGAAAGGGAGGGCTGAGAGCACCGATGAGGCAAAGGTAGAGGGGCAGAGGGAACGAAGGTTACGGGGAACAGGTGCAGGATGAGAAGAGATTAGTTTGTTATGTTTGGAAAGGGGTAGAGAGAATGAAAGGAAGAAGTGATCGGATGTGTGGAGCGGGTTAACAGAGAGGTTAGAAGTAGTGCAGTTCCTTGAGAATATGAGATCAAGGACATTGCCAGCTTTATGAGTTGGTGGGGATGGAGACAATGAGGAAGCGAAGGCGGTTAACAGAGATGTTAGTTCGTCTATCTTCCCCGTCTGGAGGTTGAAATCTCCGAGAAGTACAGCCGGAGGGCCAGTTTCAGGGATATGTGAGAGGAGATGATCCAATTCCTCCAAGAAGTCCCCCAAGGCACCTGGCGGACGGTAGAGAACAACAATGGTTAATTGTATAGGATGGGTTACTGTGACGGCATGGAATTCAAAGGTGGAAGGAGTGAAGTTAGGTAGCTTGAAGAGGGAAAAGCTCCATTTGGGAGAAAGCTCCATTTGGGAGAAAGCAGGAGACGAGTGCCACCTCCTCTGCCAGTGGGTCTGGGTGTATGGGAGAAGGAGTATGCTGTGGAAAAAGCTGGATGTGTTGGATGGAGTAATCCAGGTCTCAGTGAGAGCAAGAAAATCCAGAGACTGCAGGGAAGCGTAGCCAGAGATGAAGTCAGCCTTGGGAACAGCTGACTGGCAGTTCCACAGGCCACCTGTAACTAGATGTTGGATGTCAGTGGAGCATGTGGGATAGACGAGAGCAGGCCGGTTATGTCAATTACGAGATACACGGGGCCAGTGATAATAGCGAGAGGACACATGAACAGGAATGGAGAAAATACACATGATTATAGCATGAGGGGCTAGAAAACTAAGGAAAATAAAATAAAACACCAGCGATACTTAGCTCAATCAAAGTAGGATTTGCCTCCTCTTTGCCACCCTCGTGACTCCCGCAGGACTCCAATGTCTTCGGCTGTCTGACGCTTGCAGTAGAATATTTGAATGTATTCATGTTAGCTCCAAATGAATAAGCTTAAAAATGACAATGATTTGGGTTAAAACTGAGCTGGACTTTGGAGCAAGCACATGTGACTTTTGAGAGACCATGTGGCTGTGGAGGACAAAGGACCCAATGGGGGAGGGTTACAGCATGTGTTGACTTGCACTGTATGCAAATGCTCTTGCCACCTGAGAATGGAGAAACTCAAGATTTGGGGGGATGGAGACATTTGGGCTGCCAATCAAAGTAGAGAGATCGGATGACCCCTCCCATTGCTTCAGCATAAATACAGGACACACAGCGGTGTTCAGTCTCTTTCTGCTGGCCGGCTGACGTGATCACCAGGTTGTATGTATGTTTTGTGTTGTATGTTTTGTGTTGTATATGTTTTGTGTTGTAAGTATTGTATTATTGTATGTGTAGTGTATTGAATGTAATGATTTCTGGTGCATTGTGATATTGCCATTAAAAGTAGAGTATGGTTGACTTGGTGGCACTGAATTCCTTCCATATACACAGCTCAGAAGGACGCGGGGATATTAGAAACGTGGTGCGTAAATCCATAATAATATCCTAACAGATGGTGCCCCCGACGTACAAGATAATGAGCTGAGGAGGATTCAGACGACCGGATTGGGTCGAGAATAAGCACTTTTAAACGCTTCAGACAATCACAAGGGCCCTACACTACTCAAAGGTATTTCAGACTCCTGTTTGGTACATCGATTGTCTGTGATTGAATACACTAAAATGTTAGGATTGTCTGAAGGCGTTTCACAGTGTTTTTAAAGTTTAAATGGGATATACAATGCATATTTAGAAACATAGTCGTTGATCGCAGGTAGATATGAGTCCGGCGTGGCGTACATAGACATTGTTATTGATTACAGTTTGGCGCGGATCTACAGGTAGATAAAGTCCTGAGTGGCGTACATAAGAACGGTTTAGCGCGGATCTGTGGTAGTCTAGTCCACAGTGGCGTAAGAGACGGTGCAGGCTGGGGGTTGTGAGGTTTGATTCCCACACGCCAGACCTGGAAACCCGATATTTCAGATCGGGTCGCCGGCTAGAACTGAGGGGTTTTACAGCACAGACGAACGCTCTTTAGCTAAGGGCCGGAGTTCTGTGGTATGGTAATTACTCAATATTTATAGATCTCAATGAAGCACACGGATGAGTGAGGCTCATTTGTGGTCTGCTGCTGCCATCTAGTGGCTGAAAGGGGGTAGTACACCTTTCACATTGTTATATGAATTTAGCTTCAAGCGCTGAGGTTAAATATTACATTGCTGACCGGTATTGAAGACGGGAAGCGCGTTAATAGTAACTACGACAATAGCCCAGTATATTAATACATGTGAGCACATGTTAATTGAGTCAGATAAATAAAAGCGAAGTGAATATGGAACGACAGAATGCTTAACACGATTCTGAAATTCCGGGTAGTTACCGGGTACAATGGGAACAGATTAAGAGATTGATTTTCAGAGAATTAAGTACATTCAAATTAAATATAATAGTGGATTATTCTACCTAGATTTAGACATACAAAGAGGACAATTTGTGTGTTATGAACTGGCCTCGTATGGTTTAATTGTTAGTGAACTCAGACTGCAAGCAGTGTGATTTCTCTCTGCACATGTTTGAGTCTCCTTTTCCCTTCCCCCGGTCATCCAAGTTATTTGACCCCATGTGGTCAAGAGCCATTCTGTTAGACTACAATCTTGGGTAAGACAAATCATTGTTCTTTTGTCACATTTTTGAATCACATAACAGTTCATTTTGCTAAATCAATTTATCTTTAATTTGTAGTTGGTGTTTGTTAAGATTTTTAGGCAAATATAGCGCTAAATACAGTTAATTTTGTATTCTGTTACAAATCTAACCATGCTTGTAACACAACATGGATAGATTTAACTTAGATGAAAGACAGATTGTAAAGCAAATTGCACACCTAAACAAACAGATGCAGGCTCTAGATAGATTGAGGAGGGTTTGTCACAATGCTGCCCTCGCAATGAGGGGAATTACAATTCCTCCCGTCACAGACCGAAATCTCCCGGGTGCGATGGCTATCCACAGCCCCATAGAAGCAGATGAATTTAACACTCTTCTGTTCCCTAGAACAATGCAAAATACTGTTGTCTCTAACTCAGATCACAAATCTCAAACTGAGCCCAAACTTCATTTACGATGAAGCAGGAGGCCAGTGTCGTAAAACAAATACCTGAGGGCACTTTGAAGCAGGACGCCGGGGTCGTAAAGGTCCCAGGGCACAGCATGTGCCTCTGCCTCCTATGCATTACCATTCTTTCTTCATGTTTCTGAAAATGAAACCACAGTAAATGGGATTCTTTTTCAGAAAAGGGGGAGTTGTTAGACAATGGGAATTTGATATTTACATTTTTATAGTCTAAAATCTATTGTAGTATTTTTTTAGGTATCATAAAACAACACTGTTTTAGCTTTTTAGGTGAAGTTAATTGAAGATTTGAGAATGTTAATTAGGCGTCCCTAAAAATGATGGGATGTACTACACAAATTATCTGTTACATTCTGATTTTAGATTAATCAGATGACATGTCTTATTTTTATACAGTCCTTTAATGACAGAGGTTAAAACCTGGACACTTATTTTTATTTTTATGCATATACTGCCATCAGGCATATATTTAAATCCAGAGACAGATGCAGTCTCTGTTTGAACAAATATCACAATGAAAAATAGTGGTAGCAAATCATCTTTATGTCAAATCATGTCGGGAAGAGATGAGGAGTTTTGTTTTGAAACAACAGTTTGAACTGAGCCATGTTGGTTTTCAAAAAGCTGACTTTTCAAAATGAAACAGATCACTTTTGAGTGTACAGTAGCAGTTTGCATGGAGATTTATTTGTGAACACTACAGTAGCAGGATGTATTTACCTGTCCTAGGAAAGGGACAGATTATAAGTAAAAGACTGGTTAGAAATGGAAATAAGAAAAGGTTGTTGAAGGCTGAAGAGAAAAGAGAACAGATGGATAAAAGAAGACATCTGATTATTATGTCACACATAATAATCTTGACATAGAAACTAGCTATGAGTAAAACGTGTGGTTTTTATACCATTGTTATCATGAACTAAAAATAAATAGGGAAATAGTATCTTGTTAAAGATGAATGGATTTCATATCCTAGAGAGGATTAGTTATTGTGAATACTCCACAAGGTATCTACTAATGTATTTTAAAGAAACAAATTTAAAGAAATTGAATTGACTTGATAAATAAGTAAAGATAAAAAGTTGTATTAACCATGAATTAATCAATTGGTAAATTAAAAATAGCAGTAAAGAAGACTGAAATAGATGGACAGGGCAAGATATTAAATGTGTTGAAGTGATATCTTGCTCAGAAGGATAAAAGGTGGTTAAAATACCACGAGTGAAGTTGGAAAAAGTATGTAGGAGAGAGAGAGAGAGAGACAAGACAAATAAGATGTTTGAAAAGATTAGAAAGAGTAAAAGTTATATAAAGTTAACTACTATTCTGGACAATGTCATGTTGTTTTATGAGTAAAAAACATGGAATAAAATATATTACTAAGATATAAGAAAACATGTGAAGAGACAGGCATGAAATGGTTAGACACATGGCCCCTAGTTCTTATGTAAATCAGGAGCTCAATTAACAAAGGGACAGGTTTGTCTCCTTTGAGCTCACTCATGGTCACCAGTTCCCAGGAGCCCTGAGCGTAGGGTTGAGGGATTTTGTATCAGATTTCTCCACACAGATTACAGAGGCAAAAGGGGGACATCAAACCCCAACTGGCTGGGACCCAGGTTCTCTGGACCCCATCGGGCGATGCAGAGGACATCTCACGCTGTCCGCTTGGAAGGGAAAGGAGACATCTGGTACCACTGGAATCAGTGTGCAGTGGGGAAACCTCCAGGAAGGAGGTGTGAAAGCTGTCATCCTCCTCCTCGTGCTGGGCCTGATGTACCTGACCAAGCAAGGGTGGCGACTCCACGGTGTGGGAAGCGTATCCAAGGACGCAGTATCAGGAGTTCCGGGTCTCGCCACGGATGGAAGTACCTGACACTACGCAGACAGTGAAACCAGGAAAGTGAGTGTTCACCAGAGCGATAAAGAGGAGGAGCAGGCACTCGCCAAAGGGGGAGGGTCCCTAACAAACACTCCTGTCTACATCGACTGCAGTTAGACTGGCGAAGAGACCATCCTGGATACATCTGACTGTGAAGCTGTTTAAACCTGAAACACAGAAACTCGCCTCTACTGTGGTGAAGTCTGGCTACAAAGGGAGGTGTCCGATAGGGTCGCTTGTCTCAAACCAGTGAAGAAACCAACAGAACCCAGTGGAATTTAAAGAGTGGACGTGAGCAGGGAAACAGTAACGGGTCTGAGGGATAGAAACTGACGATGTACAGAGAAAGAATTGGACCATGGGGATTACATTTAAAACATGTGCCTATACAATTTACCTACCTCAGCCGTTTGGGTACTTTTGTATATGAATTTTTGATATCATTTGTATCTTTCCAGGTTCTATGTTATTCCGGAGTATAAACAGGAGGGATATTTTGGAGACATACTGAGGTCTCCACTCTTTGGGAAGTTTTAATGCACTGATATCATGTGTGGCTCTGAAACTAAAGCGGAATGAAGTATACATGAAGTAATGTTAAAGCTTGAAGACACTGCAATTTTGCCGATTACAGATTAATTGAATCACCACTGTGAAGGTTATACCTTATGACGATTGACTATACTCAATCAGAATGATTTAAGGGTTTTAACTTTGTGGTTACTAAGTGATGTAATTGATGTATGGAGTTATTTACATATTTTGGTATTTCTAACACGGTCATATGAAGTTGATATGTGGAGCCATTTCTGAACGTTTAAATAGTCTGAATCCCGGAACGAATGTGAATGTCTTGAAAGTAATTGATTTATTAGATTTAAATCAAAAGGGGGAATTGCAGTAGAATATTTGAATGTATTCATGTTAGCTCCAAATGAATAAGCTTAAAAATGACAATGATTTGGGTTAAAACTGAGCTGGACTTTGGAGCAAGCACATGTGACTTTTGAGAGACCATGTGGCTGTGGAGGACAAAGGACCCAATGGGGGAGGGTTACAGCATGTGTTGACTTGCACTGTATGCAAATGCTCTTGCCACCTGAGAATGGAGAAACTCAAGATTTGGGGGGATGGAGACATTTGGGCTGCCAATCAAAGTAGAGAGATCGGATGACCCCTCCCATTGCTTCAGCATAAATACAGGACACACAGCGGTGTTCAGTCTCTTTCTGCTGGCCGGCTGACGTGATCACCAGGTTGTATGTATGTTTTGTGTTGTATGTTTTGTGTTGTATATGTTTTGTGTTGTAAGTATTGTATTATTGTATGTGTAGTGTATTGAATGTAATGATTTCTGGTGCATTGTGATATTGCCATTAAAAGTAGAGTATGGTTGACTTGGTGGCACTGAATTCCTTCCATATACACAGCTCAGAAGGACGCGGGGATATTAGAAACGTGGTGCGTAAATCCATAATAATATCCAACACGCTCCAGGAAATAGCTACCTAAAAAGGAGCCTGATTGCTGAGTCCTCACAGCAGTGGGGCCACGCCCCTCTAATTAGTTAACTCTCTACAGCTGATGGGCGACAGCTGGGCGGGCCGGCGCTATTCTCACGCGGTATCGAGTGCCCTTCTGAGATGAGACCAGATTTACAGTTTCCCCTGAGCAGATCTGAGATGTAAAAATCTCTCTACAAGGTACAATAACTGCAGAACAATTATAAAGAGTAGAATAAATGAAACAGAGAAGTCTAATTAAACAAGAATATAACTTACAGTGGTTGCTGCGTCAACAGGTCTTGTCGTGACCCGGTCGATATGAAGACTGAGTTCTTCAGATTTTAAATGCCTATTTGAGTGCTTTTTAGCTGGAAAATGATTAATTCACAGCGTTTGTACTTCACGCAATCAGCTGGGTGGGCCGACGCTATTCTCACGCGGTATCGAGTGCCCTTCTGAGATGAGACCAGATTTACAGTTTCCCCTGAGCAGATCTGAGATGTAAAAATCTCTCTACAAGGTACAATAACTGCAGAACAATTATAAAGAGTAGAATAAATGAAACAGAGAAGTCTAATTAAACAAGAATATAACTTACAGTGGTTGCTGCGTCAACAGGTCTTGTCGTGACCCGGTCGATATGAAGACTGAGTTCTTCAGATTTGAAATGCCTATTTGAGTGCTTTTTAGCTGGAAAATTATTAATTCACAGCGTTTGTACTTCACGCAATCAGCTGGGCGGGCCGGCGCTATTCTCACACGGTATCGAGTGCCCTTCTGAGATGAGACCAGATTTACAGTTTCCCCTGAGCAGATCTGAGATGTAAAAATCTCTCTACAAGGTACAATGACTTATTGATACTTAAATAAACCATCCAAGGGTGATATACATCCTTAAATCATCACAAGGCAAACTTGATAAAAGGAATGGTAACTCCATAGTAACAGTATAGACAACAATCTTTAAAATATATCAAAAACATGTAAAACACACTCTTAACATCAATGAAACTAGTTAGTAAAATGTTGTTAATAACAATGAAATACTAAAAATGTAATTTACCTGAAAATCCCCATACAGAAGCATCACATTTTTATGTTCACACACTATTATGCTACATTATTATAATGTTTGATTTTTTATTTTCAATTGTTTGAAATAAATGTATGGTTTTGAACACAGTGCATGTGTCAGTCTTTTCATCAATAGTATTTCCAATATGTGTACACCTGCAAGTGATGTCTGTATAATATGCACCTTCTTGATGCTTTAACATTTATGACCATAATGCAGCCTAGAGAAGCTGTGGGTTGGGAGGTGTTCAGTAATGGTGTTCAGTCATGGCAGCAGTGCGGACCACTGGTTCCTGTGTATTTATGCAGCACTGCTGGACCACAAGAGATGCATAGAGAAATAAAAGACTTTTATGGGGCAACGTGGTTGGGAAACAGTCTTTGTGTCTGATCTATGGGCTCTCACACAATATATTCCATATTCTGCCAACCTGTTGCCATTGTACTGAATCTTCAACTGAAGACAAATTAGCATTTAAATGAGGCAAGTTATTTTCCCCTTAACGCCCGCTCTAAATTACGCAATAGCTTTGATTGAGATGAGAGGAGGGAGACTGCTGGCTTTTTTAGTGTTATTGACCCAGAAAAGGTTGAGTGAACATGCTCGCTCTTCTTCAGCAACACCCCGCCCTGCATCTAACTCACAAAGTTAAACTGGCTCACAGCTGAGAGCTACTGCTGCTCAGTAGCCTACAACCAGAATCTGGGATGTTTGGCACCGGACAGCTTGACTGATGCTGGCTGTCTCGCCTAAAGAGCCACTCCAATGATTTTCAGCCTTATCTCTACAGTATACGTGTGGCAGAGAGATTCTTTAATGCACCTGTCCACTTGGCAGGACTCTCTGCACCTTATAGGAAGGCGCTGTAACCCCCACCCAAAGGATGAGGAAGTCCTGGGTAATAACTAGCAAGAAGCATAAATTCCCTTACTTCTTTTAAGTCATATTGTGGGCAAAGTAACATGATAAAAATGTTGCCCATCTTTGAGAACATTCAAAGGTGTTGGGTTTTAGTTGGGGGTTTTAATGACTAATTACTTAACTTGAAAAGACACATGAAGCCAGAGACACTTAAGTGCCACCATTGATATTTTCTTCTATAAAACATCTCACAGGTTTTGTTTGACACTTTTTTTACATTGTTCATTGACGCACAGTGTTACTGCACCTATGATAGAGTTCAGCGGAGAGAATGTAAGAAGTCACTCCTACATCCAGAGGGTCGGTGCTCCCCTGCTGCTGTGACTAACCTTTGCTTCACCACCTTCGCTTTAATCAAAGTGCTGCAGCAGTAAGGCACATAGGGTCTTTCCAGTTGAGTGCCACATACCAAAATACAACCTCCCAAAACTGTGATTTTCCCTTTTACTTAACTTATGCACAAGCATCTTTTACTTAACTTATGCAAGAGCATCTTTAACTTTGGATGTGTGGTTATTAACTGTAAACTCTGGCATGAACCGCTCCCAGTGTTTACAATACCTCAAAATAACAGCTGCAAAGATATCTGGATCTGTATCTTTTTTCTGACAATGTCTGGCCTATACTCTTATCACCAACCATCTATTATGTATTGGCTGTTTTTAAAGTGTGATATAACACAAGCTAAATTAGCAAGTTCTTACAAATACAATTACATTAGGTAAAAATAGTTGTTTGACTGCGATTGGTTCCTCAGTTGAGCTCAACCCTGGCCACTCGACCAGAACAAATTTCATATACATAAATATACAGTCACATAAAAAAATTTTTTTAAATGTTACATGTAACATTTTCTTCAATTCTAAGTATAATAAAGCGTGTCTCGTTTCATTTTGGAGAACTTCTAGATTAAATAGCTAAGTATTATTCAGTATCTGACTGCAATGGTGTGACAAAGAAGAGAAAGGTGATATGAAAAGGCAATTTATTCAAATAAAGGGAGCAGGTCTGTGGGGATCTCTCGACAGGAGAGCAAAAGGTGCCGGGTTAATACTCCGAGACTGGCAATTGAAAATGTGTGGACAGGGACACATTCTTTCTATCTGGGAGGTCATTTGGAAATAGAGTGCTGAGTAGCCTTCTCTCTGCCCCTGACTGGAAGGCTGTCTTTCTTGCTCGCTCTCGATTTCTCTCCTCTGTGCCCCTGACTGCGAAACTCCATAAAGAGTGATGGATGTTGATGGAGACACAGGGTGGTGATTATGGATCATCGCAGAGATTCGAGGAAGGACGCAGACAGACGGAAACTGAGAAAAGAGGGAGACTCCTGCAGCCTTACAATGGTTAAAGACTGGATTTAATCTGTTTCTTATAGATGGAGCTGTTGCGCCACTGAGTGGTGAAATGTATAACTGCTACCACTAAGGTTATTACGAAAATATATACAATATTTCGAATTGAAACTTTCATATAACATTCAAATTGTCACAGGAAAAACATTGATACTCTGTATTAATTGAATGGATGTTTTAATTTTCCTCTTTAACAGGTGTCAGTTTGAGATCAAAACTGCTAAATTTGTCTGGGAAGAAAGTAAAGTGTCCTTTATACTTTGCCATATTCAAGTCACATTTTTGATTATTAACCACTGTCTATTTGGCTTGTCATGATATGAGTGATTTCAAACACAATACTCATTATGCAGCAGAATGGTCCCTGTCATAGTTATATAATTATATTTACATTAAAGGTCCCATGTCATGCTTTTCCGGTTATTACCGGTCCCCTTTGGCGTGTTCACACCGGAGTACTTTTCCCCGTACTTTTCCCGTTTAGTTCGGTTAGTGCCTGGAATTTTGCGTTCACACAAAAAATAGTAGGCTACTTATTGCGAGAACTTGTACTAGGGAGAAAAAAATACCAATTTCGATTGGCTGGGCGAATCGCAAACCACGCCCCGTAAAACTCTGAAAAGTTTTGTGAAGCCGCCATTGTATTTGCTGGTGTTATGACATTAGGGCATGGATGTATAATAAGAACTGGATACAGCGTGGGAGGCGGGGCCTCATTCATTCCTATGAGAGTTGCTCATTGGCGCATGATGATAAAATGGCCCAACTTTTGAGAGAGCGAAACGTCACAGATTACCCGGCATGCCTGAGAAGTACCCGTATGTGCGCTCATAGCGCATGCGCAACTTTAACCAAAATGCTCCTTCACATCAAGCACGTCAATTTGCGTACACGTAACAGCACCGCACGTTCATGACAGCATGGTAATGATTTGTTATTATGATGGATTTGATATTAACGAGGCGGCAGTTAGCAGCTAGCGGCTAGCTAGTCATTATGCTAATGTACACATCAATCGTTGTGTACTTATATTACGCTAACGCTGTAACAGGATCTAGTGATATCCAAGCAACAGATCTTCATTTAGCATGAAAGAATGATTGCACTGTGTGTATATATATATATATATATATATATATATATACTTATAATAATAAGTAATATTAACTTTATTTAATACAATGTAGTATGATAATGAATTATAGCAAACATGTGCAATATATCCATTATTACAGCTCCGTGGCAGTAAGACGCTATGGGTCCGTTCTTATTGTGCATCCATGGGTAAAGATAAACGCAACTCACATTGGTTTCTCAAACAGCATCTCTGTAAACTACGTGTATTGTATTCACTGAATTTCACTCTCTGCCTTTAACGGCTCGTTGTAGCTCCAATAGCTCCAGCCCCCACCCTTCCTGTGAGCACAGTGTGCTCTGATTGGACCATAGGTCGGGACCAAGCGGCAAACTCTGGGGAACATCCCAATATGGTCTAGCTGCGGCCGCGGACAGTACACGACGGTACACGACGGTACACGACGGTACACGACGGTACACGACGGTACACGACGGTACACGACACGCCCACCTGACACGACACTACGGTGACTGAGAGGCATGGCAGATGAAAAGCGAATTGACGACACTACACGACACGCCCCCTACTACGCCGCCTACGGTGGCTGAGAGACCGTACATGGCATGTTATTGTAGCATTTTAAGCAACTATATTAATAACCTAACCCTTTATCCCATTTTGATGGTTGACATCTCATTACTATATATTATAAAAATGCTTGTCATGTAGGCATACTGGAGGTACCGTTCCAATGATGTATTAATAATAAGATATATATAGCGCCTTTCATGAGACCCAAGGTCGCTTTAAAAAGAAGAACAAAACAACAAATAGATTTGGGGGCAAAGGCCTTGGCAGACAGATGGGACTTGAGGGCCCTTTTGAAGGCGTCAAGCGTGGGGATGTTGCAGATCTCCACAGGGAGAGCGTTCCAGAGAGTGGGGGCTGCCATACTGAAGGCTCTGTCCCCGAAGGATCGCAGGTTGGTGCGGAGGGCCAGAGTCTGAAGACCGCAGGTTCCGGGGTAGGGCATGTGGGAATTGTATTGATTTGATACAAGCAAGCCATCTCACTGATAAGACAAGATGGTATAAAGAAGTCATATGTAATATTATAAAATCACATGCATCAGGGGTTGTACACTTTAAATGACAGCAGGGGTGAATTTCATTTTATAATTTTGCAATAAGTCAAAGATATGTTTACTGTATATTATAAAAATGCTTGTCATGTAGGCATACTGGAGGTACCGTTCCAATGATGTATTAATAATAAGATATATATAGCGCCTATATATATATATATATATATATTTTATATTATTTATATTTATTTTGCTATATATATATAGCAAATATATATAGCAAAATAAACACAATTCCAATGATGTATTAATAATAAGATATATATAGCGCCTATATATATATATATATAGGAATTGGAATTGTGTTTATTTTGCTATATATATATAGCAAAATAAACACAATTACACTGCGCTAAACAGCCACATCGACAAACAAACGAGAACCTAAATAGTATGTAATTATATCTAAAACCACAATATGTTAATTACCTGTACTCGGTGTGCCATATTGTTGGTTGTCTGTTGTCTGTAAACCTCCATGTCTCCTTAAATATCCTTGCGTCAGCGTCTCACGTGTTGGGCGTGCTCTCTTCTGACCATATTTGGAAGTACAACTTTCGCGGCCGCAGCTAGACCCTTCTCAGCCACCGTAGTGTCGTGTCAGGTGGGCGTGTCGTGTACCATCGTGTGCCGTTGTGTACTGTCCGCGGCCGCAGCTAGACCCTTCTCGAACATCCGGGACGCCAATACCAGTGCCACACACTGCAGTTCATTCATGGGTCGCTAGGGACTGGCTACAGAAAGGAGCAATTTCCATAGACCCCCATGTTAAAATGCCCAACTTTACAGCAGAAAAAAACATGTTTCTACCCATGGATGCAATAAATATTATTATCGATATAGTTAGATTCCACCTTCATGATTATGAATCTGTGAGTGAATTGTTTTCTAACACAACCCTTTTATTTATATTAGGTCTTAAAGTTTTTGCATAAATTAGGGCGTGGTCACTTTGATGGACACGTACATGCCTCACTGTCAGCTAACAGCAACTTGTCCACTCTGCTAGGCTACAACCATAGAGGCTACAACGTTAGTTAGTCATAGTACTGTACTTGACCCTTTAGCTTCAGCCGTGTTCGTGGTGATTGTGGGAATATTGTTGCAAATACCAGACAATTAAAATGTCGTGCTGTGCGCTTGAATGTACTAACAGAACTTCCAAGAAGTCTACTCTCAGCTTTTTTCGGTGAGTAAAATGATAATATTATACATGTTTGTTAACCCCGTTAGCAGGTGTTTGTGTGCTTGTTAGCTTAGCTTGTGATGTAGCTTATTAGCCAGCTAAGGACGTAACCCTTTATACATGTGTATATATATATATATTAGGGCTGTCAGTCGATTAAAATATTTAATCGCGATTAATCGCATGATTGTCCATAGTTAATTGCGTATAATCGCAAATTAATCGCACATTTTTTATCTGTTCTAAATGTACCTTAGAAGAATATTTTTCAAGTTTTTAACACTCTTATCAACATATGAGTGGACAAATATGCTTTATGCAAATGTTTATTATCATTTTACCGATGACAAATATTCTCATGAATATTAAACACAACAACCTCTGAACATTACAAATATTCGCCTCAATTCAACCTGGAACACGTGTGTGTGTGTGTGTGTGTGTGTGTTTGTGTGTGTGTGTGTGTGTGTGTGTGTTGGATCGTTGGAGCTATGTGCAACTCAAGGCATATGCTCGAACGGGAGCTACCTGGACGCTGCAATCATGTTGCGCACTATCCGTGCCGAGTGTGCTGACTTTTCGTGCAATGTCCCGCTGTCTGGCTTCCTGCATAAAGTCAAGTGCTCGGCGCAGTTGTCGGCGAAATGTCGCTCCTCTGTTTTCATTTAAACAGCTCCTTATATCCGTTAGCGCAGCTAGCTAGCACCAGATGCTAACAACAATGCACGTAAGGGCTCGCTCGGGCCACACATACACACACCCTCCCGGTCCTCCCAGTAGCCAGTCGGTGCCTGCCGGTGAGCGTGGAAGTGTGGTCTGCCACAAGCTGACGGCAGGAGCGGGGCTGTCAGCATCAGCTTGTAGATGGTATTTTAAACTCGATGCGCTCTGAAACTACGGGGCGGCCGAGGGAAAAAAATACACATGCGTTAATTGCGTTAAAATAATTAGTGGCGTTAATTTTTTTTTGTTATTAACGCTTAACTTGACAGCCCTAATATATACATTTTAGTTTATGATTCAGCCTTGGGTAAGACTTTTATAGTATATGGCTATGACGCCCATAATGCTAAACGGAAGCAAATGTTAAAAGGGGACCCAATTATCCCATAGCTAGCCCCCTGCGGCTCCGTTAGCTTCGGCCAGCGGCGGAGCCCGGCGTTATAACTGGAGATCAAGGAATGCAGCGAAACCATAGAGTGAAACGCGGACTTGGTTCGCCTGCAGCCCGCTATAGTATTAGCTAAATAAATGATGTTGAACAAAGCTTATTAAGCTGAACATCGCCACAATTGTTCTGCTATGTATCGGTACTTATTTTTATTTTCTTAACGTGTGAATGACAAGCATTAAGAATAACAATAAATAGCTATTTATCTTGCACATTGTCTCGTTTGATTATGAATGTAACGTTTATATAGTGGAACTACACTGTTTTATCAAAACCAAAGTGCCACGCAGTAACTTGGTAGGCCCATGCATGTATTTCAGCAGGAAATGTGCAACCTAGATGACATTTACGTTTATGTAAACGCAGTAATGGATTACATCTAACACGAATCAAGATCGTATAGAAAAAAAGGAAAGTGTAATCATTAGTTACATAGGAAAAGATGTAATCAGATTAGTTTGACTTTTTTTAATAATAGGGAAACTCAGGATTACAATCTTATTCAAAACCTAAAAAGAGCTGTTTGTTGTAAAATGATCAAATTGTATCTCTTCTCTGGAAGCGGTACTGTTCTGTAGGCTAATACTTTAATTGTGAATCTATACACCTACTGCCTGAATCTGCTTTATGGAATTATATTATACATTTGAGTAAAAAAAAATCATATTAATATTTCTTCTCTCCTGTGTTTATTTGCATTGCATTTGATATTGAGGTAATCCAAAAGAAAAATAAAGTCATCAGGTTACATTACTTTTATATCTTGATACTCACATTAAGTTACTGGCTGTGTTTTTGGCAAGTAGCCGTCCCAACCCTGTACATAAGTTATATATCATTTTAATTACTGATACAGTTGTTGCACATCTTTCATTTATTTTCTAGTGTACTTAAGTCATAAAATGATTCGAAACCTTTACTTTTCATAAAATGCAAGATGTAACTTTCAATGTGGCTTGTGTATTTATCACATTTTCAATGTGAAATAGATCTGATTAAATAAAGAGTAAAAGCACAAGCTTAAATGTTGACATTTATCATTTTCCTATGCTTATTGTTAATGTAGTGGTGTTATAAACAAAATGTTGTCGTAAAGGAAATTAAGATGTTTTTTATTTGTTGACAAAAGATTTAAAGTTGATGCTCACAACATGTGGGAACATTTATGGAGAAAAATGTTTCTATTGTAAAACAAATATTTATCTGCATACTGAACAATTTGGAAAGGGTAGTATTCATTGTCAAGATTGTGTTTTTAAACTTGGGACTCTTTTCAGACTGCTACGGCTTGGGAAAAGATTTGAGCCTTAATGTGTAATGTTTTCTGTATTGTATGGTAAGCTTATCCTTTCATTTGATAGTCCCATTTGGATGTGATAGCTAACATTTTCAGTAAGCAGTAGACAAAAGAAGTGAAAATATGAATGTAATTTATTTTCAATATTTACATAATACAGAATTATTTTAACAAATAAAATAACAAAAAACATCATAACAAATACAAAATAAAAGGTTTGACAGACAGCCATGCCCAGCATGGGCCTGGAGAGCTACGGAGTCCATTGGGGGAAGAGGAAGAGCAGCCATGTTAACAGTGTTATGGCTACAGATGTAATATCCAACTCAACATTAGCCATGACAGTCTGGGCTTAGCAAGGGCCTTAGAATACATACTCTAAAGGCCAAATCCAAAAACAGTGATACTGACATTTTAGCAGTTCACAGTCTTTGGAGGTGGTCTTTCAATTGGCTAGTGACTTAAAAAAAATATAATTTCCCCTAGGGGTGAAATGAACTCTATCTCGCAAAAAAAGCCCAGGACTGTCATGTCTAATGTTGGAGTGGTCAACAATGACACCATTTAGGCTATGAACAAAAGTAGCCATAACACTGTTAACAAACTTCCGGGCCTTGTCAATTTTGACAGGATTTGCACCAGCCCTCCACCGGCGCCTCTGGTTGACCTGGGAGAGCATGATCTTCATGCCAGGGTGCCGATGGTGAAGCTGGTGCAGGTCCTACTTCATCTGGTTCAGCAACTGAACACTGGGCACATCCCCCAAGTCATTGCCGCCACAGTCGATGAGGAGGACATCCGGGACTGCTCTTCCTCTCAGGGAGTAGGAAAAGAAAGGGAGGACACCTCTCCAGCGCAGTCCACCCCAACTGAACCAGCAAACCCTCAGGTCGAGGCCAAGGTTGCTGCCGATGGTCTCTGTAGCTCTCTGGGCGCCACGCCGGACATAGCTGTCTCCGATTATCCATACAGTCACAATGGGAGGAAAATAAATGAGAGTAACAAATGCTTCAGATAATGAGGAATATCAAAGTAAGTATAAAGGGTTGCTCATTTTGTTCCTTTGACAATAACATACAAAATAACTATGAAATCACACCTGTATGGTTAAAAGTAATAAGAGAGCAAAACCTCAAAAAACAGATTAACAGCACACAGTTTATATATATACTGTGTGCTGTTTATCTACAATTGTGCACACATGTATATATATATATATATATATATATATATATATATATATATATATATATATATATATACATATATGTATAGTATGTTTGTGTGTAATGTCAACCATCTGAAGTCATGTAAAGTAAGCCAGGACCATCAACTTACAGGTTGTGCAGTTTGGCGTGGAGGAGGTTGCCATCTTCATTTTTCTTAATGCTGAAAGAAATAAAAATGGTTAAATCAATATAAAAGCACCTTTCTTTTTCTACAGTCATATTTCATTAATTAAATTTAATTCACGCAACACTGGCCATATCTCTGCTAGTTTACAAAGTTTATTTACAAATTACATTTATATTTGAAAAACGGTGAAGCACTTAAAAAACAATTGTATAGTGTAGGTTCAAGAACATTTAAATCAAAAGGACAAGTTTTGTAAAGTTACAGGGTATCTTACCTTCAGAATATGCCGGGAACGAGGAGCAGTGACCGCAAGCTGCGTTGTTAGCATAGACTGTGTTGTTAGCATAGGTTGTTAGCTTAATACTGAGAGCATGTTAGTTTAGCTTCTTAGCCTGAGCTAGGTCTGGAACGTCACGCTCGTTGGCAGCAGGTCCCGCCCTGTCCCGCCTCGGCTCCGCCTCTTTGCCCTTATTTGGAGCAGGCGGGAGTTAGACTCTGACGTCACTGTCGAGCCGACTCCGCCTACTAAGGGCTTCACGGCAACTCTGCAGAATCCTATGGGTGACGTCAGGGACCCTACGTCCATTTATATATACAGTCTATGGTCGTTTCCCATCAAGCATTTCGCTTCCGCAGCCCGTGGAGAGGAACTGCGCCGCCTCGCCGCGCTTCGCTCTCAAGGCTGCGGGCGTCTTTGTCCCGCGAGATTTCAACGTCTCATGTAGGCGAGCCTCCAGAGCAAGTCGGACAAAATGACTAACCATCATGCAACGCACGAGCAAGACGTTGATCGAAATTGCGCAGGTCTGCGCAGGTCTCGCTTGTCTCAAACAAGCCTAGTACTACAGCTTTTATAAATGTTCATATCATTTAGTTTTACCTACAGTTAAATTATACTTGTCAGTGCAAATAAGTTGCATGGTTTAAATTATGAAAATGGGCCTGACATGTAATTCGTTATTTAAGATAACGTAAAATTAAATAAAATCATTAAAATTATTAATAGCCTACCGAGAGATTGCTCGTGAATTAAATATTACAATAATAAAAAAGGAGTATTAAACGTTCATAATGTCTAATAGAATAACAATACAAGTAATACATTTATCAAAATGTGTAGAAAAATATATGAAAAAAACAAAAGAACAGTAGTGTTACCAATATAAACCGTATATGGGAATATGGAACTATTAGTGCCTAATCATTCAAGTAATAAAAATAAGTAATGCCTAAACAGAATTTGTTATTGGAAGAAAGGTTGGTTAATTTATTGAATTAATAGAACAAAGACATAGAGATGGCTTTTAGGGTGATCAATCATTCTCCTGTGTTAGCTGTTTGTGATGACACAGTATGAAGTTCATACATATTGTTTGTTCTCATTCCTTCAATATTGTTTTCCAGAGGGTGCACCATACCTCATTTTAACCCATATCACCTCGACCAGCTCCATTACAATTCAGAGACACATATTGCACTATTTACTCCACTAAATACATTTTATAACTTGTACTTTGAAGTTTCAGGGCAATAATACAGATATCAAATACATAAATCTTATATTTTAATACTATTATGTTAACTTAATGGATCCCATATTGAAAAATGTATAATATAATATTGCAGAGCAATAAGCTCCTCCTTTACCAGCTGAAACAATTAAGTGATTAACTCGTGAATGCATTGCATCAATGATTAACATCCGATAATGCAATATACAATTTTGAAGACTTTGAGTACTTTTTGGCACATGAGGTATAATTTGATGCTAATTCTTCTGCACTTTTACTAAGGGACCATTTTGAATTCAGCACCACTCTTGTACAAGAGTACTTCTACACAGTAGTAGTCAAGTAAACAGATGAGTAATTCTT
Source organism: Harpagifer antarcticus (assembly GCA_902827135.1). NCBI lineage: Eukaryota > Metazoa > Chordata > Actinopteri > Perciformes > Harpagiferidae > Harpagifer > Harpagifer antarcticus. The sequence goes on from CADEHL010001063.1 coordinate 3,249,787, forward strand.
TCAACACAGTTTAAACAGCAAAAATAATAATCTTGTCGCTGCTAATGGAAGGTCGTTATTACCTGAGGGTAACATTACCTAAATCAAATTCTCTCTCATAACATAACAGTTAAGAAAATGCCCATGGGGATTTCCTTATTGCCATTTCTATCACTATAACATTTTCACATATGTGAAGCAGCCCAAATCCACAACAGTCACAGTGACATTTCATCTGTGATATTTAACCACTGTTTGTCCCTGAAGACATCCTAACCTACTTGAATCACTGTGCTGAGGAAGGTTATACTCCCCTGCCTCCACGAGTTCAGGCCAGTGTTACTGACCTCCATCTTAATGAAGTCCTTGTATCTTTTCTTATATCTCATGTTTTACAGCCTCACTCCTCGACCTGCTGCGGCCGGCCAGCCCTTCAGGGTGAAGTGTCTGCTGTGTCAACATGGTCCCATAATTTGTCCAAAGAACTCCTGTAACCTCAGTGACTCTGCCATCACACTATAAATATAGAATATACGCATTAGCTGTAAATACAGCAACATCATCCTGAAAGTGGTCTGTGGGCAAATTTCCCAGCGTAACATCTCTTCATAAATCTGCTGCTGGATGTTATTAGGCTTCCTGTTTCTACCGTGACCACCTGTCTGTGCCATTTCACTGAGAGAGATGTGGGCTCTATCCACGACTCCTCTCCCTGTACACAGATGACTCCTCATCTCTTACTTCCTGTCTGTCAGTCAGACGCTCTTAAACCCCTCTTGGGCGATGTCAACTCTGATGAAAAGGGCTCAGCTGAAAATACACCTCAAGGTGACGATTCCATTTAAAAGGGAGGCATGTGGTGCAGTGGGTTGTGAGTTGGTGTTCGGATCAGGGGGTCGCAGGTTCAAACCCCACTGCAGTCAGCATGTCGTTGTGTCCCTGGGCAAGACACTTCACCCCAAATTTCTCCTGTGGGGATTGCCCACAGTATTGAGTATGTAAGTCGCTTTGGATAAAAGCATCTAACAAGTGACATGTAATGTAATGTGAAAAATAGCATAAAAAACACAAACATTTTTTATGACATCCATCTCATTACCCTTCAATCCACTTTAAAATGATGTTTTGTATGTATTCACATGTTTTTTGTTGCCTTAGTCCTCACTACAGGTGAAGCAGTTTCATATTTAGTGTGTTGCTATAGTATAGAGTATTATTTTAAGAACTGAATCCATCACTCTAATGATTGAAACGCGAACCAAAAAGAGTAAGTGGGATCTGCATTACAATCAAGCCTCACAGAGTTTTGAAACACTCAGTCAGTGTTTCTGAGCCTTTGGGCGGAACCATTCGTCAAGAACAGTGCAGAAAAAGAGAAATGCAAAGAAAAAATTGCATCACTTTAGATATATGACCAAGAGAAGGGCGAGACTTTCCCCTGATGTATTCTACACCCATTCACTTGTCAGATGTGATTAAAAGGCTTCAGCATATCCCATACCAGTGATGTACTTGTTCCCTTCAGGAAACCTTAGTCACATGCATTAGCTAAATTGCCGACATTTTGTGAGCCAGTGAGCATGGGGAGCTCCTCGGGCAGGGTCTTCTAACCTCCCTCAGCCCGAGTTTGAGACTTAAGTTGAACAGACGTTCTGCTCTCAGGAACTCCCTCTGGAACACTCAGTCTGGGAATGTCACACCGCAGATTCAGTGTTGTTTAAATCACTTTTCTTCTTACTTTTATCCATTAACATTCTTCTGTTAATGTCACTTCTGGCTTTTTTGCTTTTTCTTAAATTAAGTAGTTCCAGAAGTTTTGTATTCATGTTGTACTCCACTACATTTCAGAGGGAAATATTGAACTTTATTACTATATTTGCTTGACAGCTATAGATTTGGCATGTTTGGCTTGGCACCATAAAGGATTGGATGTGCGTGATTACCCACACAAATATTAGTTTGTTAAAGGTCCCATGTCATGGCCATTTCTACTGATCATAATTCCAAATGATTTATATTGTGCAATTTTCCAAAATCACATTGGTTTCTCATACAGCATCTCTGTAAGTATTCACTCTCTGTCCGGCTTGTTGAAGCTCCTGCTCTTTTTTAAATGTGATGGAGTAAAAGGATAGTAACTGTGATTATTCATGTTAAGTAGCCCACAAGTAACTAAAACAATTGCAAGTGCAATAAGAAGCTATAGGAACGTTAATCTACGTCGGTAATATTAACTTTATTTAATACAACATTTACGGTACAAGATTTACATCATACAGCCCATGTAGTATAATATTTTACAAATGATGAATTACAGCAAACATGTGCAATATATCCATTATTACAGCTCCGTGGGATGGCAGTAAGGCGATATGGGTCCGTTGTTATTGTGCATCCATGGGTAAAGATAAACTCATGTAGTCCTGAACACGTAACATGAACGTGCCGGGCAGCGCGGTCCCGTGGGTTAGATGCACGTTCATAATGCCGAGGGAAATAACTCTCAGAATAACGTTATTAGCACATTTTTACAACTTGAGGAACAAATGTTTTTAATAAGGGCTATACAAGTGTTCATACTGGGTTGTTTATTTCGTTTAAAAAAAAGTTATCCAACGATTTACAGATCATTCTTTCCCCATGTAAGTCAATGGGAAAAAGTGTTTCCGGGCCCAGCAACTTAAAGGAAGTGTAGTACCGCCGTTTGACCAGCACGAATATTCTCATCAGACTCCGGCGCACTTCCTGGGGGCTTGGAAAATATTCGTGCTGGCCAAACGGCGGTACTACACTTCCGTTTGGTTGCCAGGCCCGGAAACACTTTTTCCCATTGAATTACATGGGGAAAGAGCATGGATGTATAATAAGAACTGGATACAGCGTGGGAGGCGGGGCCCATTCATTCCTATGAGAGTTGCTCGTGCATGATGACAAAATGGCCCAACTTTTGAGAGAGCGAAACGTCAGAGATTACCCGGCATGCCTGAGAAGTACCCGTATGTGCATAGAGCATGCGCAACTTTAACCACGCCGCCCAAAAGGCTCGTACACATTAAGCACGTGAATTTGCGTACACGTAACAGCACGTTCATGACAGCATGGTACTGGATTTATATTAACGAGGCGGCAGTTAGCTAGTAAATTATGCTAAATTACACATCAATCGTTATGTTCTTTTATATTACGCTGACATCAGGATCTAGTGATATCCAAGCAACAGAGCTTCATTTAGCATGATACTTGTGTGGGTTGTACATGAAACCACTTGATAATATATAAAAATGTATATGTTGAAGCCTGTTATGATCAATTGTGAGTTAAAACTTTATCTAAAAAGTAAAGCTGATGATGGATTACTGTGGTGGAGTTAAAATAACAATAGCCTATTTCTTTTTGAAATGTGATGGAGTAAAAGGATAGTAACTGTGATTATTCATGTTAAGTAGCCCACAAGTAACTAAAACAATTGCACATGCAATAAGAAGCTACAGCAGGGGTCGGCAACCCCTGGCTCGCGTGCAAGCAGTGGCACACTAGGAATAAGTGTGCAAAATATATAAATTGTATTTTCGGATCCTGAACGAGACCGCCGCCAGAGCGCGTCTCACCGTTACCTGCAGAAGGAAGCCATGCACGCAGCGCAGCCCCGCTCTCTTTATCTCCAGGTGACTTTCTGCCGCTTTCCTCCGTGGTGCTGATCGTTTCACCACGGAGGAAAGCACTTCACTAATTGCAGTACCTACCCATAAGGAGCTGTACAAATGCCGCAGTTTTTGCGTGGCTGTGTATTTAGTTGAAAGCCCAGTGGCGATCTGCTCATCTCTCATCGAAATAATATGCTACAAAGGGGCGGACTGGCCAACTGTGTTGAACTTTCCTGTCGGCTCCCAGACCGTAGTCGAGGAGGGCAGAAGGAGCAACAAGCTTCAGGTTCAATAACCCACTTTAGCTTAAAGGGCACCTATCATGCTAAATGCACCTTTGTACGTCTTTTATACATGATTATGTGTCCCCGGTGTTCCGGGGAACTCACCAAGTGTCAGAAAACACAACCCTCTCTATTTTCCTCCTTCGCCAAATCTCTAAAAAAGGGGCTGCAACGGATCTGAAAAAAATGGATCCACATTCCGACACTTTTCTACGTCACAAAGACGTACTCCGCTTATTGGTCAACTCTCCACCTATCAGGGGAATGAGCCACGGCCGTGCATTGCCAAACCTCTCATTCGCATATAGGCTATCGGCAGGCTAAATCAACCCCAGTCACATCTGTGTTTCTGCCTGCTCTTGGCAGGATGTCTAAGCCAGTTAAACCACGGACATGTTTATGAACTTCTCTCAAGTCCAACACGGATATGCCTCCAAACTAATGCTACACCCGGGATCAATACCAACCATCCGGGACCAGGCCAGTGAGGACACATCCAATTCTGAAGCTGTAAGTTTTTATTTAGCGGTGTTTTTCCTGATAAAGCTATATCTAGCTTGTAGCATGTAGCTTAGCCGTATCAATGTCGCCTCAACCCCAACTAGTAATCGGTTAGGTGTTTATATGTTCTTGTAACATTTTATTTTGTACGCTCCGCAGTCTTTGCTTTGTCTTTTATTTTAATTATCAGGCATTTGCGAACATGTTCAGACTGCCGTAATGGTGATCTGTGTAAAGGCTGTAAAGCCACGCCTGGCCTAGCCGATAACACAAGTATTTATTCTCCTATGTATTAGTATTTTGTATCCTCTAAAAAACATATTGAGTAAGTTATAATAACAAACGTAATCTTCTGGAGGTAAGTGCCGTTTTTTCCAGCGTTATGTAAAAGCTTTTGTGATTGTAGTCTGTAAGAACGATCAGATATCATCGACCTGTAAGCTAAGCTAAGCTAATGAGACATGCCGTTTTTTGCAGCGTTATATGTAAAAGCTTTTGCATGTTTACTTGTTTGCACACATGAATATAAATGGGGGTGTGTTAGGATACAACACTGTATGTATGTATGCGAGGGGACACACACCACGAGTAAAACGGAGCTAAAGCCCTGGTATGTTGTTGTTGACGACATGCATTTACTAATCTCAACCACTTTTTTTGTTGTGCTTTTTTTAACATTGCACAGGCTACGTGGCCAACTTGATGGACCTCATCTTCGATCGAGTCTTTGTGGACCCTGCACCATTATGAGCAACCTGACAGGGAGGAGGTCATCGCCGGGTATGCCACACGGTTCAATTTGGCTGCTGTCTGAACCTAACATAGACATTTCACGGATCAGAGGACAACGCAGGCCGGAATCACCACTCTGATCCTCTCTCCATGGGTTCAAATAACCGTTGATTTTGACAATAAAGTTCCGAGTTGATATCAAATGTGTCGTGATTATTCATGTTTGGATGGGTAAAGAATATTCTGATTTCAAAAGCATAAGGTTGTGTGTGGACTTTTTTTGTCATACACATGGGTGCGTTATGCCATTGCTGTGTAGTATATAATAGTACAATGACAGAATGAAAGATTGCATAAAGCCATATACACCAGTATTTATTTCCATGAACAATATTAGCATTCGTTTTACAATTTCAGTCAAAACAAACCACTCAGTGCTCTATTTGCCTCAACTGTAGTCCAACTGTGTTCAGCTCTGTAAATATTCAATGCATTCTGCAGGGAGAACACATTTAGGCACACAATCCAGGATGATCCACCACACAGGTTAGAGTCCTCAAGTTCCTGCATCCGTCTTTACACCTAGTGTGATAAACATATATTGAATGACATGTGAAAAATGTATTCTCTAAACAGACAGTGGCGCAAGTTGCACATGTACCCCTTTAGAAAGAAGTCAATAACTGAGCTTTTAAAACACATGAAACACACATTGCTGACAACTGAGATGTTTGCACCTCCACCAAAACCTCCGCTGCTTCAGTTTCTGGATCAAATTGATAATATGCTTGAACACATGCATTGCTCTGAGATGACATGTGTATTCCACACTCGTAAACACAGCAAGCATGGTAACGTGATTCTCGCCGGCTCTTCTGCAGGGGGCGTGGTCAGCTGCTGCTCAGAATTTTCATAGGCAGGTTTGGAATAAAGCGAAAATGAGCGAAACGAGGCATGGCTAAAAAATGATCTGTTTGGTATTTTGGAAAATAAAATGTATAAATATACCTTATATAGGTATGGTCATACACTATATCATTTAAATATAGCATGATAGGTCACCTTTAAATGACTGGAGAGAGGCGAGCTCTTCTTGGGAGGCCGTTGCATTTATTTAGCTGTTCTTCTGTTTCACAAAATACATCACAGACCTCTGTTTTTCTGCTTCCTCGTTTCACTTCCAGAAACATACACACGTTCTCTCCATAGGTTCTCTCATTGTCGCTCTGCCATCCACACACACACAAGCCACACCCCTCTCTCTCTCTTAAAGGGACAGCGATCTCATCTCACTCTGCATGACCCTAATATCATAACATGTGTGTTCTGGAGAATCACAGAACGGACGATCGTCCTTATTATTATGCCGTTTAAACCAATTATTTAAATGTATTTGTTAAATTCGACATCATGTAAGTTGCGCTGACAGGTCCACACACTGCTTCCTCGCAGCGAGGCTCCCCCACCCTCCTGCTGATAGTTGACAAGCGTCAAGCTCCTCAATAGATGCGCGTTCATAATGCCGAGGGAAATAACTCTCAGAATAACGTTATTAGCACATTTTTACAACTTGAGGAACGAATGTTTTTAATAAGGTCTATACAAACGTTCATACTGGGTAGTTTATTTAGTTTAAAAAAAATTATCCAACGAGTTACAGACCACTCTTTCCCAATGTAAGTGAATGGGAAAAAGTATTTCCGGGCCCAGCAACCTAAAGGAAGTGTAGTACCGCCGTTTGACCAGCACGAATATTCTCATCAGACTCCGGCGCACTTCCTGGGGGCTTGGGAAAGAGTAGTCTGTAGATCGTTGGATCATTTTTTAAAAACTAAATAAACTACCCAGTATGAACACTTGTATAGCCCTTATTAAAAACATTCGTTCCCCAAGTTGTAAAAATGTGATAATAACGTTATTCTGAGAGTTATTTTCCTCTGCATTATGAACGCGCATCTAACCCACGGGACCGCGCAGCCCGGCACGTTCATGTTACGTGTCCCGACCGGTTTTACCACATGCTGGTGATGAAACTTTCCAATTGGCTCGGCAAAAGTTTGTTGTTGTTTTGTGTCAGTTTTACGTCGCCCCCTCCATTAAAATGTTTCATAATTGTTCCACAATGTTTATCATCATGAAATGAATATCTATTTTATACTATACTTGCACTGCTTACCGTTTTCATACTTTATATATCTTAGCCTATTCATACACACTGTTCATACTGCTCACAGGCTGCTGTGTATATCTAGTGTATTCATACCCCTCACTGTTTATTCATCATTCAATTCATTCTATATTTTATTCTGTAGATGGTGTACATTACTTTTCACTTCACTGCTTGTTGCACTCCTGGTTAGAAGCTAAACTGCATTTCGTTGTCTCAGTACCTGTAATATGTGCAATAACAATAAAGTTGAATCTAATCTTGAGCAGGAACAAATGTATTTATTTAGTACATATCTGACATTAACGATTAAACACATGTGTGCATTCTTTATAAATGCAAACCGAGTCAAGCCGACTCCGGAGGTGGCGGTATGCACCTTAAAGTTGTTTGCAATCCGCCAAATAACCGAGAGAAGAAGAAGAAGAAGGCGACGAAGATGAAGAAGAAGCCGACTCGGAGCTGTCCGACTTCAGGCGAGCTTTTTGAGACCTCCCCCGTCTGCGATCGGCTACTCTCGTCTACTTTCGAGGCGAGCCGCAACGCGTCTCAAACAAGCCTACTGTCTTGGTGAAGTGAAGTCTCGCGTTACCATTCCCCAAATCCCGTCCAAGAAACCGACCAGGAAGCGAATGGCGGAAATTTAGATCCACCTCACGCTTTCAGCTAACAGTTTTTGGGGCAGAGCTGTTTCTCTCCTGAATGGAGACGACAACAGAATAGAAGACACATGTGTTGTTGCTAAAAACGGTGGACGGGGTTAAAGAAACGATGTCTTCGCGTCTAACTACACGGCAGCATCGGTAACGTGAATGGACGGAGTGAGTCCTGTCACTGAGATCCTGACAGATTAAACACCGGTAGGTTTTTACTTGCATATCATTTTTACTTTTGCGTAAACACTACTACACATGAGAGAAACACAAGTATACAACATTGTAATTTGGTCGCTAAAATGAGTTGAAAGACATCAGAAAACACACCCTTTGATTGTGACGAGCAAAAGAGTAGCAAAGCAACCATATGTACTGAACAGCTGTCTGAGTTTAGGTAAATAAAAGACTTTAATATTGCATCTAGCATGCCTAAAATCACTCAAATGGTGGTAAGTTACTACCACCAGCAAAGATGTGTGGTTGTTAACTGTAAACTCTTGCATTAACCGCTCCCAGTGTTTACAATACCTCAAAAATAACAGCTGCAAAGATTCTCTGCTGGATCTGTATCTTTTTTCTGTCAATGTCAGGCCTATACTCTTATCACCAACCATCTATTATGTACATGTGTGGCTGTTTTTAAAGTGTGAAATAACACAAGCTAAATGAGCAAGTTCTTATAAATAAAATTACAGTAGAAGGTAAAAAGAGTTGTTTGAAGCATTATCAAACATTTGTATCAGGAACACTACATATTTTCAGTTGGGGACGGCCATTTCCTTGTTTAACATGTTTAACACAATGCCCCCATGAACAAAGCCAGATCCATAAAGAGAAAAGTGGAAGAACTTGTATGGCCCATTGGTGCTCAACATCTCAGGCTTTTGTGACTGAATGGGAGCATCCCTTAAGCCAGGCTTTAAAATCATAAGAAAAGCGTGAAATAGTAACATGTTGATGCCCATGGTTTTGGAATGAGAACTTCATCTGTTACACATGAGAGTGAAGAGAAAGGTAGAAGATACCCCCTTGGGGAAATTCAAGCCTCTAGTAGCACAATTTGTATCATCATATCTGTATAAATATAGATAATAATAAATGATATGAATATAGCCCTTTTTGCTTAGATTAGAGACACTACCCAATATAAGGAGGTAATAATAATAATAATAACAAAGCAGCATGCACAGGGTTAAAAAGGACACTTAAAAGTCCAATCATAACAACTTCAGGCCAAGTAGTTTGATATATGTTCCCACATGACAAGCTGTTCATTAGCCAGAGTTAAGAGAGAGGTCTCTGCCAGCAAACCTCTATATAATAAAGTCAGAAAGGGTTTTTGGATAAACATTACATTACATTGCATTTAGCTGACGCTTTTATCCAAAGCGACTTACAATAAGTACATCCGACCAGGAAGACAAACATCATTCTCACACTAACTATTTTTCATTTGCAGATTTATGGCCTTGCTCCTCAGCTAGACGAGGGAGAAGACAAGAGTGAAGACGAGAGTATCACCATGTTCCTGAAAGCATCTTTCACCTCCCTGATTGTGGGGGTGTTTGTGGTGTACGTGCTCCACACATGCTGGGTGATGTACGGCATAGTGTACACTAAACCCTGCGACAACCCCAAAGAGGACAACTGTATCACACCCTTCCTGGCAGGGAACCCCAAACTACAGGTCAGTCATGTGGGGTGAACGATGGTTCGTTTAGATTCCACTGTCCAGTAGAACACTGTGAAATTGTAAAAATGTATTTTTGTGTTTCCAGTTGAGTATCTACACAGCACTGCGACCCAATGCAGAGGGAGGACATACTTTGATCCACACAGAGGAAACATTTGATGTCAACAGCAAGTTTGAGAGGTGGGTGGCACTCATTTTATATAACTTTTAAATGGAAAAGCAAAGAGTTGCTATAAGTCTCTAAAATGATTATTCTCCACCCTCAGATCTGATAGGTAAAGTCAGATTCATAGCTGTACACTAACTGATACACACTGAACCCAAATGCATTCATTCATAATTCAGATGTATGTATATAAACCTTGCTAAGAACTGAAACCCATGTTGAGATTATTACACTTGACAGACTGATATTTAGATTTTTTAAGAGAGGACACTTTTCCAAGGACTTGTGATTGATACATAAGCAAACATACGTCATATTCTTATATACAGTATCTACATATCTTCCTTTCATCCTCTTCTTTCCTCCAGGATAGTAAATGTCACCCTCCCTAAGAAGACCCGCAACAATGGAACTTTATATGCGTTAATATTTGTCCATCAAGCTGGCGTCACTCCGTGGCAGGATCCACGACAGGTCCACTTGGTGGCTCAGCTCACCACTTACATGGTGCCTAAACTGCCTGAAATCTCCCTGATATCCGGAGATGATCAAACACAGGTACTGAATTATTCATTGTTTTCTGAATAAAGAGTGTTAAAGGGCATAGGGAAAAGCTAGAGATTACCTCTAGGTGCTAATCTGACATTTCATTTGAGAATACGTATTCTTTGTCTGTGTGATCACACAGGGTCAGAAAGAAGAAGCCCAGCAGAAGAAAGGTGAAGGTGACCCTGTAGCAGCTCCCACTTCCACAGCTGATCACCCAGTTTCCCACTGGCGCACCCGCCTCACATTCAACATTGTTGGCGACCCCTTCGTTTTCGACAGAGAATCCCTGCCTAGTGATGTCCACAGATACCTCAGAGTGTAAGAAATACAGTAACGCATACACACACATGAAACCCGCTCAAAGACTCATCTTGCCAGGGCTCGACATTAAGGACTGCCCGATGGCCCGGGGCCATCTAGTATTTAGCTCGGGCAATGAAGCCTCACCTGCAGGTTGCCCGATCGGGCAATCTATTATGCCAGTATCATGCAGCTCGCGGATCCAGTAATGAGTGACCCGACGGTTCTTGTCTGTCACATACTCTTCTTGTCTGTCACATAAGTGGCGCTAAAGGGAAATTATTTTGACCGAACATTTTGACCGAAGAGATTTAGATTTGCCGGCTAACGGGAACTCTGACGTCACCATTTTGTGTGCTTCGCGGATGCACTCGGCTCCTCTCGACTGCTGCTCGGGTCAGCTTCCGAGTGAGTAGGCATTCGTTCGACCAACTTACAGTAGATAACATTACAAACATTTTTAACAGGGGCCATACTAGTGTAAATAATGTTTGTTTTGGCAGTTATAACTGAATGTAATGTTTTCTACTTTTTTACATCTGGGAAGGCATTTGCCTTCATCAGATGGGAAGTGTCTTGACCAACAACTTAAGTATTTCTTATAGCTATGCAGGGCAAGCGAGCAAACACAAACAAGAACAAGCAAACAAGTGAAATGAAGAATAAAATTGAACAATATAATATTGTGGTGGTTCATCTTCTAATTCAGTCTAGAGAATGCACCAGACAGCATCTAGACCTGCAAAAATATAAATGTTCTAGGGGGAGGCCCCCCAAACCCTTCGTGCGTCATTTCGTCCGCGCGCATTTTTCAGGGCAATCTCTATTGGGCTCAGGGCCATCTGTAAATTAGCTTACATGGCCCACAGGGACATCTCCCAAAATCCTTAATGTCATGCACTGCTTGCACTATTTCTATTTTGTTTCTATTTACTTGCACATCTCAAAACATTCTCTTGCACTATTTTATTTGTTCTATGTCCGATATGTTGCACTGTTGGAGGAGCCTGTGACCAAATATTATCTACACTGTAGCTAATGTGCAAATGACAATGAAACTTGAAACTCACAGAAAAACTCTGGGTATGTTGCTAAACTATTGTGGACATTTAACATATTACATGCAGGAACATTAAGGTTTATGGCATATCATGAATTAAAAGGACTTGAATTAGGATCCAGATGCATCTGATCATTTTTTGTTTTTCTGTATTTCAGATTCCAAAATGGTAAGAAGATGGTTTATCTACCTCTGCTGTTTGTTGATGAGCTCAGCAACCGGGTGAAGGACCTTGTGGTAAGCTACATTTAAATCAATATTATAGTTACGTTTTGTTCAAGAACTTATTAAGAGGAAAACACTGTTTACTATTATCCAATGATTAAAGGTTGGAATGATCAACCAGATACTTGTTGATCTGTATACACTGAAACTAGCGAGGATTTATTTCCTGCCAACATGTGTACTGTTTCAATGATCACAAGAGAATAAGATCCATACTTTTAGAAGGAGATATTGTAAGTAATGTTTTGCTTCTAAATAATCTGACATGCTGGTTTGTTGTGTATTTGCAGGAGATTAACAGCACCTCCATGGAGCTCCCTCTGACCATCTCCTACGACTCCATCTCTCTGGGGAGGCTGAGATTCTGGATCCACATGCAAGACGCTGTTTTCTCTCTGCAGCAGTTCGGTATGTTTAATCATCACTCTGTTACAAACACACACACACACACACACACACACACACACACACACACACACACACACACACACACACACACACACACACACACACACACACACACACACACACACACACACACAGTAAAAGCTTTGAACTCTAATACAATGTGTTGTTGTCTGTCTGTATCTCTATTTGCAGGTTTCACAGAAAAGGATGCAGATGAGATTAAAGGAATCTTTGTGGACACCAACCTGTACTTCCTGGGTCTGACTTTCTTTGTAGCCGCCTTCCATGTAAGTCTTCACCTCCGAGCACCACATTACAATAGAATAAAACTGTATAATGCAAAAGTCTGAACTTTGTACAATTCTCCAAAACAAAAGTTGTATAACCACCAAATAGAGGATCATAAGAAGCAAATCTGTATCCGATCGTTGCTTTCATCCTTCAGAAAAGATAATGAATGACAAACAATAAAATATTGCTTGATACATTTATGTCGTTTGCTTTTTTAGCTCCTCTTTGACTTCCTCGCGTTCAAGAATGACATCAGCTTCTGGAAGGAGAAGAAGAGCATGGTGGGAATGTCCAGCAAAGCAGGTAGATGACTTTGTTCTCGTTAACAACACACTATTGGACAGTTAATGATGTTTGGAGGTTCACTTGCTATACAGATGACTGATTGAGAAACTAATTCAACACAGTATGACACGTCAGGCCTTTAAAGAAAATGTGCAACACAAGGGAATCAATAAGAAACTAGGCATCAGCGGTGTGTCGAGTATAATCTGATTTAGTGAGTCTGGAGTGCTTGGTGGTCTGATGTTGAATTATTTTCAAAACAGCCACAATAAGGGAACTCGTCTGGTAATATCAAGAATTAGCCATATGCAAAAGGTTGCGAGACGTATTTCACCCACATCATTATAAGCAAGAAGTACTGTATGTACTTCTAAATGTTTGCCAGTCTCTTGTCCTGTACTGGAACTATGCATGTCCACAGGTGTGGCTCTATGAGGCAACTTATTCTGTGGATTTTTAAAGTAGAAAATGCTAAAACATTGGTGTTGACAGACGATGATCAGTACTCTCCAAATGAATCAACCTTTTGGAAATGTACTGAAATGCGTCTATTGCTGTGTAATCCAAATAATGTGTGGACCTAATGATTACATGTTGTGTTTTCTTTCCAGTGCTGTGGAGATGTTTCAGCACCATCGTGATTTTCCTCTATTTGTTTGACCAGCAGACCAGCCTGCTGGTCCTCATACCTGCGGGCATCGGCTCTATCATTGAAGTTAGTACACACAGAAACACACACTGCATGCACTGAGAACTACATAGAAACATGTACTTTTTTGATGTAGTTTTTAAAAATAAATGTTGTATTTATTCGATCTGTTCATGATATTTTTGTGGAAATGTTTTATTTATTTGTTGCAGGTATGGAAAGTGAAGAAGGCCTTGAAGATTCAGGTGTTCTGGAAAGGAGGCAAACCTTCATTCCGGGTGTGTGTGTGTGTGTGTGTGTCTTTTTATTTTCTCTACAGCGTTTGACTGTTCGTCAGTGGTGAATGAATTGTGGACCCTACATACCATTTCCTCTGTTTGCTGAGCACAGCTTTCTTTGACTAGATTTGAGTTATTTACTCTGCAATACGGCTCTCTATTAAATTGATGTGGGCTGAAAATGAAAGCACAGTAGCTCCACATTTGCAGACATGATAAACGAATAAACAAAAGCATTTGTTATAGGCCGTAGTTTAAGATTGCTACTATCACCAAAGCAAAGCAATGGGGTTCCTTGTTTTGAAGTTTAATCTCAGAGTTCAGAAATCACAGCATTTTCCCATGTTTCCGATCCATTCACCTCACAGCTGTGCAATTACATCAAATGTGTGTGATTTTGAGTGCTAACCCTGAATCTCTGTGTTTTTCTTTTCTGTGGAATAGTTTGGGAAGATGGATGAATCGGAGAGGAGAACAGAACATTACGATACTCTGGTAAGACCATACAGGCTCACACTCAATATATAACAATATACCTTACCACACACTGCACATTGTTACTGGGCAGTATGAGTGGTGCTGTAACTGGATGTATGCTACCTTGTCTTTCTCTGTAGGCCATGAAGTATCTCTCTTACCTCCTTTACCCGTTGTGCATTGGAGGGGCTGTGTATGCTCTAGTATTCCAGCGATATAAGAGGTAGATTTGTGTTTGTGAACATAGCATGCACAGTTTTGTTATTTAATGTAATTCCAGTTGTTATTACCTCACCAGTCTTGACATGATTATCTCATATTTCTTTCTCTGTTCTAGTTGGTACTCATGGTTGATCAACAGTTTAGTTAATGGTAAGATTGAAACTCTCAACGCTATGCATTGTTAACAATATTATAATTTAAAAAGTTGATAACCTTGATTGAAAAGAAAAGGCTTTTCAAATTGTTGTTGATGATTGCAGGTGTATACGCCTTTGGTTTCCTCTTCATGCTTCCTCAACTATTTGTCAACTATAAGGTCAGTACTTTTAACAGTATTTTCAAATGTGGTTATTAACTAAATGTATTACAAAGGCTCAAACTATATGTGACATCTTGCCTCTAAGGGAAGAAGATAACTGCTACAATTTAAATTGGTTTCTAGAGGTCAAAACAGCTTAACATCTTAAAGAAAGGTGTAGATTGTTTAGCTCAGTGGTTCTCAACTGGTCAGGCCTCGGGACCCACTTTTTACTTGGTCAATACATCGCGACCCAACATTTTGAAGCACTCAAATCTACAAAAAAAAACGTGCTGTAATATATACACTTTTCAGCATACAATATTAATAAAAGTGAAATACATTGCATATATCCCTTATAGCCCTTCACAGAACTAAAGTATGCTTTTAAAAAAGGTTTAATGAGTTGATGGAATCAAAGCTGAACTATATAAAAAGGCACACATGCTGGAAACCCAACCCCAGCAGGGGGGTCTGGGGGGATTCTCCCCCAGGAGGTTTTTAGAAATACTAACATAAACTATGCATTCTGGTACACTCTGAGAAGAAAATAAATAAATCTATTACAAAAACGACTCGAAAAAACATCAGCAAAGATATGATCACTATGTGACAGAAGTTTTCAAAACCATTTATGGTCTCCGGTACTTCCAGTCCAACGCCGACTGCTTGCACAGCGTTAGAAAATCGCTTTTTTTTTTCTTCACTCACACATCCGTGACCCACTCGAAACGGGTGGGTCGCGACCCACCAGTTGAGAACCACTGGTTTAGATATTGCTTCAAAGTTTACACCATAGCATTGCATTTAATTTGAATGACTGTTTTTGTCTTTCAAACATCCCACTGCTCTATTTAACAGCTGAAATCTGTGGCCCACCTACCCTGGAAAGCCTTCATGTACAAGGTGAGAATCAACTCCATTTAGTTACTCTATTAGTGCTGATTAACAAGTATGAATGTATTGACAGTGTGGAATTATAGATTTGCTGTTATATTAAAAATATTGAATGATAAATCACCACATTCCCCCACCTTGTTCTGTCACAGATGATATGAAACAGATACTGAATTATGTTTGATGTAAAAAAAATCAATTGTTTATTTTAAGCTACACTCACTATATATATATATATATATATATATATATATTAGCATCTATTCTGTATTAATTGATTGATTTATCTTTTCCAGGCATTCAACACTTTCATCGACGATGTGTTTGCCTTCATCATCACCATGCCAACGTCCCACAGACTGGCCTGTTTCAGAGATGATGTGGTGTTTCTCATCTACCTCTACCAGAGATGGTACAAACACAGAGACAGAATTATTTTGCGGAATAACCAACAAAACACAACCAAACCTTTTCTGACCTATAACTCTGTTTCCTCTCCCCAGGCTCTACCCAGTCGACAAAACGAGAGTAAATGAATATGGAGTTTCTTACGACGAAGAACCCAAAAAAGAAAAGACTCACAAGGACTAGTGAGGAGAGACACTTGGATTCCATGATCTCAGTCCAATGGTATCCACGGTCCATGGTCATTGGGTATAAACTGAGCTCCAGGTGAAGAGGCACCTGGAAATGTGTTTGTGATCCAGATCAGTTAGTCGTAAATGGACCAGCTGCGGCACCATTCCTGTGGTTTTTGACTTTTTCATTCCGTCCCATAGTTCAACGTTTTGAAGGGTCAACATCTGCCCTTAGCAGTCTGGGAAGGATTCTTTTTTGCAGCGAGTGATGGGACAGGGAAATCAATAAACCTCTAACCATTTAAAACTGACGCAACAAATCTAGGAACAACGTGATTGGTCTGTTTGCACCCTGCACCGATATGACCATCTGTTCCTCAGGTCAGACACTGCTCAGCTTTGTTATGAACGAGTACACACATGACTATAGCAGCTCTCCTATAGTAGATATATCTTGCTTTCTCTGCCATAAGGTCTGCTTTTTAGTTTTCCACCAAGCCAGTCACATTCCTTGTCTATTGGAGCAGCTCTATACTGTTGACATCACTGGAGGTCTTTTTTTTACTTCATTTACAGCTTTGCATGTCAGCAAATAGTCATGTGGTTGTATGATATTACATTGGGCTCCCACTTTAAGCAAAAACCACTTCTTAAGGGCCACTTTAGATATTGAGTTTCTGAATTTTAATTGCAATGTCAAAAAGGGATGATTAGAATTTGAAAATGTTAAGTTGTATATGGCTCTATTGTTAGCTCAGTTAATTGTTTCTAAAGCAGCATTTAAATGAGAAATGATATTAAAGTGGAGCTAATTATTTTTGTTAAAAGGATTTGACAATTAGAAATGATGAATGTGTAGACATTTAAATTATTTATCATCAATTATTATGAAGACAAACCCAACATGTTTAAACCCTGGGACGATTTGTCATCTTAAAAGTGAGAATATGCATCAATGAAATGTTTAAGGTAACATAAAGTTAGTTACAAATTGAAAATGCATCATTCTAACTTTTAAGATGTTTACTTATGTACTTTCTCACAAGAGTTAATTCATTCAATGGTCATCGTCTTAAAACAACCGTCTCCTGTCTCTCCTGGTCTGGCCACACACTAAATGATGCTGACATTTTTAAATGATGACACAGTGGGGTAACGTTGATAGCCATACTGTCATTTCTACCCACTACCGTTTTTGGTTTGGTTTTACCTTCTCAAGTATTTTTTACATATCAGGGCCAAGAAAATATGTTGGTGCCAAACTTTTTGAACTTTGAATGTTCACCATAAAGGGTCCATCTGCCATTTTTAAATAGAAACTAACATTGTGAGATTAACAGTTTATGGTAAGACTTGAGGAAAGTATTACTACAAGTTGATATACAGTTGCATTTAGATTTTTCTGCTATAATTCTAATGTTCTTCTTTTGTGTGTGTATGTGTCTCTGTTTTATTTTGATATAAAGATTCATGGATACATTTGGTCTGTGCGTAAATAACTAGCCCAGGGTTTCTTTTCCTTTGTGGGCTGAGAGAGATTTGCTATACAACTACCTTGAAATGGTTTTACTTATTGTAATGTTTATGTTTTTAATTGTGATTAAATAAAACTGTTGACTAACCATGCTGTGATCATTGGAGTTAAAACCGACAGATTTATGTAACATCATAAAGGTGAAATACACAAATACGTATACAATTCATTATTAATTGTATGACCTGTGTATGTAAGTTGTCCTTTGAATCTATTATAACACATAGCATATACATATAAATAATAAATGAATGGTGCTTAATGTGTAAAGGCTTCAAATGTATATCATTTTCTTCAATTAAATAGAAACATATATCAATTGGGAAATATTTGTATATAAAATGTAATAAAAACAATATTTCGATTTAACATATTGATTTATTTTATATTTCTTTGCATATTTCTTAATTTTTAAATATGTGTATATTATAATTGAGGCTTTTCTTTCGTTGTTGTTTCATTTACTAATTAATTGAGCTCTTCATTTATTTGTTGTCGCCTTTACCTTTAGATCTGCATTTAACAAACTCCATTATTGTTCAAACTCCACAATACAAAACAAAAAGTGAGAGCTTTTGAAATTGCATCGACGCAAGACGTCTGTCGTCACTGTGTGTGCGTGCTGACGTCAGAGTCACGCAGCCTCGACGCAGAGTATATCAAGCTAGCTCCCGCCCTCTCCCGTCCCTTTTCCGCTACAGGAAGTCAACGTGCCTAAGGTGCTCGGTTCTTCACCAGAAGCTAAGGCCCGCAATCCGGCGACTAGCACCCTCACATTTAGGCATCCACTTCGAAAAATACCAAATCTATCATCTACAATGGCATCCGTATCTGAGCTCGCTTGCATTTACTCCGCTCTGATCCTCCACGACGATGAAGTCACTGTCACCGTAAGTGTCCCGGCTTAACCCCGGTCCGCCAACACCTAAACCGCACATTCTAGGGTATTATGTGAACTGTGAAAGCCCTACATCATAAAGCTGACACATTTAAAAACTATTCTGATAAACTGTGATGTTGGTGTGTTTGTTAAAAATGTGAGTTTAGGTATTTAGATGTCAACGGTACCCTCTTGCGATAAAAATGGCGGCATGGTTGTTGCTAGGCCACGTTTCTGTGTTGAAACAGCTCTTAGTGTCTTGTGCTATTCATTAACCAACTTTGTAGCTTATGTTCCATGTTTTATTTGTTCTTGACACATGTCTTCCACTTCTTAAAACAGGTGTAGGTCTAGTTATGTCCTTCGCTCAAATGACAGGTGCTGTCTCAAGTCAGTGCTAAGCTAGTTTAACTCTACATCAGCACAACATGCTTTAAGGTATCACCTAAAGGGAGTCAGTTAACGTTTGTCTAGAAACATTAACTATTGTGATTAGTGTTGTTTTTTTACAACTCTACAGTTGGTTATCTTTTATCCTGGCGGTTGTGCTACACGTGGATGCTGAACAACATCCTTCTAACTTTCAAACTTCTAAACAAATAATGACAGCACATCCTTATCCCTCTTCATTTCACCAAACAATATTGCCAGTACATACAAGATGGCTTTGGCAAATACATTAGATTCACTAACTAAAACTTGACTTGCTTCTTATGTGATAAGAGTCTTTTGTTTTATGAAGTCCACACAACTTTTTTTAAAGGGTGAAAGAAGTTTATTTTTTAACAACCATTGTTTCTGTGTCTATAGGAGGACAAGCTGAATGCCCTGATCAAGGCTGCTGGAGTCATAGTGGAGCCTTTCTGGCCAAGTCTGTTCGCCAAGGTGAGAGAAACACACTTAATAAGGGTGATGCGAATGCAGGGTTTAAAGCAGTGGGATGGGTTAAGGTCTGTTTTTACTAATGGTGTCCTTGCTGCTTATCAACAATGAAATAATAGACTTAGCTGTACTGCTTCCTTATGCAGTTACATGTATGTTACCTCAAGTAAAAGCTGATTTAATTTGGAAAATAAGTTTTGTTTTTTCATTTAATTTTTTTTTACAAGATAAGTGGTTACTAGAAATGCATGAAATCCTGATCGTCTTTATAGAATATATATTGGTACACATGTAATTGAATGAGCTCTAGTTATGAAAGACGTTGTTAGGTAAATGATCACTAGAGTTGGATTATAATGTAATGCACTGGTAGAAGATACTAATAATAATTTAGTTTAAGGACTATGTAGTAAATAAATGTCATGTGTACCAAGAGTCGTACAGAACACACCTAGTTATCTTTAGTTGTAGTCTGACCTGTGATTGTCTGTTCGTAGGCTCTGTCCAGCATCGACATCGGCAGCCTGATCTGCAACGTTGGAGCCGGAGGTGGAGCACCCGCTGCCGGAGGAGCACCTGCTGCCGGAGCACCTGCTGCTGGTGAAGCCCCAGGTAACAGGACAAACTGTGGATTCAATTAGAAAGCTGGTTTTAGTTGTGCTCCACCAAACAATTATGTTTAGAACTGATTTGTCTTTATTGCATATCTTAAAATTTTTTAAAATTCATCTGATCATATATTTTCAGTATCCTGAAAATCAAGCTATAGTTGCCTTAAATTCTCCAGATATAAAACCTTTTGTGATGTAGCAAGACTTAAATGGGATGTACCTCGTGGTGTTGTGTATTATATTCCAATGCTGTACTTGTAAGCTGAAGGCAAGTGCATCGCTGGCTTTTGAGGTGTAGACTTGTGGTATTGTTAGTTTGACTGAGTTTGTGTACTATGGCTTTTCTGAACTCAAACTGGTCTGGTTAAGGTATTTCTTAAACTTAAATTCAGAAGAAAAACATTTGAGCCTTTCAGATAAATAATCCAAGCTAAATTGCCAGCTTACTTTTAGGGTAATTGTGCAAAGCCAATCTCTACAAATGGTAATTGTGCACCTTGCATTTTTGTACTTTGTTAACGCATTCTTTATTTTCTACCCTTACAGCCAAGGAGGAGGAGAAGAAGGAAGAGTCTGAGGCCGAGGCATCCGATGATGACATGGGCTTCGGTCTCTTTGATTAAAATGTTTTTGTAATAAAAAAAACAGTAATACAAAAATAGCTGCTGCCGATCTGACTCTATTTGTCCTTCTCCATAATAGCTTGAGACAGATGCAAAAAACATTAATTCTGACATGGGAGAGCTGCACTAGATAAAGGAAAGGTTTCTTTTATATACATATTGCAGTATTTTATTAAAGCATTTGTGAAGGGGAAATGCCTGTAAAGAAACTGGACTAGGTCCAGGATGTAATCTGCTGTGACTAGAGCGTAATGCTGAGACGCAGACAGCTGCCACTTCAGTTAAACCGGCAGACTTAATGCTGTGATAACATCTGTTTTCTTAATTTTGAGTCTTGAATGGTGTGTACACATTTACAGACCTTTTTTACATCTGAAAATAAACGAGTACAATTAAAAGTGGAGAGCGTTTGCAAGGAGAAATGTATACATGAGAATGCTGTAGGAACCTTCCTAGTGAAATGACCCGGAAGTACCTCAGTGGCAGCCATGATAAGTGCCGTTCGAATTCTCTACAGGCTGCATAAAACGATTTTAATGAATAGTTGGACTGCAGTTCAATGGGTCATTGATAGTATATTAAAAAAATTAGTTTGTTCAATTAAAGGTTCAGGCTCCAATTGTATTGACCATTTTGACCGGACAAAGTTACACTTCTAGTCAGCTGCTAAGGCCCACAGATATGTTTCAAAAGTTTACTGAAAGCCTTATCTACAATGAACCATGCTCCATTGCTTTGAGGTTATGTACTGTTTTGTTAGTTCGTTTATTAATTGAACTCAGTCCCATGTCCAGATGAACACATCTGTATTGATGTTCTCCAGTGAGACACCAGGAGGAAAAATGGTTATTAAAAAATAAATCAATTTGAAAAATTATTGATTCGAAAATAATGATACGTTTTGGTCACCATTAATGTAAACAATTATTTCCGAGGCACACGTTTATGATCATTAGTTTAAATAAAAAACAGGTATGAAATACTATGACGGTAAAAAAAGGAATAAAGTTTAATGGGATTATTTGTAAAATATCCATAAAGAAAAAGTAAACCTGTTTACAGTTGTTTCATATGGGTGTTGAGATATCCATAGGTCTCTTCATTTTGCTCTCAAAGTGCACCAGATTGATGCTTTTAACTTCAACATTTAAAAATAAATCTTAGGTCCACACACCACCTATAAAAATAGCACTTTACCCCTGCTTACACCTATATGCCGTGAGCTGATTATCGAGCCTTCATTACAGTCGAGGGGACACTGTATGTGCGTGGGGATTGTTGCAGTAGAAAATGCCACTGTAGCGACCGATATATTAATGGGAAACCCTAAATGTTTGAGCACCCTCTATGAAACGTCAAGCTACCCCACAGCACCCCCAAAAGAAATCTGACGCCGCCACTGAGCCTGACTATTTTTTTTCTCCAAAGGGGGGGCCTGACAGAAAAAGTTTGAGAACCACTGAGCTAATGTAACAATTGTTCAATCTGAATCCACTTTTTCCTTTGAAATAGCAAAAAAGCTCCGTGTAAGTCAAACTCATGTCCACAGCTGCAAGCAATCAAGGAACCAACATCCATGCATCGGTGTTGATTAGTAAAGTATAGGCAACACTTACGCAGTTAAGAAACACAGCAGCATTTCTTAAAGATAACAGTGTTTTTATTTGCTTGGTTTAGCAACTGTACATGTGACTCCTTCCTGAGAATGCTGCTCACCTCAGTAGAGAGGGAACAGTGGGATGGAGAGAGAATCAGAGAGGCCGGGGGGGATAGAAATGTGGGGGTGACAGAGCAGAAGAAGAAAGGGGATAAAAGGTATAAATAACTCCAGTGGATGGAGGTAGAAAGACAGGGAGGGAGGGATTATAAGAAGGACTGATTGAGAGGAGATGAAGAGCAAATGATTGTGAACCATTTAAAAGATGAACCTGACCACCAACCCATGCTGTAGTTTAAAACACACTTTAAAGGTGTGTATCTGTCCGAGTATGATGAAGGGACCCGCAACATGCTTAATGCAACAAACCAATTTGGTTTCAATATACCAAAACATCAATAGAGAAATCATTCATTTACATTTTTGTAGAAACTTCTGTAAAAATAGGCGAGTTGCTCCAGACAATGTTGAATTGTTGAGGAAGCCAATATACTTTGAGTGAAATGTTCCTTTTAAGTGCATTTGACACAGGGTGACCTGCTGTACAGTATCATTAGAAACTCCAATGTGACTCTCAATCCAGCCTCCCTCCTTCTCACCCCTCTGCCCTCCCTTCACCCCTTCACCCTTATTCACCAACCATTCATGCCTCAGAAGTGTTAAAAATATAGCTTTTTGTATATGTACTTAAAAAGTTGTCTTTAGATTGTTCTTCTTTCATATGTCTGTGTTATGCCAACTCTTAATGCCTGAGATAAAGAGATCTAGATAAAAGAAGATTGAAGAAAAATATGAAATTATGATGTTTATGAGCAGCTGTAAATCAATTATTTTTGCCTATTGAATATTCAAGAAGAGGACTGAACATAGAGACATGCTGAACATAGTAATAATTATAATTAATAATGATATAAAAGCATGTTTAAACAACAACATTATCATATCATCTTCATGGTCCTCCTCATTCTGGTTCTTCAGTTCCAGTTGTTACATCCTGCACATGTGGAGAGTGTTAGTCGTGTCCTTCAAGCGAGCCTCGGAAATCTTCGTTTGATCGACTTTCTTCAAAGATTAAAAAGTAATGGATGATTTGAAAAACAGAAAACGTATCTGTGGCGATACGTGATGGGGGAGAGGAGCGTTGAATACAAAAGCAAATAATGCAACAAAAAAGTACAAAAAAACAGAATATTGACCAAAACATGACCGTGGCCAGAGAAGAAAAGATTATGAATGTTTAGAGGAAGAGCGAGCGGATTGTTTTAGTCATGTCTGCTTTCAGTTCATTTTTTCATCCGTCCATCAGTGATATCCATCTAGAAATGTCCTCTCTTCTTTGTGATTGGCTGAGAGCTACTACACTCTCCCTCTCCAACAGGAACTAGTGTGGGCGGATCATCTTGAGTCGTGATTGGTCGATGACGTCCAGCAGGTTCTTGGCGTCCACTGCGAGGGCGTGAGCTGCCATTAGCATCTGTTTCTTGTAGTCCTTTTGTAAACTGTACAGGAAACAGAAAACAATCCGTCACTATAGCTGTGAAATGATTAGGAAATCATTATCAGTAAAACATTGGATATCTGCACCCACCTTGTCATGACATACTGTTGGGCCAGTTTCATCTTCGCTATTAACTCGGCCAGATCTGAATTCAACAACTTCTGAGCCATCTCAATCTGTGATAACACAAACACATGTTGATTTAAAATATACCAATGATGGTCAATAGTGTAACGCTCCCAATGACACTTAACCTGAGCAGAGGACTAATGAGCGACAAGCAGAACAACCTGTGTGGGCGTTTAGAGCCGTCAACATTACACATTCTTAGGTGAGGAGGTTCACAGCATTTATAAAAACCATAAAACATTTCCTGATGTAGAGCATTTGATAAAGGGTACACAGAGTAGTTGTTTAAAATGTAATTCAAACTAATTATATAAATACTGAGCATACAAAAAAGATAGAGAGAAACTTATTAATCACTTCTGATATTTAGTACAAGTATAAGGACAGAGAAATAACACTATTCTATATAATAATAATAATACATGTTATTTATATAGCGCTTTTCCTGGTGCTCAAAGCGCTTATATGTTTGCATGTACATACAAAATATAAATATACAGATATAAACTGTGTGTGTGTGTTTACCTCTCTGTGTGTGCTGGCTGGCAGCACAGGAAGCGTCTCGTCCACTGTTGCTAGCAGAGTCCTGAGGGCCAGACCCACCTCCTACACAGACACATATGTTCTCATCAGTTCATGTTAATCTGTTGATTATGGACCTTTAGCGTTTGTCTAAAATGAGGAGGTGGGATAATTGGTATCTATGACACGTTTCTTCTAAGCTAATAGAGTTCAGATGCCAGTGTTTCACAGACTGTTGCACACTGTCAAAGTGGACAGTTGTATTGATCCTACCTTGACCATTGGGACGTACTCCTCGGGGGCGGCAGGCTGGATCCTGTTGGACATCTCAATCACAGCTTTAACCAACCCCGTCACGTTCTCATACACTTTGTCGTTAGAACGGTCCAAGTTGGCGGTGGGGGGCGGGCTGATCTCCTGAGGCTGCAACTGGAGCCATGGGAAGACATGACAATGAGCAACGAAAAATGGAAATGTGACCCCTTTGAAAATGTTATTAAAGTTAAAGAAAAATATTCAAAAGGTCTAATTCTGCCCCTTTTTTGTGGTTGTCCTATCAGTGTTGATGTTAAGTTGAAGACATAGATCCATCAGAGTGCTGTGTTGAGCAGGAAAGCTGATTTCAAGATGAAAACATCCTTTTCATCTCTGCATGAATGCCAAACTACGACAGGACACTTTGGCCTTCTCCGTCAATAAAGCATACGCTGAGAAATGTACTGCTTTACTTGATACATTTACCATCGACACTGATTGGAAATCCACACAAAATTAGCAGTTTTCCTTCTTTTATTTCTACCAGGTTTAACATAGGTGACTGTAGTTATACAGACACAACACTAGGGGGCAGTGTGGGACTAGATTTGATCACACAAATAATACCAGGTTTGTGTGTGTTATTTCTTACTGCATGCGTTTCTACATTACTAAACACGTTCTACTACTATGTTAGAGGACATGTTAGCACAGTGGGATGGCAGGACAGACAGTGTTCTAGTGACTCAATGTTCAACCTGCATTAAGTGATATTTAAAATCAAATGATCTAGTGTAATGTGATGTTCTGTATACCCGCTGAATCTGTAACGATTTGATATGGTTGACACAAATCAAAGTGTGTCTCTTTTTGTCGTCCTGTTGGTACAAATGCCTTAATGCAGGTTTATTTAATGTTCACAAAACTACTCAGTTGATTTGATTTAGTTTAAGCTGAGGCCATTAGAGAGGGGACGTAATTAAAGCAAGGCTAAAGTGATTTGTAGGCCACCACATTAATGAGGAAAGCTCAGAGGAAATGAATCTCTAGAGAGCTTTATTTTAATAAGAATCGCCTTAAGCTACAATTTAGTTTTTGTGCATTTAATGTTGGCTTCTGTAATGGAACACTTTAGTATATAAGGAAAAAGACAAATGAATCCCTCAGCTTCTCCTGACAAATCACAGGGGCAAACACATAATAATGCAGAACTATAGAACAAGTTAATTCAACTTATTTAACTATACTGTCTAAAGACTATGTTAAGATGCAATGGGAGACACGGCCATCAGTTTACAATGCTTCTATCGATCACTACGAGGACTCATTTGTTTCTTTTGTCTTTACCAGGGCTTGTTTTCATAAACCAGCTGTTTAAGTTTGGAATAATATGGATCAGAGTAAAGCTGGAAATATCCATGTTTTAGAGCCTAAAAAGTGGATTTCTGCTTGAAATATTGCTGAAAGAGATTCACAATGTATACTTTGTTTAACATGTACGAAGTGTAATTTGTTGTGCCTCTGGTAAAGAAAAAAAAAATCAGAAAGCTTAATAAAGCTTCTCCACACATGATACTAATGCTAACTAATAGCTAACTACTTCGATGACAGACAAACACAAAGATCAGCTTACCCTCCACGGCTAGGGGGAGGAGATAAGGGGAGGTGAGGGTGGGGGGTGACAGGGAGGAGATTGGAGAGGTGTGCAGCAGGTTGTGATAGGAGGGGGAAGAGGTGATGGATGATTGATGAATGCAGAGTAACAGGTCAGAAATGCAGGATGAAGAAGAAGAAGAAGAAGAAGGCAGGAAGGAAGGCATGGATGTTAATGAGAGAAAGGGGGGAGAAAAAAATAAAGGGGGGGAAAAGAGGGACAGCACATTAGGCCAAAGCAAACCACAGGCAAGGCGTAGCATGGCACCGCATGCAACCCATCAGCAAAATGACACATTGTGATGAAGGCAACTCAAAGCCAATATGCTGGAATGGGAAATAAGAGCAAAGTGAAGGAATTGTGTTCTGATGAATGATCTTAATCCGCCTCATCTCATCGTCTTCAAACTGGGGAATACATGTTCTCTTTGTCCACAGCTGACGTGCAGCTGTGTTTTATATATCCATACCTTGACCCCCTCGTTGTAGCTGTCCACGGGGCACAGACTGAACAGGTTGGTCAGGTGAGCAGGAGCTCCAGGGCGGGGGGGCTTCTTAGGAGGAGCCACATGTTCTGAAACAGAGATGTGTGTTAGTGTTACACACATGTAGCTGAATGATGCATGTGAACAAGTGCTCTCTGCTGTGTGAGTAGTGGAAATGATGTCATATACATGAACGGTTTTGAGCATGGATAATTAGAAAGTTAAATGTGGGTCTATTTGTAACTCTATTGTAATGTGTTTTGTAACAAATAAATAATGACGTTTTTAAATGACAATGGTATTCAAGAAGCTTTCATAATGCTGACCGGTAAAACAAAAACTACAATTTAATTTAAAAGCACTTGTTTTCCATTCAATGCTACATTAAACTTTTAATATATATGAAATACGAGATAAATGAAGCTAATTTCATAAATCACTTAAATACTCCTTTAGTATAGTATATTAGCCGCAGTAAATTATAACTCTAAAAAACGCACTTCAGTTCCATATCTGGTTTTACTGTTGATACTGCAAGTATTTTTGCTAGTAACATTTCTGAACCATTACTTGATTGATGGCCATTTAGTTTAGAATTGACTACAGAGTTATCACTTCTTTTAAATCAGCCTGTCAGCATGCTCATCCTCTCACCTGGTTTCCCTATAGGCTGGTAGATATGTTGGCTTCCACCCTGTGCAGAGACACAAACACACAGGTAAGCTTCACATTGTCTTTAATCATTAAAAGAGAGACCGGCCTTTTAATGAGAGAATTAACCTGCAGAAAAAGTTAATATTTTACGATTTCACAAGTTATGGCATATTAACACTTTACAGTTGCAACATATATAGTGTGAAGATGATAAGGTCACTGCCGCTAAGAAAGTATATTCCCAATTTACAGTGAAATGCGACTGAGCAGTGCCTCAGGCTTCAAAGTTCCCATGAGTCCTCTGTGGTCATGTGGTTGGGGTGTAGGCAGTACCCTCTGTGGCAGAAATACTTTCTGTCCCGGCCTCTGTTCCCTCTGTCTGAATGAATACATTCCCTCTGCTCCCTCTTACACAACACAACTTCCATACATTACATGTTACTTAATAATACTGTGGACAATCACCCCAGGAGCACTTTGGGGTGAAGTGTCTTGCCCAGGGACACAACGACATGCTGACTGCAGTGGGGTTTGAACCTGTGAGCCCCTGATCCCAACACCAACGCACCACCCACTGCGCCACACGCCTCCCACGCCACACAAACTGACACTCTTTTCCTCCTCCCACTCTATGCTCCTTTCCCATTTCGGTTCCCTTACTTTAAAGTAGTGAGCCACCGATTCCCAAGGTAGAAATAAAACACAGACTGACCGGTGCTTGCAGAATGCCGTCCTCTCTTTCGATGCTTCCTCTGCTGTTTCTGGATTCTGCCTTCTGGAAGGAAGTCACACAAATACAGAAACCCATAACTAAGCATGTGTTTTGGAGCAAATGATCATTTCTGTGAAAGTTGATCCCTGAGAGAAAATTAAGCAGAAATAAATGAATTGACATATTTCAAATTGTACTCCTGTCTACTTTTTATAGGCAAGGCACGTGTGTTTGTATAGCTCCTTTCAACACAAGGCAATTCAAAGTGCTTTACAAAAATGAAAGATATTAAGAAACATATTATAAAAGAATCACTGGAACCAAAAGCATGGAGCAAATACAAACACTATCCGTAAACAATGCGACAGCCACCTGCAGAAAACAGAAATATAAAGTCCATGCAAAGCAGCCATTTTCATCCTTTCCTAAACAAATACCACTTTTCAAAAGAAAATACATTAATAATAAACCACGAAAATGATTTTGACGATTTTAAATTCGCGCAATGACTAAGTTACAGACACATAACTAGGTTGTTTTCCATCTATACAGCAGCAGCAGCAGACCCTGACAACCTATACAAAACGTTACATTTGCACCACTAAAACTCCAGCATGACTCCAACTCTCTTTCTGTTTCAGTACCGTTTTGGTGAAGCACGCCTTGAAGAGATGCATCCTGGGAGAATAGAGGCTGAAGTAGACAGAAGGAGGAGAGCAGAGAGTGGAGGCCATTGAAAGAATGGCAGAGATAGGGGCAGAAAGTATGAGAGAGAGATAGATGCAAGTTAAGAGAAACTTAAGAGGTGCAAAGAGAAAGACGCAGGAGAGGACTCATGAAGGGAAGGGCAGAGACACGGAGAGAGAGAGGAAAGTAAGGACGTGGAAGATGAGACTGAGAGAAACATTTAGTCAGAGGAGAATGGAGGGAGAGGGAAAGACAGAGAAGACATTTTTCCAGAGGAGGAAAAGCTCCACTGAGCCACAGAGAAAAGATCCAACCTCTCCGTTTCTCTCCCTCCTCAGTCGGTTTCTCCCTCCCACTTTTTCCATCTCTCTGCATCTCCCTCTCTCTCTCTCCAATGGGCTCCTTGTTCGATCCACCCTCTCCACGGCTCTTGCCAATCCCACTTCCTTTCTCCCTCCCCCTGTCCTACACTCCTTCCTCCTCACAAACTTCCATCCCTTTCTTCTCAGGCTTTACTTTCCTTCTCTCTTAGTCATTTCTGTTTTCAATCTCTTTTATTCTCCTGTTGATCCACTCTTAAGTTTAGCACAAAGTAAGCGAGCATATTTCACCAAAAACTTTGGAACTTCAGACAGTAGTGGTGGAAGAACTTGGTTACTTAATAAATACACAACTAACAGTTTATTTTATGTTATATTAAAAGTGAAGAAACTAGCTTTTATGCCATTATACCAGTTTTACAGATGCCTTCTACAGATATTTACATTTCTCTTTTTGTCTGTAAACTCTTCCTAGTGTTTTCACTTGGCAATGATTCCTATAAATACAATCAGAGATTTCCATTCTGAGAGTTCATTAACCACTCTGCCTTTAATAAATAATATTAAACGTTAAAAAGTCGGATTACATTTAAGCAGACTTTCACCACACTCACTTTGTTGTTTTTGTGAATTGACCTTACAACGGCCTTACATGATTGGTGCTGCATCAGGGAGAGTGGAATGATTTCCAGGCAGCGGTTGCACCTTCGTCCCTCTGCCATGTATCAAGTGACAGGAGAGTGTTTGAAACCTTGTCCTTCTCCTGATGATTGATACTTTATTCATCCCTATAAAGGAAGCTTGCTCTCACTTGTTCATTTCCAGGTGCCAGGTCAGAGCTGTAAAACTGTGTGGGATGTGGGGAGCATTGAGGTCTGCTTTGTGTCTCCCTGCATTAAATCACCAAACGTTGTAAAGGTAGGTGCAAAGAAGAACTGGTGCATTTATGGAATATAAAAAAAGAAATGACATCCAGAGATTTCCAAATAAAAAACAAGATATCAGTAATTCAGTGTGCCAGGTCTGTAAAGAGGAGACATCTCTCTCCATCCGTCATCTCTGATGTTCTCTCTTTCAGCTCTCCTACACCTGGCTCAAAAATGAAAACTGCAATTCAAGCCAAGAGTAACATCTGACCTGACTAAGGGGAAAAATATTTGTTTTGCAAAAGTAATGATTTGGCTCTTTTTGGGGATGCTTCAGTGTCTGGTGAGATAAATCAAGCACAGCAGCCAGCTTACACATCTGTAAAGGACATTCTGGAGCTCATCTTGCAAAACAAAAACATAAATGATTTTACTGAAATGGAAAAAGCCTCCCAAATATTTATTTATGTAAAACTGATTACTTGGTGAGTGCAAAATATTATGACGACCCTGAAAGAGAACGACCTGGTTGAGAAGAAATTGGAACTTTCCTTTAAGAGCCCATCTGTTTCTCAGGAGTATACCAAAGGGAAAAACTGAAAACTGTGACTTGTATAAATACAATTACCATAACCATGAAGCTCTCCTCCTGCTCCAGCCACCGCTGGTCGTCCTCCATCTGCTGCTGCTGCATCATCAGCCTCTCCTCCATCATAGCATGGCCCACACATCCACCCTCCTGCAGGAAACACGGGTTCTTAAATGTTAACAGTTCCATCTTTTGGAATAATTTATTGAAATTAAATTCAAGACAAAAACTAGGATATACTACTGCTACATTTCATCAAAAGAAAATAACATGCCTTCAACGAAAGTTGAGAATGAGGTTGTTTAGGTTTATTTATTTAATCAATTAAGTTCTTTAATGTGTTTTCTAACAAAGCTACATGCAGCTGGCAATAATGTGCTTAACAGACAGCACTTTCAGTGACTGATATGTGACAGGTAATACAATTGAATCAAAATCTGATCTCACCACTCAATGGTCAAATGTAATATATGTGACTGAGGGGGCATACCTCCATGTTGGGGCTCCACAGGGCAGTGTGCTCAGGTCTGTGTTGACTCCAGGAGTCAGAGGGAGGGTAGCTGCCTCCGACACCCCCATGGGCGGATGGCTGCAGAGGAACAGAAAGAGTTTAAAACATGGTTAATAATGGTGGGAAGAATCTGCAGAGGGGAGAAAAAAATAAGCAAAAACTCCTTTTACATATTTGATGACATCGGACCAGATTCTGAACAATTCTTAGTACGAGTTCATTATAATGTTTTGAAAAATGGCAGTTCT
Organism: Harpagifer antarcticus; assembly: GCA_902827135.1. NCBI lineage: Eukaryota > Metazoa > Chordata > Actinopteri > Perciformes > Harpagiferidae > Harpagifer > Harpagifer antarcticus. The sequence continues at coordinate 3,281,442 of CADEHL010001063.1, forward strand.
GTTTTGTCAATGTTCAAATGTAAGACTAATTACATGCAGCAGATTTGAGGGTGAACCCACATTTCCAAAAAACAAGAATACTAATCCCAATAGCATTGTTAATTAAAACCAGCCATGAGTTGGTAGAATGTTTAAAGAATCATAAGAGATCTCCAGCATGTTCAGGTGCTCTCAGTCTGGTGTTTAACACATGCTCCCAAAATGTACAGATGTTAGACATGTGATGATGAAGTCTGACATGCAGTTAAAATGATACACCCCTTATATGGACGAGAGAGAGAGAGAGAGAGAGAGAGAGAGAGAGAGAGCTGCTTATTGCCCTAAGAGTGGCTTAGATTGTGTGTGTGTGTGTGTGTGTGTGTGTGTGTGTGTGTGTGTGTGTGTGTGTGTGTGGTGTGTGTGTGTGTGTGTGTGTGTGTGTGTGTGTGTGTGTGTGTGTGTGTGTATGCGCCTTGTAGCACAGGAAATGCCTACTGTCTGCTCGGTTTATGAGGAGAGGAATAACTGCACTGAAAGTCTCACATTTCTCTTTCTGACTTTGACACATGCAGCTGGCTTTCCAACACAGTCTGAGTTAACTTGGACTAAATACTGCGTTGGCCTTCTTTGTGAAGATATTGCTCAACCAAAACATTGCCTAAGCCCAAATAAAAAGTTGATTTATAGAACCTGTTGAAAAATGTTCCAATGTTGAGTATGCAAATGTGTGGTATGTTTTGAAGATGTGTGACTGAGGCAAACAACATTCCTACAGAGTTTTGACTTAATACTTGTGTGTTGACTGCCACAATGCCCACCGTCTATCAGTGACATTTGAATGGTCTGAACACAAGATGTAGTAATACAATATTCAACAACAATCAGGAGGAATTGACAGTATATAATGAATGTTTGGAGTTCTCTTGCAACAGAACTACAACTGGGAAAATATGTACAGTTTAACTAAATTCAAATAGTGTTGATTCTACACACATTCTACTACAAAATATAAGAAAGTCTTAAATCAAAGTTGAGGCACATTATACTCTCAGAAAAAAACAACACAAATATTTAAGGATCTTAAGTTAATGCTGATAGGATCAGCACGTTTCACTTGGATAATATATTTGTATGGGCTGAGTTTGCAGTCACTACTACTAACATGTCCCGAACAAAGATTTTGTTATCTATTCCTGCTACTGTATATTTTTCTTAAATGTCAGTTTTTTTCTGAAGGGTATACAGTTTGTTTGTTCTTATAGCTTCCCGTAAGCCTGAATTCTTCCTCTCTGCAGCCCTCCTGCCACTTAAAACCTCCACAAATGTGAGAGGAAAACACCGCTGCGGCCACAGCGGGTTAGAGGGGACAGAAGAGCAGTTTTCCCTCTACAGGAACTGTGTCTTTGTGTGTGTTTGTATTCTGTACCGAGAAGTGGTTAAGTTGGGGGCCAGAGAAGAAACCCTCACTGGAGCGAGGACTGGGGTATCCAGGTCTGCTGGGCTGCAGACAGAGAGATAACAGTTTGTGTTCATCAGACAAACCAAACACATCTACTGAAATACAAATAAGAAGAAACAACCAGAGAGAAACAGAAAGAGATCATTCAGCCTTACCTTAGGCGGTGCTTCATCCGACCCGCCAGAGTCCCAGGACACGGTGATCTGTCTCCTCATCTCCATCCGAAGTCTCTCCTCTTGCTGCATCTTCTCCTCCTCCAGTATGGTGCTATAAAACAAAACGATAGAGGCTAATGTGATTTTTTTTTAATGGTAAATAGACAAAGTATCACAATTGTTTCTTTATGAACACCAATTACTGTAAAATGTTTTCATCAAACTAAAAAAACATTAAAAAAAACTGTGGTTCCATCTGTAAATATAATACAATAACATTTTGGGATGCTGAAATGTACTGCCTATTTCTGATGGATTTGAATACAAAAATAATAATTGGGAGAATTTAAAAGACATAAACAGGCTACGTATGCTGGACCATGCAGGTGGCTTACAGACTAATATATTAATACAGGTATAATGGCCTTTCAAGCATTTTACACAAATGATAACATACAAACACTCTAAAGCAGTGGTTCTCAACTGGTCAGGCCTCGGGACCCACTTTTTACTTGGTCAGTAAATCGCGACCCAACATTTTGAAGCACTCAAATCTATTCAACAAAAAATCGAGCTGTAATATATACGCTTTTCAGCATTCAATATTAATTAAAGTGAAATACAGTGCATATATCCCTTATATCCCTTCACAGAACTAAACTATGCTTTTCAAAAAGTTTAATGAGTTGATGGAATCAAAGCTGAACTGTACTGTTTTCAGCACACATGCTGAAAACTCAACCCCAGAAGGGGGGTCTGGGGGGATTCTCCCCAGGAGATTTTTAGAAATACTAACATAAACTACGCATTCTGGTACAATCTGAGAAGAAAATAAATAAATCTATCTATCACTACCCGACATATTAATAATATTTTATGCCATTGTTTGTTTTCCCCTTTGTTCTGAAGCTGAACAGCTGAACTTGCTGCTCCTCACAGAGAGAAGAGCAAAGAGGAGATAGTCTGTGTGACTTACTTTAAATTGTGGGTAAGGGTAGATAACTCCCATTGTTCTGTGACCTGTCAGTCATCAAACCGAGGGCCATATTTCATTACGTGTTCATTTTTATCTGAAGTTGTACCCATGGACGTATAAAGAATAGTTCTACCGCAAAGTTATTCTCCGTGGGGACTTCCGGCAACAATCTTGATTCTGATTGGCCAGAAGACTCGAAAAAACATCAGCAAAGATGTTTTATTGAGAAGATGATCAATACGTGACAGACGTTTTCAAAGCCGTTTATGGTCTCCGGTACTTCCTGTCCAACGCCTACTGCATGCACAGCGTTAGAAAATCGGGCCTTCAAAATAAAAGTTTGACTTTTTTCCAAAAAAAAAAGAAATTCCAACTTCTTTTTTCAATTTTTTTTCTTCACTTTTTCCGCGACCCACTCGAAATGGGTCCGCGACCCACTTTTGGGTCGCGACCCACCAGTTGAGAACCACTGCTCTAAAGCACACACTGACGAAGACGTCTAATTACTTGAGTTGTGTTTTGAGTTCGGTGAATCGCGGTCGCTTGCTGGGGTCATACGACCAACATTTGGTCATCAAACTGTAGAAGGTGGGCGGGCACTGAGGAGGCATGGCCAACCGCTCGCCATTCTCTATCCTGCCAATCACGTCATTGTTCTTCACGCCCTGGAAAGGCTTGATGCCGTACATCAAAATTTCCCACATACACACACCTACAGAGAGACAGAGAAACACACATTACAAACTCACATATGCTGTACTGTTACTTTACTGTTAAGTAACAGTAACTCACAAAATACACATATAAATGATCATAACTCACCAAACATCCAGACATCGCTTGCAGAGGTGAATCTTCTGAAGTTGATCGATTCAGGAGCCATCCATTTGATTGGAAGTTTACCTTTAGAAGCTGAGATAAAGACATAAACAGATTTTTTTTTTTTAAATAAACGGCAGAATTAATATTGTATTGGCTATATAATACAAACCGCTCATTACATTTATAATTTGGTTGCTGGTTAATTTTGCAATCAATCAGAGGGTTAGAGACTAGATGACAGACGGCAATGTTGTCATAACAGTCGAGATAAACTGCAGTATCCTGACTTAACCTGTTGGTGGTGGTAAAGTACTGGAAACTAGAAATGTGTGTCACATTCACAAAAGTTGAACTCTCACAGAGACAACAAAATGGTCTGCACAGCTCAAACGAGTAGCATGTAAATAACATGTTGTTTTAAAACATTCTTCTGTCATACAACATATGATAAAGCTGTGTTTAAGTGTCATTACCTTTGTAGTAAGAGCTGTCCTCCATGTATCGCGACAGACCGAAGTCTCCGAGCATTACACAGTCCACTGAAGAGACCAACACGTTGCGAGCGGCGATGTCCCTGTAAGTCAGTATAGGCTGCTATTAGACCTGAAACATGTGTCATCTTCTAGATGCAACAATATCAATTTGCCACTCTATTTTCTACCGAGTGCACTTGGATTCTTTCTGTCATGTAAAAATGTAGGCAGCAAACATGAAAAGCATACAGCAAAGAAAAACAAGGTGTGTTCGTAACAAGCCACAAGAACTTATCCCACATTTTTATTTTAAGAAATCATAAAAACTATTGACACCGTCCTGGTTCATTTTTTGTATGTTCTGTTTTGTTATTATAAGAATCCAGTAAATGCAATCATAAACTTAAAGCTATTCTTGACTATGTTGTGCATGCGTGTGTTTGAGGTGTACCTGTGGACAAAGCGTTTGCTCTCCAGATATGCGAGCGCTGTGCTGAGCTGGTAGGCGAACAGAATGAGAGTGGCCAAATCCAAATTGTACTTTCTAACCTGTAGAAACGAACGTAACTGCAGACACAGAGAAAGATGGTGTTAAGATCAAGGAACTGTTTTATTTATAGAGGATGGCAGATATTACTTAGTCCATATGTGAGGACGTTATCCTTAGCCGTACCTCTCCGAGAGTGCAGAGCTCCATGATGATCCACACAGGGTTTTCTGTGATCACTCCGATCAGCTTGACGATGTTAGGGTGGTCAAACTGACGCATTGTCACTGCAAAGAGAACACACACATTACCACACTCCGAATGTGATAAATGAATCATGGCTTATGATTAAACAGCGTGGTCTTACATGCTTCTTGTAGGAACTTTTCTCTGACGCTGTCTGATGTGCAGTTCTTACAGGTCTTTATGGCGACAGCTAGATCTGGATGATCCTGCCGAACACACATTTCAAGTCACAAGTTAGCATATGTGTGTATTATAAATTGAAAGTCACAATATCATAAACATTAAATATATTAGAAAATGAACTAATGTTTAAAACAATACAAACATGCAAAACTCTTAACGCAGGTAAAAGAAAAGGTTGCTTACAATTAACTACTATTATTACGTTTGACAAAATGCGTAACTGAACAAGTAATGTGGTCTTTGTTACAGTGCAGACATAAGAAAACACTTTTTCTAAATGTAAAATGGCTTGTTATAGCTTTATAATTGAGTAACTACCAGCCGTTTATCCCCTTTACCTTACAACTTACTGCATCTATGCTTATTGCGCACCTTTTATTCGACTTGCATACAGTAAATCATGAGTGTGTGTGTGTGTGTGTGTGTGTGTGTACTTCCACGTACCGGGCTGTTATAGACTCCTTGGTGTACATCTCCAAACTGACCCTCTCCTATGCAGCGACCCAACTCTATCCTGTCCCTCTGGATCTCATAATCCCGCGCTGAGAGCGAGAGGAGAAGAGAGGAAAAGAGTTAAATGTATATTTACTTCATTTTTCATACACTGAAAAGTCCCGTTACATTTGACATGCTTTACTCTGCCAACTTGGATGGGGTTTACCAGGACAGGACCATTCGGAACTTATCAGGTCATCGTTTGTAACCACAGAAAGGTAAGTTAAGGCCGTCAAATCCTTGTCATTGTAAACCAAATCCAATAGCAAACAGACTTGTAGAATATGAACAATATACAAAAATACATTTGACCCAGGATTCTATTCCCTTCATACCTCTAAATAGACAGAGTTTGACATCCAACAATTACTAAGACACCAACATACAGTAAACACATTAACAGGCAAAATATAAAGTTCATAAAAACCTGTTTACATGCGCACCACAGTCCCATTATCATTTCAGTTTCATTACTGGATATTAAAAACCTTGAGTGGTCTCTGCATGTAAACATCAAGAGCACATTTCTACCACAGTTTGCAAAGCTGAGAAGTACGTCTGGATCTTTTGAGCTACTGATACAAACTGAGGCACTTGATCTGAAGTGCATTAGATACGGTCTGCGTCCGAGTAACCTTTTCATATTCACAAAGCATGTCCAAAAGGGGAAAAAACAGTTTTGTCCCACCTGATATGCACGTGCTTTGACATGTATGTGCTATCAGTGTTTCCGCCTTGTTGAAAAGGTCATGAAGCATTTCTACAGAGGTGTGTTCAAATGGACTGAATACTGAGCTCAAGAGGTTTACACAGGACACTGACCATCAGGAACTCATCCTCATCTGTGGGGATAAACAAAGTCCGGCTAGTTGACTCCACCAACGGAGAAACATAAACAGCCAAACCAAAACACATTTCATTATAAGAATGAAACGTGCTTCAACCATAGTGCAGTTAATTTACAGGAAAACTAATAATTGATCAAACACAAAAGATAATAAATCCTGATAAAGAAATAACCAACATGATGGTGAAATTAGAACCAAGCCAATAAACAACACATAGTGTGAGATGTTCAGCTCCAGAAGAGACTTCTTAATAAACTATTTGTGAAGAAACATCTTGCATTGTTTATGGATTGGCCCTCCCTTTCATTTTCATCACAAGACCCCTATGAACTCTCTTCAAAACACCAGTGATTCTCAATCTGGATATTAGGTAACTAAAGTCTTTGTATGTTTCTTTGCCATCACTAATTAGTGAAAAAGAAACACTGGTTACAAAAGAGCCACATTATCAATATTGTTAATCATGTAAATGAATGGGTATTATTAGGTTTAAATGTATAAACTATCTTGCAAACATGATTCACTTAGGTTTGATGAGCAAGGCCGAGGAGACTGTAATAAAGTGCCTGGCAAATAAAAATATGAACTAAAATGTAAAAAGGCATTTTGTTAGGACAGGATCAGAGAGAGACAGGGAGTATTACCTTCAACTACTCCATAGCTGACTGTGTAGGCAATGGGAGAAAGAGGAAGAAAAAGAGATGAAGAGTGGGAGAGAGCCAGACAGCTGCTTTAAGATTGAAAAAAGCTCAAAAGACACACACACACAGATAATTGTGGTATTCCGCTCTTTACATGAGTTAGTAAATAAGTGAATTAAAGCTCGCTGCATAGTCATTCCTGTAATGCAGTTTCATTGACACATTAAGCAGACAGTATGACATGTACACACATACGAACTCAGGCAGGAGTCAGAAAATAAGTCCGCAGAAAGTCTCTTAAGAGGAAGTCGCAGAAAGACGTAGACCAAAATAAGCAAAGCAAGCGACAAAGAAATAAAGCCAGACAGAGAAAGATAGAAAAAGACTGTGGGAGGAAAGGAGAACACAGTCCATTTTCAAAGTTGGCCACGCAATTAAATACATAAGTACATTTAACCGGTCCAAGCATCCACATTAAATGTATTGGAACAGAAGGCTAAAACCACTGCTACTTACAGAGCTACAGCCAAGGCTTTTACTAACATTTGAATGAATTGGACAGATGCAGTTTTGAGTTATAGCCTCTCTGACCGGCAGCTGGTGTCTCTGCTGTTTGTTTAAGACACTGAAACAGGCTTGAATTCGATACACCGCTACCTAAGTAAACGTGGTTTCATGCAACTTCTCTGATGTTCCCTGTCTGAGTGTGTTTCTTGGAACAGATTCACACTCGGCGTATCAGATATCAGAACAAAATGGATGTTTGTTTGAGAACGCATTTGACAGAAGAATAAGAAAAACTGTTAATACAGAGTTTGCTTGCTGCAGTGCAACAGAAGCTCATTGTCTTGAGTAGAAATGTCTTGTAGATGCAAAAAAGAAAATATGACTTACTGGAGGGCATGGTGTATGTGTCTTCTTCATCAACTATCTCAGCATAGTCATCAGTCTCTGTAACGTGATACACATGAACCGTTAAAAGAGAATAATACAAGTCTGAAATAACACAAGTTCAAAAACAATTGGAGAATCATGCACATGTCGCGGAGTTTACCGTGCGTCCGCTATGGTGTGAAGGGTGACCGGTACACACACAAACACAAAAAAAAAGCTGCACCATAAAACTAAAGCATGAAGCAAACTCAGGGTTTCGGCAACTCCTGTGCAAAGCAACACCCACCTAGCTCCTCTCTTTCTCTCTCTGCACACATACACTTGGCGGTGTGTGTCAGCTGAGCATGTGTTGTGCATATCTGTCTGTTTGAGAGCAGCTGGGGAGTCACAGTGGTGGTGGAGGAGTGAAGGGGAAATAAAAACAGAAGAGCTGAGACAGATAGGAGAGAGATACGTGGAAAATATAGATAAAACAGAAAAGAGAAACCAGGAGAAATAATACAAGAGAGTGAGAGAGAGAGAAATAGTGGCTGTCATGTAAGCAGGTGGTAACGTTTAGGATCGAATCTGTGCAGAATCCGACAGATAGGCAGAGAGAGAGAAAGGGGGAGAGTTGAGAGCCAGTGGGAAAAAGAGAGGGAAAGATGGACTGAGTGTATGCTAACCAGATGGTGGTGTTTCAAATCAAATCAGTGTGCAGACTCAGCTGTTGGAAACAAGAGTCGAACATCTGCCGTCCTGAACGCTACCCTCACAGCTCGGCTCAGGATTAGGCTCTCTGGAAACATCTCCATACAAATCCCTTTGTAAAGCTTGTGGCTGATGTTATCAAAGTTATAAGCCATTTCGAGTATGTTAAAGAAGTTGTTAATGTAAGAATGTTCTTACGTTGAAATGGTCTCGTTCTGCTTTCAGAGAAGGGATAGTGTGGGTGTTAGTGTGTGTGTGTGTGTGTTTGTGTATATATGTGCGTGTGTGTGTGTTTGACAAAGATCTAGTTAGCCCATCATAGCCAGGAATGCATTCGCCTTGAATCCAGCAAACCTCGCCCTATTCCCCTCTGCATGTGCATGGATGTATGTTTTTTGTGTGTGTGTGTGTGTGTGTGTGTGTGTGTGTGTGTGTGTGTGTGTGTGTGTGTGTGTGTGTATGTGTGTGTGTGTGTGTGTGTGTGTAAAGAGAGAATAAGGTTTGGAGAAGTTCCCTAAAAGAGAAATACCACTTAATTTCCAAATTCTGCATTTTTGTTACAATCTGGTTGAAAGCAGACATATTTCAAATTCTGTGGTAATCCACTTTAAAAAATAATCATAAATAGAGTCTGACACAGACTACTTAAAATCACATTACTTTAACAGTAAACCACTATAGCTACTAAACCGATCAAACTCAATAAAGCTTCTGTTTTGTTCCTGTTTCCAGTAACACAACCATTTCTAAGCACTCTATAACACAGCACATGCATAGCGCCGTTGTTAAAGATGTAGGAATGCATGCATAAACATCAACCCACACACCAACACACACGCTAACTGCTCCCAGGAGGCTGCAGTGTGTTGGTGGAGTGAGGACTAAAAGGAACATAGAGATGAATAAACAATGGGAAAACTTTACCATCCCCGCTAAGATCTTCTGCAGGGTCCAGGAGAGCATGCAGGAAACAGGACAGCAGAGGAGGAGGAGAACAGAGAGAAAGCAGCGAGAAGAGAGAGAAAAAAAAGCAGGAGGCAGAGTGGAGAAAAGAGGGAGAGAAAGAGAGCGGTTAGAGCATGAAAAGCCTTGAAACAACAAGATGTTGCAAGATCTGCAAAGCCAAACACTCAGCGAGCAGTTAGCCAAGTATCAAAATATCTCAGGTGAAAAAGCAGAGTTAACAAATGTCATTAATGCGGCACAAACACATGGAGGTGAAATGAGGTCATTCAAGATATGGAAGCAATAAGAAAAAGAAAGCGTGAGTCAGCATTTGTTTATATGTGATATTTAGTGGTGTAATGTAAACATGGAAAATAGTTAGATCCTCAACACTCATTGTTTGATCAAGATTTCTCACACATCTGTTTTAAGCTTTCATGTCCTTGCGTTGGAACTACACAGCCGAACCCTGTGGCATTTTAGGTCAACAGTCATTTGTGTTCTTCTAAGAGTTAGAGGAGGAGGTTTCATGTCTGTACAGATGCAGTAAACACACAACCTCAGCTGGTCAGCTTAGCTTAGCAAAATGTCCTTGCTCTAGTTTCAAATTGACTAAGACAGCGTGCTGTTTTCCTTCTCATCTATCTCTTAGCAAGTACTCAAAAAAAAGAGAAAAGGGATTTTGTAAAATATTTGCAGTGGCTACGATATTTCATTTTAATTTTTTTCTCTTCCCAATAATCTGAAGGCTATTAATGCACATTGTACGCTTGTAATAATGCTTTCCAGCCCAATTTCGTTGTTGTTCTTATTGTTGAACGTGTGGAGTACTTTAGTCTCTTATTTTAATCCTGTGAAGCAGTTTATTAACTTGATGTTTTAAATATTGTTCGAAATCTATTATCAGAGCTCAATGGACTTACAGAAACTTCCCACTAACATTTCGAACCCTAAAGAAGGATATGAACCGTGCCTGCGTGTCACTTTTGGAGCCTCTGGCAGAAAGGAAGCTTGGATCACTTGTAAAAGTCTCAATAAGAAAGCAGCTGCTGTCCAGATTCATGACTCTCTCTGAACAGTGCTGCTAGCTGCCGAGCCAAAGCCATAGATGGAGACACAAGGACATGAACTCACACATTTAACTTGGTGCACGAGGCATTACAGATGATGGAGATAATGATGATAGAGTCACAAATGTCAACAACATTTAAGTGCTTCCTTAAACATAATTCATTTATAGACTTTTTCCAAACTACATAACTTCATCACTTAGCCTGTGCTGAAAGGGTGATCGAAGACATTTTAACAGGGCAGATACTTGGCAGTTGAACCCAAATGTTCTAAATGGAAGAATGATTACTTTAACCATATGGTCCGCTCTTTGAATTAACGGACATAAAACACTTGAAATAATGAATAAGAATAACCAAACTGGAACAACAGAGCATGTGGTGAACTGAGATTAAGACACCATTTCACTCTGTGTGTCAGTACTGTCAGTCACATCCCTTCATTTTATGAAAGTTAGATTTGACAAAGACGGAAATAAAAAATGTCTATCTTTAGTATACCTGTTCTCAAATGTGAGAGGTAAAACATACAAACTGGCGACTGATGGAAAGGAAAGCACACAAGCCATTGGATTTAAAGAGTTCCCTCTCAGTTAGAAAGTCCTCCACAATTAAGGTTATTTTTTTTGATACCCACTCTTATTTTAAGAGCATTGGCTTGGTTAGCAGCACACAGGCGGTTATTTTGGTTGAAGCGTGTGTGTGCGCGTGTATGCGTGTGTGTGCGCGTGTATGCGTGTGTGTGCGCGTGTATGTGTACTTGGGACTGAATTAGTCAAAGCAACCAGGCATTGAGGACAGTAGTTAAGAAGAAGAGGGCATCCATTATAAAGTAAATAGATTGTGATGCAGCCAATACAAGTTCTGGACCAAATGAGTGCTGTTAACTTATCCAGGAATACAACTTTAAACAACACATATTAAATTGCATCCACTGGGATATTTTTGTTCAGATGATATTAATAGGTTTCTTCTAGCATTGCCCAATAAGCATGATATCAAATGAGGTATTCTATTTCAGCACATCACAATTGTGTGGACACCCTCCTCCACTAACTGTCCAATGAGACCCGAGGATACCATTGGGCGACGAATCAGAACAGAAGACAAAGGGAAGGAGGAAACGCCGCGCCTTGGTTGGCTTAGGAGACGTTGATGTCACTAGGTCTGCAGCCAATCAGGCAGGACAGAAGACCAGAGTGTGAAGGGAAAAAAAGAAAAGAGTGAATGGATGTGTGGCAGACCGAGGAGGAGAGGAGGAAGTAAACAAAAGGAAAGCAGGAACAGAGAGGGAGAGAAACAGGGGGAGAGGCAGTCCCGACAGAGAAGAAAACAATAAGAGAGGAGTGAGAGAAAACAGATGTTGGAGGAAATGACAAGACAGAAAAGACGACAGTAGTTGGAGCCAAGGAAGCTGTCAGACTTGTCTCCTAAACCTGTCGATTTGGCAGTGTGTGTGCACATCGTCTTTATCTTACCTGACACAGAGATAGCTCTTACTCCACTCCTGACTGCTTCTAACTTTTTCTCATTATTTGATACTCTATAAAAAGAAGAAGAAACAAATTAGACAATAATTAAACATCAGTCAAAGCAGTAAACACTTGAAAAAACATACCGAGGGTAAATTGAAGCCTGTTATTTGTATAGTTGTATCCTTGAAAGTAGAAGCATGTTGAAATTGGGTCTTTAAACCAACCCTGACTGTTTCAATAATCTCCCTGCCTTTGCCGTGGTCTCTCTGTCTGCATCTGTATTTGAGCTCTACTACGATCTTTACATCACAGACCACAAGAGGCAGAGAGCAAAGAGAAACTTCCAGTGAGAGAAGGAGAGAAAGAGGAGGAGACTAAGTGTTTAAAAACCCTAAGTGGAAAATATTTGGCTCCTAAACTTATCTCCTTATTTGACCACAGACAGAGTGAGAGAGGAGAAGAAGGAGAGGGAGATTTGAGTTGAAATGACCAAAAGTAAGCAAAAACGTTGTGTTTAGTTTAGTGACAGTTAAAATGTTAATGTCCGGCTATGGTCCCGATTAAACAAACACCATGAACCACTAAATCTTTGTTTAGCTAATGAAGAAAATAGGCATCACAGCTCTAAATCATCAGATCTGAGATAAATGTGTGATGTTTCTTTAATGTAAACTCTAACAGTACTACGAGTGAGCAAGGTACCTACTTTGGGATAGAAGGCAGTGCTCTCTCTCCCTCTAGAGGACAAAAACACACATCATCAGGATCAAAATGAGACATTAAATCACACAAAATGAATATTACAAAAACTACCCTGCATACAAAATAAATGCATTAAACAGCATTAAAAAGGAGACACACTTCCTGAAACTAAAAAGTGGGAATTCAGTGGCAATATCTACTTGGATGGATTTCTTCTCCACTAGGACGTTATGTTTTCAGTTGGTGTAACCGTTGCCAAAAGGCCAAGGAAGAACCCATTCAATGTGGTCTTTATTTTAATCTCGTGGCTGATACACACAATATGTTTCCCTTATGGAGACGAATTACGCAGTCGATATGCTTTCCGATTTCCCTTCCAAGAAACATGATGACACTCTGTGGGGTGCACAGGGTTGTGTTTTGATATTTTTGCATCCTAAAACAGGCGGGACAAAAAGGAGTGATGTTCATTTTCATACCTTTCTGATATCGAACGATGAAAGAGTGAGTTTCCATGGTGATGAGTCGACAGTAACCGTCAATCAGGTCAGCCAAGTTCTCTGCCATGGTCAGTGATGCTGTCGTAATCGTGAGAGGCTACACACACACACACGTTACAAAGAGCCATTATCTCCAAAGACACACACATATGACAGCACATGGGGGGGGGGGTGTTTCCAGCTGCTCCTTACGTCAGGGGAAGACTCCTCTCTCACAGTATTTGTGGTGTGCTTGTGTGTGTATAAATCCAATAGTAAAAGCCATTAAAAAAAGAAAGACTGCACTCATATATCTGCGCATGTTACCAGACCGTTCTAGTGAGCAGAACCATTATGTGGGATCTATACATGGAGGAGCATTAGTTCATGTCTGGATCCATCTCAGCCACTCACTTGCAAACAAAGGGCAAAGTAAGCAAGCTAAGCAGCACGATGGGCACAGCTTAGGGTAAACCTTTAGTATCCAACAGAGGCCAAACTGGTCATCATGAAAAACAAATACTTATAGTACTTCCTTTACAGAGTGAGAAACTAATTTATTTTCCTTGAATTAGCTTCACATATATCTCTAAAAATGTCTAAGATTGAACACTCTTTTTTTATATTTTGCACAATAGCCCAAAGCATTGTTTTCCCTGCACCAACAACAAAACTTCCAATTTGTTTGTATTTAAACTTCTCACAAGACACTCTTCTATGTCGTTTAAAGTCCTTTTGAAATGGTTTCTCTACCTGAATTTGAGGTAGATTGAGAAAAAGTGTGTAAATCATAAAAGGTAGATTACAGAAAAGGAGGAGCGATGAGTATCGTCTTGTTTTTAATCATAGCGATAGACCAGTAAAAGTCACCATTTTGAGTTGCTTCATATAATGATATTATTAATGGTATTTAAATGTGTATGCCTAGACAAAGACACAACGATTGTAGTACCTCAGCAGCTCCGGCTACGTTGAGCTGTAGCATCCCTTTCCTGTCCTTCTCCTCCATAGCCGAGTACTGGATGGACTGAACTTGATTGAAGTTAGCTAGATGGGTGGGCTAGGGACAGACGGAGGAACACAAAACGATTGGAAATATAAATATGTATTAATACTCAATATAACAAGATACATTTATTATATATTGTTTTTTAGATGCAGTACAAGTGTTGAAGCTATTAAAGCCCCCCTTTGTGTTAGAACTTTTTTGTTTTTGGTTTCATACATACAGTAAAATATATCTTTCAGTCACATCTTCAGTTGTTCCAGCTGTATCAATACAATTCTGAATAGGTTTCAAGTATTAGACAATCAGTAACAGAGTACCACTCCAGGGCTAAACATTTTTTAAAATATAATAAAGATGGCCTGCCGTAGAAAATAAGAAAAATAAATAACAAATAATAGTAAATAAACAAAAATAATAATGATGGAAAGAGAATACAAGTGACATACAAGTGTTAAAAAGTATTAATGTATTAATAGATGCATTACAGGGGCCCATCGCTTGATACATGTATTTTTCTGTAAGCTCCTTTTTAAGCTTGGCTGTGTAGGAACTCACCGTGGATCCCTTGTCAGTGAGGTAGCTGATCCCTTCCTCTGGCCCGATAGCCAGCTCCACCTGGATCACCCAGCTGGACTGTGGGAGAGAGGAGGAGGGGTACACGTTATGAGAGGAAGAGAGCAGAAGGCAAGGCAGGAGTGAGAGGAAGGACGTTGGCACAGCACCACATCTCAGATACATGCAGAACCTGATCCCGCCAAAAGAGGTCAGCCTTACACCACTAACCAGAGCCTTTAGGCTACATCAACACACCTTGGAATGGATGCAACTTACCCCAAGGGCACATTTGAAGCACTCCTTGTCGTAGCGGTAGATTGGAGCAAGTATCTCCAAAAACTTGAGGATGCACTGCTCATCGTTGAGATTGGCTACCTGCTTGAACGTCTGCTGAATCAATTTACGCAGGGTTTTAGCCTGGGGAGAGGAGATAATTGGAAAGGGAGAACATTTCAGTTAGATACTGACTTTAATTAAAACAGTATTTAAATGATAGAAAATCTGCAACTAGGAGAAGAAAGAGGAGTATGCATGAGAACAAATGTGGTGAATTTGTGTGCGTGTGTGTGCAGAGGGACAGAGACACTAACAGAGGAAAACATTGATTGACTAATAGTCCACTCTGGTCCCGATCAAATTGACCTCCCCACTTCACAGTTCAGATCAATATCTTCACAACGAACTGTTGGTCACCACTCAATTAAACATCACAATCTGCCCATGTGTACTGTCGCTTAGATATCACTTCATGTAAGTGCATATAAAGACACTTAGTGTGACAGTTGGTTTATTCAGACATGATTTTTGTGTTGGATATGGACTAGAGTGGACAGATGGGGAATCGAGGGTAATAAAATCCATCTAGGGACATTATTCCTCATTCCCTGGACATAGAGATGCACAGCACACACAAACGTTGATCCTCTTCATCTGATGTATATATAAAAACACTGTGACTTATATGAAGATGAATTTACCCCAAACAAAATGCTATCTTTAACCCAACAGGATATTGAGCTTCACTATATCAAATAATTTGTGTTAAAAAAATTAAATACATTATAAATGATGTTATCCAAACACCCATGAAAGTACACATCGACACAGGCACACATACAGTACAGACACACTATGAATAGCTCTCCATGTATAGATAAAGATAAAGATTAAAGGGGATTTACTGCACTACAAACCAGGCTTAAAAAAGCACTAGTGGATGACTGCTTCATCAAATTAAGGTCAAGCTACACAAAATAAATGAACAGTTTGGCAATTAAAATCCCAACCAGAAAGGTATCAACTGTATTGACTTTTAGATGTGAGCTAAACACAAGCAATAGACTGATGACAGGTGAGTTTAATGAGACCCAAAGACAACATAATCAATAGACCTAGGGCGTGAATAGTCTCTCCATATGTATTGAACCTAACCTGAGGGTGGTATCATTCATTAAAAAAATGAAGTGTTTATTAATATGAATTAACCATTTTATTGAGCCACTATGAATTACAATTGCTATTATATTTGTGTATTATTCCGTTGTAAAAAAAGCCTTTCCACACTTCATTTCAGAATGACTGTTGCCAGCTGTCTACTTATTAAGCCTGAAGGAATCAAGAAGCCTTGACACACACACAGACACACACAAACACACATTACTTTGTGTGCAGCCACATGTGCGTGTGTGAGTGTGTCATTTCAGCAGATGTCACTACACAGAAATGATTACAGAATATATTGTGTATTCACTTATATGTGTTCTTGATAGGATCAGAGTTTTTTTCATTCCTCAAATTCCACCACCCACTCTTACACATACACAAGAGATATTGTCTCTCCAAAGTATCCTCCCTTCCTGAGAGGAAATACTGCGAGGTGCTTTCATCCTCATCATCATGCTGACTGTCACCGTAGCAATAGGGATGTCTCTCTGCTAAACGGTCACAGACAGTTTATATATAACATTATTTTATTAATCAGTTTAGTGACAGAAGGAAGGACAACATGTCTTGGCGTATTATGTCTCCGTGTTTCCTCAGATGTGATTCGTCCAGTAGTGGCTGGAGGTCATATAGTGTTTTGATTCAATGTGAGGTTATGTCACAGTGGCTTAAGCTGTTGAAAGCTATTTATTTCATCAAGAGAAGAGAACATCCTTCAGACACTCTGATAACAGAGTAATGGGAGCAGTTATAAGCATTATTCAGTCAGGCATACTGAATAAAACAGCGACCAGTTTCAGCCAGACCAGGCCTTCATCATGGCAGAAAAAACTTTTTTAAATCGACTTAAATGTAGTGATGTTTCATTCTGTATTGTGCCCTGACAGTAATAGTTGTATGTTCTAGTTGCAAATATTTATTCAAATAAAGCATAAGAATATATATTATTGCAGTTCAATCAAATGATGTTTTGCTCATTCATAAGGTTGAGAGCAATTCAGTCATCAGTCTGATGATGGGGAAAACTCAAATCAAGCTGGTTGATCAAACTCTGATCTCCAAACACACTAAAGGTCAGTTTTACTAAACCTGCTGCCCAGCCTGTCGATATGAATGAACAGACTCTGCTCTTTATAAAGCTTTCAACACAGCAAAAAAAAAAATCACTCTTTACTACCACAGCCATCTGCTCTGGGGTGTGTGTGTGTGTGTGTGTGTGTGTGTGTGTGTGTGTGTGTGTGTGTGTGTGTGTGTGTGTGTGTGTGTGTGTGTGTGTGTGTGTGGAAGTAGAGTCCATTGAGGGTGAATAATCCCACTAAATGACTACCATTCTCTTTCACCAGAGCGAAAGGCAGAAACGTAACTGACAGCTGTGCTCTCCAGCAGACGCACATCCATGTTAAATGCAAGAACCTAATACCTCTACTAGTTTAGTTTGCTTTAGAATACTGAAGATGGACTCCGGGGAATGTTTGTTGTTATTACTGCCAAAATAGTAGAAAAATTAGAAAATAGGAGAGGAGGTAGAGTAGGTGATGAGGGGGGAGTGAGAGGGCCTTGACAGACGGGGGGACCCCAGAAGGAGACGCACATTGACGCCTCCTCCTCCCTCCTCATTGTTGCAAAGAGAAAGTGGGTTTAAACATGACCTTAGGGTCACACACACAAGACACACACACAAACAAAGTTTCCCTCCCTCAGCAGAGCATCTGTCCGCCCGCCTGCTGACATCAAGACCTTTTCAGGTCACTGGGGCCTTTCTTTCACACAGACACACACCAAAACCCTCCACATAAACGCGTGCCGTAAATATATCACTGACAGAGAGACTGCATTGTGCAAGCACACCCAGCCATCACTGCAAACATACACAACGGCAGAGCTTTCTACATGTGTGTTCATCACACAACAAAATGTATATCCAGGGTCCCGCGGGGTGTGGATGTATTGCTAAAACAAATTTAAATTTGAGTACAAACCTTAGCCGTTTCCCTTTGTGCTAAGCTAAGTAAACCATCTTCTGGCGGCAGCGTTATAGTTACTGGACAGAAATTAGAGTGTTTTTCGATGTTACTCTCAGCAATAAAACCAATAAGGGTATCTCTTAAAAAGTACTTTAATGGTGAGAGTTGAAGAACAGAGATCATCAGTCCCTGGTGAACAGTGAATCCATCACAAAAGTCTTTGTATAGAATATAAGTACACCGTCTGGTTCGTATTCATTCTTTTCTGTCTCCATTCACCAAAACTGTGATGGCAAGTCTCATTCAAATATTGTTGAGTCTTGGCCTACTTCACATTTTGTCAGCCAGCCCAGGTCTAGCAACACATTCAGTCAAAAATTCAGAAAATTGGCTCAAAAGGGCAGTCAATTAAAAGTGTTGCTGGATATAAACCACACACCTTGGTTACCGTTAATAACTCCAGTGGATCAGATGTGGCAGCTGCTCAATTTTGGGAGAACACAACTTCCTTAAACTACATCTCCATCAAGAACAGTCTTATTGAACCATTTATTCCACAAACAATTCACAGGGAGAAAGTGAATACAATGTGTTAGCAAGACATTACATTGTGCGTACTATTGTGTGATCTCTATTCCAAGTCTTTGTTCTCACCTTGACTGAATCCAGCAGGTCTTTTGGGAAAAATCGCCTCAAGCCAACGTCTTTCCTGGAAGGAGAGACATACGAGAGGAAGAGAGCAGAATGATTACGCTGTAATTACACTGAGGAATGTTAATTGGCAACCACTTCTTTCTTTATCTGATCTCAAAAGCTTATGTTATGCTTTGTAGAGAGATTACAAACAACATCAACAGACAGATAGAGTCAGGCAAGACCAGTCGACTGAAGACAAGAAACAGAAAGCTGTGACTAAGTGCTGACTAAAAAAACACTACACATTTTTTCCTGAAAGACTGGGGGAAAACAGAGAGAACAGAAAGAGAGAGAGGCAGTACAAAGAGAGGGAGACCACAGAGACAAAGAAAGATGTGCGGAGCTAAAACAGGAAGCTGGCTAATGATTCAAACTCCTCTAGAGAGAAGACAAGGGGGAGGAGGAGAGATCGAGTGGAGAGAGTAGGGGAAAGGGTGAGAGCTTACATCATCTTATTTCTCCCCCATAGGTCAAATGTCAGTCAATTATCATCATAGTACTATAACAATGTGTGGTGTACAACAGGCTTGGGACTTCAGAGAGAAGGTCAGCTGGTGTACAGTAGGTAGTAGATCACAGGTAAGACGCTGCCCTGTGGTTATATATAAACTACCAGGCTTGCCTAAGCTTGAAATATTCTCCTTTATGGCAAAGACATATTCCAATAGTAGTATTCTGCTTAGGGCTAAACCGCATCATGTCTATAAGAGAATACTTAGAAAACCGTTTTGGGGGTGACATAAACATGTTTTACCCTCTCAGAATGTAAGCTATGTCAGTCATA
Organism: Harpagifer antarcticus; assembly: GCA_902827135.1. Classification (NCBI taxonomy): domain Eukaryota; kingdom Metazoa; phylum Chordata; class Actinopteri; order Perciformes; family Harpagiferidae; genus Harpagifer; species Harpagifer antarcticus. Next base: position 3,300,912 of record CADEHL010001063.1, read on the forward strand.
GAAGCAACACAAAGCACAAACAGAAAATAAAAGACTTTTGAGAGATGACAACAAGCGAACCTCAAAGAACGAGCACTAATGAAACCCCCCTTAAAAAATGCTTTGCATCAGCTCAGAGACCACAAGGACTACAGCCAACTACACCCAGCTGATGCAAATCTTTTGAGACTCATTATAAACTTGGAAAATAAACTAAAAATACGGGCATTCAATTCATCATCTGAGACGTTTCCTGTAATTGCTCAAAAGTAGAGGGAACATAGACACAGTGTTAAAAAAAAGTGTTTCAATCCAGTTATTTAATTCCAATTAACTGCTAGCAGAAACTACCGAGTGAACTTTCACAGTAAACCTCTTGTAACTGACATCGGAATTTCTCGGAAATTGTACACCCATAAAATACAATTTTAATGATGGTACGTTGCTATTAAAAGAACAAAAAGAAACGGCAAAGATGGAAAAAGTGGAGGATTTAAAAGGGTGAAACGAAGACACTGTTTTAGGATGGCGTTAGACCGCAGACACTCAACAAAAGCCTCAATGGCAAACTCTTAGCTTGTAGTATTCAAAGCCTCAACAGCATTTTCCCCTCGCACTCTTGTTGGCTTAAAATATGCATGATGGCAACCACTTTTTCAAATCAAAAGGGAGAGACAGAGTTACAGAAGAGAGAAAGAACACCGGATAAAGCAGACTACAAAGAGGAAGAGAACATAGAGAAGAAGGACAGACAGAAAGAGGACTGAGAGGACGGAGAAGAGAGACAAAGAGATATCACAGGAAAGACAGAGAGCATTCTTCTCAGTTAATTGAAGAGCTCGTTAGGCTGACGGACAGAAATAAAGACCTCGTTGGAGCAGGGCAGCTCATTAGAATCGGACCAGTTAAGAGTCAAGCCTTGTTAGTGCCAAAGTTTGTTAATTGTCTTCATCGACATCCATCTACCCGGGAGCTGATGGTGGATTAAGAGACAGAGCAAACCAGGGGGCTAACATAGAAAAAGCATCCTAATCCAAGTAAATCTACAGATATTAATGAATATTTACCACGTGATAAGGTGACTGGATAAACAGTGTTTCAATAATAATGGTAGCTAGACTGTATACTTTCCGTCTTTACAGAAGTTTGCACAATTCCCAAACGCCTACTGAAGTTATTCTGCAGTCCACAGGTTATCAGTAGCTGCATAGGAACCCTGAACCTAATACTGAGAAACTCTGTTGTTTGTGTGTTATTTCTGATAGATTACAAAACATTTTTCCATGTAGAGGAAGAATGTGATGTACAAGAAAGGTTGTACACTGCTGCAACACTTTGCTAATGAGGAAAATACTTACTCCAATAGTTCATAGTTGGACTTCTTGTCCAGGGCGTTTCCTCTCATCTCTTTGAAGAACCTCCTGGAAAGGAAACCATCAAAGCACATGGAGAGAACAAGGTCAGATACATTCACTACAGACTGCAAGTTATTAAATATGCACCAACAACCATGTTTAACATTTTAGCAAGACAGAGAATCCTGGTACAACTTCACCTCCTTCCAAACGCACATTTTGGCTTGTTGCCTTCAGAGGTTTTTTTTTTGGCTGTATGTTATTCTAAGAAGGAGGTGTTACTTTAAATGATTGACATGAACGAATGTTGGCAAGAAAGATGTGTAGCCGGGAGGAAAAGGGTTTCACACAATAACAACTCATCTGGTGAAGAAAACAACTGTCATGGATATCGCCTTAATTGCTAGTTTAAGCAAAAAATAGATGGAATGAGTTTGTGAAATGTTCAAAGTGACACATTTTATCTTTGGGAACCAAACTTGACTTTTGATGTAAAACTAAAATAACCATCTAACATGTAGCTCTGTGTTATTCCTGCACAAAGTCATGAAGAGAGCCATCGCTGATTTTACCTGATTTCTAGACAGCCCAGTTTGAAAGCTACATCTTGTTCCACCTGTTCCCCAATCTGTGTCATGTAGTCATGCTTCACCTGGGGTACACAAATACACGTGAAAGTTAATTACTACAAACGACAAATATCAATCTCACGCACAAATACAGACACAGTTCTGCTGACCTACATTACCCAAAGGCGCGCGCACACACACACACACACACACACACACAACACACACACACACACACACACACACACACACACACACACACACACACACAACACACACACACACACACACACACACACACACACACACACACACACACACACACACACACACACACACACACACACACACACACACACACACACACACACACACACACACACACACACACACACACACACACACACACACACACACACACACACACACACACACACACACACACACACACACACACACACACACACACACACACACACACACACACACACACACACACACACACTCAAGCAGTGCCATATGTCTCAGTGCTGGCTAGCTGCTGGCAGAAAATGAAACATGTTTGTGTGTCTGGTTGTCTGTGTAAGTGTGTGTGTAAGTGTGTGTGTAAGTGTGTTTGTGTATGTGTGTACCTGGTGGTAGAAGTAGTTGAGTGTTGGTTTGTCTTCTGTAAACTGCTGCACAAAGCCTTTCGGAAGATACCGGATCCTTAACTCATATCTACCGGGCAGAAGAAAGGGAGAGTGATTAGGTTAGGAAGAGATCAGACCATATTGTTTTTCACCGTAAATAGCAAAACAAGTTACTCAGTGTTTTTATAGTTTCAAGAGTAGAATCAAACTTTCAGGGCAAATTAAACACCATTTCCACGACTCTAGAAGCCTTTTCACATCACATCTACATTGTTACCAAAAATGCAATTGCGAAAAATAGAAGGTTTACCGAATTTCTTTACATCCACATCTATTAATGTATATTTTACAGTGTATTTATTTTAACAACTTGATTCCATGTTTTCAAACCGTCTTCCATCAGGTAAAAAACGGAATGAATACGCTTAAGTGAGGGCAAAGAAGAGCAGAGGAGAGGAAGGATGCCGGGTCAACTAAAGACAAAATATTTATTTAAAAAAGAAGAAATCTTCAAGACAGTATAGTGACAAGGAGAAGAGAGAGGACAAGAGAGAAGATGAAGGCTATGAGAAAATTAATAATATTCACATTATGAAAAAAAGATATAGGACAGATTGTAAGACCAGTGGAGGAGAGACAGAAAAGGGACAGAGAGAGTTGTTGATCTAGTCAGACAAAGCAGGCATCTGGTTCTCTCTCTTTTTATGTCCACAGTGCAAAAGGTCTCCACCTCACAAAGCATCATCACCCAGACCGCCACAATAAGCGCAATATACCAGAGCATTAGCATCCAAACTGCCTGACCACCTCCACCACACAGACCTCTCATCAAAATACAACAGACGGGTTGCACTTTTTTTTAGGACGTTGTTTGTTTGCCACAAATCACTTCTGCTACTTTGGTGTCCAATAAGACGGACTGCTGAAGCCAACTGTTTGAGAAGACATTGAGTTTAACTAAATGTACACAAACAAATACATTCATAAATTAAGCTCATCCACTGAACTGCATGTAAACTTTGTGAAATAATCATGTTATTATATAATGTGTTTTTGTATAATTGGTTTTGCCTGTTGGTGGGGTACCAACAGATTCCTGGTCAAACGTCAAAGTTGCAGTTCAACTTTGTCTCAAGTAGGGATGGTTACCGAGCGCCGAATTATTAAAGACCGTGGTACCGTTAAGCTCCGACGTTATCGGTCTTTTTATCGGTACTGGAGACATTTTAAAAATATATGTCATATGTATTATTGCTACATAAACATTATATTGCAGTTTTAGTTTCGCCAACTCCGTTTCTAATATGCAAAAAGACTGCAAAATGAGTCAATGATTCTTTTTAGTATTTTCGATCTTTCCAATCCAGACAAGAGATCTCTCTCCCCTGTCTGTGTGTGAGGGGGTGGGGCAGTTTACACACACGCGGCTGCTACATGCATGCAATACACACATGGCGGAGATGGCGGAGAAAACTAAGCGCCCCAAGGTGTGGTTAAATGTTACCCGTCTCGATGTGGACAATGCTCGTTGCCAAAAGTGCAATAAGTGTTTAGCATTTAAGGGCGGTAACACGAGCAGACGGAGAAATGCACCGTTTTCGACTGTCTTTCTAGTAGCTCTGTAGCCCCATCCACGAGTAACGTTTCCACGTCAGGTATGTTATGTATACCTTAATCTTCCTCCAGAAGCCCCGTTAGGCTTTTTGCAGCATACCTGTATGCCCCACCTGTGTTGCTCTGTACCACTGTATTTATGCAGTAAATACTTGTTTTTTGTTTGTTTTTTACAGTTCTATAAGTTCACATTATTTACAATTTGTTTAATTAATTTACTTGAAGAACCGATAAGAGTACCGTTAAAGGACCGGATCGATAAGCGGTATCGATAAAAGTAGCAGTACCACCGTTAAAACCTTAACGATACCCGTCTCAAGTTTCTTACACAAAAAGTATATTTCTACAACATCTTCCACAATGACGAAATACTACAAGTAGCAAAAAATTAGGGACACTGCTTTGCTGTACAAAGCTTTATACATGTTGTAGACTACTGTTAGCCCAAAAGCCAGCTAACACCCAACATTTATGCTCCACATGATCTTCTACCTGCTTTTCCCACAGTGCAGCACATTTGAACCTTTATAACCGCTCTGTCTATTCAATCAAATCCCAGCATAACAGCAGCTCTGGGTCCTTTGTAGCCTGAAGCGTTGACATGTTGTGTCTAGATAGTATTCCTAGATTTGCCAGAGAAGACTCAACCTATTGTGACCTTAACCAATCTAGGTCAATGCCAACACCAAACCATCTAGCAACATTTAGCTAAATCCAGGGTTATCATGTAGACCAGACCCGGCGGCAGACATACGTCTCTGGGCGGGCATTTGATTTACCAGGGCGGGCCCAACCCGAAACTTACATTTCCTGGGAAATCTCGAGATGTGTCAAGGGGGGGGGGGGGCAAGATAGCGTGTGCAGTGGTCTGCTTGCGCACAGAGCAGGAGTTTGTGAGAGAGCTGGCTTGAGAGTCAATTTCTCTTCAAAATATAATTGATTGCCAGCCTCCCTTGTCCCTGGCTGGCTGGCTAGCTCGTTGGTAACGTAACTGATGTCTTCTAATGTGCCTGCATCTGGCGCTGAGTTGCCATATTCCTTTCAAGTGTATAAGTGTGAACCACTTCCTGATATCCATTGTTGCAGATAAATATAAATGATAATAGCCAAACTAACCTAGCAAGAGTAAACTGACAGGCTGCTGTGCCGCATCTCACTCAAAAACCCACACGACTCAACCCAGCGAAAAAACAGTCTCGCGCGCAGCCTTTCATTCAGAATTTCATAGCAAAAAAAAAAAAAGGTATTAAACTAAGCTTTCAACATAGTTTAAAACAAAAAATAAATATTAGGACAAATCCCTACAAATAACAACAAACAGAATATTTTTGTTGGGTAATCTCTGGTAGGGCTAACCTATACAGTGGTGGAGCTCACATCAGTATTTGCAATGTAATTACATACATGCTCCCCTTGACAGTGAAAGGCCACGCGTGAGGTTTAGATTATTTCCCTGTCTCAATCCAAATTGAACTGTATGAAATAAAAAGGCACATTTGTCTTGATGTAAGTAACAAGAGATTTTTTGAAATACTAAACATAAAATACACATTCTGGTACTCTCTTGAGAAGAAAAATAAATAAATCTATTAGGCCTACTACACGAGATATTTAAAAAAAAATGAATGCCATTTTAGTTCTTTGTTACTTTGTTCTGAAAGCTGAACCTGCTGCTCCTCACAGAGACAAGAGGAGAGGCTGTGTGAATGACTTTACATTGTGGATAAGGGCGGATAGCCCCCATTGTTCTGTGTGTCAAAATGAAAGACAGCCCACACACCTATCAATCATCATAACCGTGGGGTCTTATTTCATTACTTATTTCGTTGTATCGATGTATAGAGATGTACTACAGCAAAAGTATTCTCCGTCGGGACTTCCTGCAACAACACCACGCCGTTATCGTGATTCTGATTGGCCAGAAGACATTATCAAAGATGTTCTATTGAGAAGACGATCACTATGTGACAAAAGTTTTCAACCCGTTTCTAGTCTTCGGTATTTACTGCTGTCTGTGCAATTTACTCCGCGCGAGTTGGCGGACTTTATTTATCTTACTTTAAAATCATTTTTCATGGTGGGGCTAAGCCATTTCTTGGTATGGCTGTAGCCTACCCCAGTATACCCTGGCGCCGCCACTGAACATAATAATAAAACAATTAAAATGTTGTATTCAGCCCTGATTAAAACAGCGGGCCCAAATCCTGGATGGGCGGGCCCAAATCCTGGATGGGCGGGCCCGGCCCCACGGGGCCCGCCCATGACGCCGGGTCTGATGTAGACAGAACCCTGAACGAGCTTCAGCATAATGTGTTTGATATAAACTCTGTTATGCAACAGAGGCACAATGACACTTCTCACCTCCACTCCTCGTTTGGTCGTGCTTGTTGTAATTCGTAATTTTCCCTGACGTGGGACACGCCCATATCAGGGTGGAGCCAGTGCACCTGATCCCTGGATTGGCTGTTGCTGAGGCGGAGGCCGAAACAGGACGTCCAGCGCACTTTGTGGATGTCCAGAATCTTCTGAATGATTCCCTGAAAATAAAGAGTAAACAATTTATCTTTATAAACATTTTTTCAATGGCACATTTCCACAAACGTAAAGAGAGTAACAAAAATATCATTTTTTTAACATTTCTGCAGAGATTTCACGTAGTACTGGTGTATTTGGGTAAATTGAGCTACACCGCAAACCATTTACCCTTTAATCTGTAGTCATGGTGACTCAAGTCAGTGTCAGTGCTGATAAGAACAAAGTTTCCCGGGTTGACAAAAACAGCAAGTCTGGCATTTTGTATCAGGTCAATGAGGGCACATGTGTGTGGGTCTACTTCAAGTGATTTAACATGACGTTCCCACCCAAACAAGTTGACAGACGTCATACACACATGCATGATAATGCTCACACAACCATGTGTGTTGCCACTCTAGGGGGTCTGACCTAGATTCTGAATGAAAAAAAGTGAAAAGATGGAGAGGAGAGGATTTATATATCCTGTATGACTGCTGATGTTTGAGCAGTGTTGGGGAGTCCACCATTGGAGAGGATCTAAAAATACACTGCTATGTAAACACACACTCACACACACCCTGAGGATATGCTCAGGGGATTAATAGGACTAATGTAAAATAACAGCAGCCTTATCCAGTTTCAGACGTTTTAAATTGTATGTAATTGTAAGGCGTCTCCTATTTTTTGTGTTCCATAAAAGCGTGTCTCTCTCCTTACCCTGACATCAGTTGCATCTCCATATCGGATATTGGAGGACCAGCAGCTGTTTTCAGTGTTGGTCTCAAAGTGATGGAAGACTTTCAGAACCCTCTCCACGGAGCCTGCCATGGTTCGGTCCGACACCCCCCCGCTCAGCCGCGACTTGGCACCTCCCAGAAGGGCATGGTTCAGGTTGGGGTCCAGGTAGGCCGTCGCCATGGTTTTCCCTGCCGACACTGCTAGGTGTCTGTCATATTCTGGCGTAGAGAGAAGATCAGATATTGGGGGAATGAGGAAGAATATAAAGTAGAATCAGAAAAGTTAATATAAACTTAATATTTTAGCCTTGTAAGCAAACATTGACTACTGCCTCACACACACGATTGTATTCGGGCAAAACATTTTTTACTAATTTTTTTTGATTAATCATTCGGTTACACTGTTTATCCTGATGCCCTAAAGGTGACATATTCACATTGCTTGTTTTGTGCAGCTAGCAGGCCTAAACCCAGAGACCTTCCTTGTACTATGATAAATGACAAGAAGCAGACAATATTTAAACATTAAAAAAAGCTGGAACGAGATAATGTTTTGAGATTTTGGCAAAATAAATAAATAGGAGTGTCAATCGGCTACTCGAATAATCATTTGTTTCAGCACAACTTTAAATGTCTTGTTTGGTCTAACTAACAGTCCATGGACCTAAAGATATTGAATTCATACGAAGACATACAAAAGCAGCAAATCTTAACAAATAATAAACTGGTTTCAGTTGGAATTGAAGAGATAGCGCATTTAAAAAAAAAAATGCTTTCAGCTTTAGTGTGTACAATGCAATAATACAATGGACTGATGCATTAGTCATGTGGATTTGAAGTCCTGTTCATCTTACTTGAACAGCAAACGCCTCACAGAGATAAGACATTCTTTGGTAAAAGGTATAAAAGAAACTGAACAATAAAATACCGGAGAGAGAAATAAAGAGAGAGAAGTACAGTCAGTCAGGGTCAAAACTTAATGTCACCACCTGGGTCTATGACACAAAGAAGACAAAGAACCTCAGGCTGACGCTTTTCCTGAATAAGAAGTTGTGGCATTGACACACTTCCTGGAATTCCATTGTAACTTAAACTGGGAATGCCCGACAAGAACTACCTCCTCTCTGTACGAGTGTGCAACATGTGTGCTGTTGTTGTCATATCACTGTGTTCTGCTTCTCTTTTGTCCTGTGCTTCTCCTCCTCTCTCCTCCATTAAAAAGGAAATTGATATGTCCTTGCAGGTAATTACACCTGGCAGGAAAAGACAAAGAAAGCACTTCCTCACTGTCATACACAAACGCATAACTGAGAGGAAAGCCTACAGTTAACTTGTTGAGGGATATATCACAGTTAGATAAATACGTAACATGTTATTTTCCCAATTTCATATGGTAAGGCCTTTAAATCAAATCATTCTGATGGCTTTAAGCACATTAGCCTGCCTCAATTTATCACACACACACACACACACACACACACACACACACACACACACACACACACACACACACACACACACACACACACACACACACACACACACACACACACACACACCACACACACACACACACACACACACACACACCACACAACACACACAACACACACACACACACACCACACACACACACACACACACACACACACACACACACACACACACACACACACACACACACACACACACACACACACACACACACACACACACACACACACACACACACACACACACACACACCACACACACACACACACACACACACGCACACACACACACACGCACACACACACACACTTTGGCTGTACACCAAGTCAGTTCCCATGGAGTCATATGTCACACTGTGTACTTGTGTGTGTGAAAAATAGATTTCATTCATACCTCTTTCCCAACACATGGGGAAGGGGCTACAGCCGCTCATCGCCATGGAAACACATGTCTGTCCCTCTCTGTCTCTGTCTGCACTAAGGACAGATAGACAGCTTGCAGTCTCACAGCCACGCATCACACACACGCTGAACTTCTCGTGTATAGAAGGGCTACATAAATAAACACACACACACAAGATCCTGACACAACTGCAAGGACACGCTCGCATAACCCAAACACACAGACACACTGTCGGTCTCCAGGGCAGAAATCTTTGTCTTCAACTTTTTGTCAACAGCCTCGTTAGCCAACAGTTAGTTCCAGAGCAGTAATCCTCAAACGGGCGGATTTTCTGCTCAGTTAGCACTTTGTCCAGTGTGAAGATGCTACATCGAACAGGGAAAGTGTCACAAAAACAGATTTCTTCGTCCGTCTAAATCCATTCCTGTCATCCACAGTAGCATGAGCGATGTAAAGTTAGCTTCTTCCACAAACTTCCCACCTCTTCCTATTCAGTCCACTTCTAAATGACTCCCGAGTGGCCCCTCTCTGATGACACAACACTGTTTGTTTTTTGCCCAATTTCTGGCCCAAGCCGGCAATCCATGGTTACGCAGTTGCCAGGAAAGAGTCAAGCGATCATCACTCAGGAGAGGACTCTGGTTATTTCACTCAGTGGAGTCCCTGTGATGGTGAGAAAACTGCTAGTCCAGAAAAAGTTGACAGCCAAATCCAACTTGAAGTGTTGATCCAATGGACATTCAGTTAGTGAGTGGTCACAGAGAGGGAGAGACAAATACTTAGTAATGAAAAAACAGAAAGTGTTCTTCACGGAAAAAGAAAGTGAGAGAGAAAGAGTGAGGCAGAAAAACAAAGGAAAGAGAATCAGAGTGAAAAAGAGAGAGAGGGAAATGCAGCGATTGTTACAGGATAAAGAGAGGAAAAAGAGGACAGAGCAGCACGACTAAACAAAGTTGAGTGGAGAATGAGAGAGCTTGAGAGAGAGAGAGAGGGGGCTGCTGGAAAAGCAGGAGGAGCTAAAAACTATTAATATGCTAATCTCGCCAATCTCTTGTGTTCAATGAAAAATAAAAGCTGACCTCAGAACAGCCCATTATGTTCTACCAATATTGCAACCATCTCAAATGCAACACAAAAGAAGAGGACATATATATTAACTTGACATTTTCTAAGAAATTACAAGACACATATACAGTATTTAATTCACTGACGAGAAGAGGAAAAACTTATCAAAATCGCAAAAAGAAAACCAAAAAGTACAGAAACAGTCATCCATTTAATAACTTCATTATCCACCATTGTGTTTACACTCCTACAGGACAGAGATCTCCAAACTGTCCACAATTATACAACAAGCAATAGGTTCGGGAAAAAACACAATGATACAGCACAGCTACTGATACAGCACAGGTACTGCTTTTTTTTGTCAAACAAAGATGGATAAATCAGAAATATGCAAAATAGGTGTCTTATTAGATCACAATTATTGATAACAATCTGCATCATTTGCTAAACAATAATTAACTAATACATCACAATGACTGCAATACGTTGCCAAATGGTTACTATTGTCATTACTTTTAATTTGTGACTTCAGTATCCTGATAATATCATACTTCAGGGTTAATGGTTATTTCCACCCCAATTGGCCAGCTTACTCAAATATAGATCAACCATCTTTCGAAATATTGTGTATAAAGAAACAATATGTAAAAATGAAAAGAAAACAATCCCTGAAGTTGTTAAGACAATAGAAAGAGAAGAAAAGAGCATCTCTGCCAACACAGCCGTTGCCCTGGCTGTGCCCAGCATGTAAACTAGCAGCTGTTAGCAACATGCCAACCACTTCACTTCCAAACCACAAGGTCTCAATCAATCACACTTCATACAGCACATCCAGTGTCATTCAGCGTGTACTTTGGGATCACACACTCTCGAGCTCTCCGAGTGCCCGAGGTGCTGCCCTGAAGGCTCATCTCCAAGGCAACGTGCCTTCAATATCCTGGGAGCAAGTGGCACCTATCACAGTCTGGGGGCGTCGCCGCTGACCAGATGCCAGCCTCCATAAATCAAAAGGACATTTATACAGCCGAACACATCCACTGAAGAACTAAAGGGACTACAAGCAGCTACTGAAAAGTACTAATGCACAAAGCAAAGTAGGAAAACATGACATCTTAATAGTACCTGAGCTGGACCTCACCTTGGACCACTTACAGGAATGTGTGTGTCAATGTCTGTGTGTTTCCTTAATGTTACATCTCAGGCATTGGCCATTGTTATGAAAATTGAGTGGTTGCAGGGTGTGTGTGTGTATGTGTGTGTGTGTGTGTGTGTGTGTATGTGTGTACGTACAAGACTTTTGTCAGAGGGCCGGATGTTGCCATGAATAGCGCTCTTTTGGGACTGTGCCAAAGTCTGTCTCTATCCCGCTGTGTTTATGAACACGTAATTATTTTTGCAGGCGAAGGAGGGAGACACAACCTGCATCATCTACTGAAATGCAAATACAAATTCAAAGATCCTGCTAAACCTCAGACGTATAATAGCTACTTTGATGTCTGCGTGTGTGTGATTTCAGTATAAATAAGTATGTTCTCACCCATGCCTTGAAGTTAAAATTAAAATTGAAAGGCTATTCAAACGTTTTGAATAAATTGACTGAGTGCCTTCCTGCTTTTAATGCACCTCACTAATCAAGTCCAAAAGCGTTTCCTTTAGGCTCAGCTTGATGTTTAATTTGTATATACATTTTAAACTGAAAGGATTAATCTGTTAAATTATTAACATACATAGACGGAAGGAAATAAAACCTGTTTTGATCACTGGTACTCTGGAATTACCCTTGAAACATCCTGTCCAACTTTGCTTCTGTATTTACATCTCCATTGTTATTCTCTTGCTTCCTCAAAGCTGGCATTTAATGTGATTCACATGACACGACACTGGCAACTTAATTCATGATATAACGGGCCAGCAAGGCATCCTTTCGGGGCATAATAACATGACACATACATATGCTTCCCTGCTTATTTAATGTTAGTAAGGCCAAAGGAAAAATATATATACCCTTAGGTATTTTTGAGTTCAACTGTCTTCAAAGAGTATATTTTGTATGTGGCAGTGTGAAGATTACAATTAGTCGCACTCAAACTAGAGCGATGTTCATTCTCTCCTTCATCCCTGTCTACACTAATGACACCAAAACACACACACACTAGGGCTGCTTAATTCATCGTATTTTAATCGCGATTATGATTATGGCTTGCAACGATTACGAAAACAACGTAATCTAAATAAAACGATTATTTTTTTATTATTATTATTACTTTTCAATTTTTTTTTCAGTTGAATTATACTTTAAGTTCATGGTAATCAACTGTTAAAAACATACTGTTCACATTTTTTTCTCTCCAATAAATGGATTTTTTCAAAGTCAATGAATAATCGCAATTGTTGACCCAAATAATCGAGATTATGATTTTTGCCATAATCGAGCAGCCCTACCACACACACATCGATAGCCCCACAGTTTTCTCTCTTCATACACAACCACACATATGACTAGTGAGTGATCATCAGTGATGCAGCAGCTGTGTATGAAAGCTACTCACCTGTGTAGTAGACAATCCGGGAAATATCTGAAACAAGCACAGAAATAACAGAGTCAGCTGATATGTTTAATGAAGAGTCACTGAATAAAGACATCATCAGGGAACACAAATCCAACTGAAGTGTATGGATTCCCACAGCAGGTGTTCCCAGATCAGTTACTGAATGTGGTTTGTTTAGGGTATAACAGAGCCTGCTGAATAGCTTCATCAATCAAATTAATCAATGTCCTGTTGACTTTTACGCAGGATATTGATTGATTAAAAAAAACAATACCCAATTGTAACATGTTATACACCCATAGGAGGTTTGATAAAGCTTCATTGGTTACGCTAACTAGCTTAACTGGGAAATGGAGAGTGATAAGGTTTCAGATCAGTCCACCATGTAACCTTTGTTTGAGGGGCCAGGGGGGCCTGTTCCTTTGACCCTAACATGGCTTTTTAATGGCTAAAAAATAGCTTTATTCTTTTTCAGCTTACAATCACAGAGGGAGTGGGCAAGTCATTCTGCTTTATTACTTTAACCTTTATTTTGCAGGAGGAATTAAAGCACTGGCAACATTCAGTCTGTGGTAATTTGGAGATCTACAGACACAGGTGATGCTGCATTTACATTTTTCTTTAAACTAAGTGAATTATGTTTGACTGTAAAAGTTTTTCAAAAGTCACCTTTATTTTGTCTTTGCTATGCATCCTACATGGGGCATGTGAAGAGAAAACAAGCAACACAAAGTTGGATATCAGGCGCCATATACCTCATTCACACCAACGCAACTCCGGTTCAAGCTCCGTGCTAGAGCTTTTTAGGTTCAGAACCAGTTCTTCGGTTTAGCTCTTTTCACACCGCCCAGAGTCCGACTGGTAATGCGTTGCGTCTTCGTTTGCGTCATGACGTAACCGTTTGCGTGGCTGGTTCATAAAGCCAAACCGCGCGGATGAAATCAGTTGCATTCATTTCTTATGGCTCTATCTGCAGCTTTTCCGGAGTCATTTCTGTGGTTTAGTTATATTCTTATAAAAAAGTGTACTCGTGTCAATAAAGGTTTTTTTAAAAACACAACTGCTTCCGAGGTCGGTCTTATTTCTTAAGGTGGACTGAACCATGAGTGTTTAGTATTTAAATGAACTGTAACCTTCACCCAGGTATGTAACAGCTGTTCTCAAATGAACACGTGAAGTAAAGTTTAATATTTATAGTTTTATAGATTTATAATGAGAGGTGATCAACGTGAATGCTCAGGTTCCACCTTAACACGCAGACACGTTGCTTCACCATGAGCAGAAACCTTTATACAGTCTATGGCAGAAACACTGAAACTCTTGTTAAGTTTCTCCATCGTTGTGTACAAACTGGATAAAACGCGGGCTTTTTGTTGTTGTTCAGGAGTTGATCCTGTCTCTGCCCCCGCCTCGACGTAAGCGTGACTTATGTGGTGCTTTTGCTCTGGCCGGACAATTTTTTGGTGCTTGAAACGAACCGGATTCTGGAGATAAAAGGCTGCTCCGCTGCGGTGTGAAGAGGAAAACCCGGTGCTTTTCAAGCTCCAGCTCCGAACCGGCCCTGAAACACCGTTGGTGTGAATGAGGTAATATTGTGCAAAGAAGGCTCCTCAGTCCTACTGTAATTATCGAGGGGCTTTGTATTCTGCACTACAACTCCCACAGGAAGAGCCTTTTGAAAACTTGACACCCGAACCTATCACACCGAGTTAGAGCAGTGATAGGGCTCTCTGTGTGTGTGTGTGTGTGTGTGTGTGTGTGTGTGTGTGTGTGTGTGTGTGTGTGTGTGTACACACACACACACACACACACACACACACACACACACACACACACACACACACACGTTGTCAACAAAAATGATGTAATGGTAACAAAACCCACACATCAAAAGGAAATACCAGTGAGGTGACTCATTGTATTATCGACACGACTCTTTGTAACATGAAACCATGACCCTACAGATAGTGTGTGTGTGTGTTTTTACCTGATGTCAAGTTTAATCATTTCCTCTCAATCTCCACAACATGGCAACATGTTGGGATGTTGTTAGATTAAACCCAAGATAACCATTATAACAAGTGACTTAACCGTATCCTAAATGGATCAAATGGAGCAGGATTAACAGATCTGGAGATGCTTAAGTCTCAGAGATAATGACATCTGCAGTGGATAGATGTGAGCCCTGCACACACCATCTGTCATATGGGATGCTCAGGGTGAATATTTATCTAACTGTCTCTCTTGTAAGCGTTCGATGCAAGTTAAGTGCTATGTAGCCTGACATCTGCAGCCAAAGTGGCGTTGCTACAGTCTAGACTAAAAACCAGAGGAGACTGTGGCCTTTTCCTGTCTGCGAAACAAGATCAAACTGCACCTGAAGAGCTGGGATAAAATATTGCCGTCTTCATACAAACAATTAGTTTAAACACCTCTAAAACACATGGATTATCAGCCCAGAGGTGTGATTAACGCTGAAAAGTGCTTACTTTAGTTGCCATGTAATTTTTCTATCCATCTCTCCCATAGGAGTGCTAGCATGGTGCTAAATACATATCAGTCTGTGTGAACAGCCTCCACATGCAAATATATCAGAGAGGGCACGTGGACACAAGCACTCACACACACTCACTATCTCACACACACACACACACACACACACACACTTGGCTGGTAGACTGGCAGGCAGCCCAAAACACCTGCTCCTCAAGCTGTCCTGTATAAGCAGTCACACAGGAGAGGAGTAAAGATTCATTTTTCAGATCTATGCAGATATGCTGCTCCCATCAATTATTTAGCACACGTTGCCACAATGAAAGTCCACATTTGTTTTTGTTGAAGGTATATATCTGTGAAGAATGCCTTCTCCAACTTTCTATTTTCCTAATGTGGGTTTGTGACCTATACTATTGTGGAGGAGTAAAATAAAAATATATAGAAGAGGTCTCGCTGCACAACAATAGCCGGACCTACGCCAACACACAAACAGTTGCCCACAGAATTATAGCTCTGTTAGATGAAAAAGAAAGAGAAAACAAATGGTTAGTCAAATTGAATTTAATAATTAGATTGTTTAATACTGGTTAGCCATTAAATGGAGGTAATTATGTGCATACTTATACTAAGCTGTTTACACTAAAGATAACAAAACACAAAGGGAGAACAAACTGTCAGCTGCCTACTCACACACCTTAACATAAGTATAAGCAATATGCTAATGTTGAAAGTCACCATGTCGGCAGGCTGTGTATAATTGCACATTCTTCACAGGTCCTTGGTAACGGTAATTAGACAGAACAATCAAAAGAGAGTCTGCTATGCAATGATATCTTAACAACTGCTCTCACATCAGTAATTAAATAAAATACAGTTTGAAGGAGGTCAGAGAGTCAAGACAATTCTTATGCTGCAGATGGAAACCCTCTAAAAGTAAAAGTGGTTGTTTTGCAATAATTGGAAAAACTACAAGAAAATAAAAAGGTGTGGTCAGTTGAAAACACATGAACATAATCAAAAACACATGACTGTGCAACAAAGTACTGCGTTTCAAGATTACAATGTTTTTCATGCGTTTTTAGTGAGAGCTTGCGTTTATGTATTTGTGTCAAGATATCCTTGACATTTTCCCAATTGTGTTTGTGTTGCTATGGACTTACATGTATTTGTAAATTAAAAAGGCCGAAGCAGCTGACAAAGCGGTCCTGTTTGGAAATGGAAGTAATGATTTGAGATATGTAACAAAACAGTGTGCAGCTCAACAGTCTAAGACCAGACTGGCTGAGGAGTTGAGCCAGATGTTCTGATGAAACACTACTCCTGCAATAATCAACTGAATTAACCTGAAGAGAGAGCGGTCAGCTGCCTGGTTGCTCTGTGTTTAATGGATAAAGCTGAGCTGGCACACACGTATGTGTACCAGTGTGTGTGTGTGTGTGTGTGTGTGTGTGTGTGTGTGTGTGTGTGTGTGTGTGTCTCTCTGGACAATGGGGTATTACTGGAGCATGCAGTCTTACGATGCAACAACATCACCCCTCAGGCACCAATCACACCAACATACAAATGCAAAGAAGCGCACCCACACACACGCACACACTGTTTTGAGCACAGTTTTGAGTTTAAAAGTGAAACAAAATGTGCTTAATAATTGTATAACATAAACAATAAGTCTGTGTTATTCATGGGTTAATATTGAGTGAATAACGTAATAAAATAATGCCATTGTGATCTGTTAGTAAGTCCTAATAGAAGCACATTTTATCATTATTCACATTCAGACAAACATCAAGCAATTATTCAAAACCTGTTACAAGAAAAATTAAATATGTTGCACACAGACACACACACACCAACACACAGATGATGCATACTCCAGATAATCCTACATGCAAGCAACATAATAAGGTCACGTGAACGCATGACTGCTCATACACATTTATCTTCAAAGCGCACACACTGACACACACATTCACTCAAGTGTGTAGAGTTCAGGTGCCGTGATAAAGCTAACTGGATTACTGGAGCGGCATGCATGGTACTGCATCACACTCAGAGGCTTGACTCTATGCTCTGTTAGAGTAGGACCATTCTCATGTATGTCAAACAAACTATGCTAATTCTGCCTCTGGTCAAGTTCAAGTCCTTCTTTTAAAATATATTTTTGTGGAGCGTTCCCGTATTCCAATCAAGGGTCTTAGGATAAAGGGTGTTGTGTAAAGATTATTCATTCTCCTGAGACGTTTGTGATTTATATAACTTTTATCAATTGTACCTTTTCAATGCTTCCCCCTGGCAAATCCAAGATCAATCATCACATCTTAAGAACGGTGGGATTAAATGCTTGAGTGGAACAGCAGGTATGAAGCGTGTGTGTGTTTGAGCATGTGCTTCTTATTTATCAAATTTACATCAATTATAAACCAAGATCGAAATATTAAAACATACTCAAATATAGATGACTCAACCTAGAAACAAAAAGCCGGTGGGGGATTGTTACGTGCCAGCCTTTACAACATACACACACAAAACACACATGTGTAAACAGAACATACTGAAATAGACAACACCTACACACAGAGTCATGTGGGAAACACTCTACATAAGGGCGCACATACTTGTATTCAAACACAACCTGCTAATTTGACACACGTGTCCTCTCACACAAACTGCTTTCCTCCCACACACACACACATACATGTACTGTACACACACACACACACACAGTGAAAAACTTCTGTTCTGCACATGCACACGTCAAGTTAAAGCTTCCTACATACAGTTACCAAACACAAGAATCTCACATTGCCATACACACACAATTGTTCAGTTATGACTGACTTTCATTATTGATTAATCTGGTATATTAAATGTCAGAAATGAACAATAGGAAATCCATGTCATAACAACTAAGAGACCAACTAAACAACTTAAATATTGTGTTTTGTTTTACTAACAGTTATCCAAAGCTGATTTCTATACAATAGAAAACTGCCGATATCATCAACACTTACAACAGTACTACTCAGTAATGACAGTAAGAAAAAACAAACGAACAATTCAACCCGAACCAACGCCTTATGATAGATACATACAGTATAACCTGATATACAAATGTATTTTGCCAAACCAACAAACTTTTAATAATATGTTTAGACTTAAGATCCTACCATTCATAAAAACTAACAAAGTGAACATACACTACTTTATACTGTATGTTTCAAATCTTACCATAGTATAGTCCTTCCATTTTAAGTCCAGAAGAGAAGAGAAGAAGAGCGTAATCCCCCCCGAGAGGCAGCTAAATTAGAAAAGCCAAAATCCGGGGCTTCTGTGGTCTTTAGGCTGAATTTGAGATGTGCTAGCCAGCTAACTCACTAATGATGGCTAATGCTTAAGCTTACAACCCTGCCGCCTCCTCCTCCTCCTCTACTACTACTACTACTCCACTGACACTCGGATACACAGCAGCAGAAGTGGGAGTAGAGGGAAGGAGGGAAAGAGCGAGGGGTGGTAGGCAGCCTATGACTGTGAAAAGGGGAGGGATATGAAAGACAGAAAAGGAGGAAAGACGGGGGGTGTCTTTGTGTCCCAGGAGAGGGGTGGAGGGGGAGAGAGGGAGCCAGATGTACAGGCAATGCAAAAGAGGAGGGAAAGACAAGAGAAAAGAAATAATGCAACTTTATGAAAATAAGTGAGAAACATGAAGGGGAAAGAGACAACTGAAGAATATGGGGAAGAAAAGAAGAGAAAGTGAGGAGGAAATAATTTAATGGAAAAAAGACAGAGCTGAGAATGACATAATAAAGAGAGAGGAAGAAGAGTGTGAGCTGTGTTGCCTTTGGCTATTCTGCCCCTCTGACACAAATGCACCGAGGAGCTACTCAATTAGTCATAATGCAATATTCTCAACCCAACGTTTTCCAAAGAAATCATCAATCTTCAGAACAAAAACACGGGGAATAACAGACAATTGTTCCACTGACTTTGTTTGGTGAGGGGTGCACATTTAATCCAATTACACTGAAATCAAATCAGACAGGGGTCGAGGGCATAGTAAACCCGCCCTACACTAATATTTTGGGACAGAATTGACTGACCCTAAAGGCTTGAACCTTGACAACTGATTTAAAACTAATTGAGAACACATGATGATTAACAAAAGATAGTAATACAGTTTTAGGAATATGATGTTTTGTCCACATGGATAGATTCATAAACAATCATTTTGGCTTTTACAATTCATAATTACAAAAATATATATGTTTATTTAAAGAAATCTATAATTTCCCTCTAATTATCAGGGCTGATAATGATGATTGCAGTAGCAAGTGAAATGATCTGGGGCCTCATTTATAAACGGTGCGTACGCTCAAAAGATGGCGTACGCCAGTTTCTAAGCAATGTTTGCGATTTATAAAAAACAAACTTGACGGGAAAATGTGCGGTCCTCCACGCAAACTCTGACCCCTGCGTACGCGGTACGCACAAAAACGGGAGGGACGAGGAACTGCGAC
Source organism: Harpagifer antarcticus (assembly GCA_902827135.1). Taxonomy (NCBI): domain Eukaryota; kingdom Metazoa; phylum Chordata; class Actinopteri; order Perciformes; family Harpagiferidae; genus Harpagifer; species Harpagifer antarcticus. The sequence goes on from CADEHL010001063.1 coordinate 3,320,832, forward strand.
ACCGTTGGCAGAAAGAAGAATGGAGAGAAATATGTGAAAATAATACCATAAATAAAATGTTACCTCTCATTTATCAAATATGAATAATTAATTCGCAAAAATTGATTAAAGCCAATCTTAAAATGACTAAACACACGCCTGTTTGAGACTCCTCAGTGCACACAAAAATATGTTATTGAAAACCACCTTGGATATGTTGTGTTAATGTTATGACATGTATTCTCATAAATGATGCGGTAAGCAGAAGGGCAGAATTACGTCTAAACTGCGGCCGTTTTGCTTTTCTATAGGTTGTATAGATACGAGCATGGTTTTATATACTATCATGTTTAATCATGTTTTATGCCGTTTGCTAAGACTTGATAAGTCGCTCATAAAACACAGGAGGTGGAAACTAAGAACACCATATATTTGGTATATTTGGCAGCTGATATTACACAACACATTTGACACAAACACACTGCCTGAGGAAGGTTATATGTATTTTGTCAAACTTTTTTCGGACCCCTTATTTGGTGGTTCAAACTGCATCCACCAAACAATATGATTAGTCTCCACCTCCCCAAAAGAACCAAAATCTGACACGGTGTGAGATGTGTTTCTGTTCCGTCGTCATTTCCTGCGATCTTCTTCATTCAATCAGTCAAAATGAATATTAATACGGGGCGTTTCTTTGACTATTTATAGTTTATATAATGTGGGCTTTACGTCAAGCCCGCAAAAGCTGCGGGCTTGTCCTACGTAAGCAACCTTCCCACGTAAATCCTACGCAAGGCTTTATAAATGAGGCCCCAGAACATTAATATTAGCCACCAATAATATATCAATTATTAATTTAATGTTTTTATGAATTCCTAATGAAAATGAATCGTTCATGTCTTCATGGGGTGCAGGCAGCCAGGTACTCTTCGTGGAGTCTGCCATTTTTCAACTCCCTTCAGGCCTTTCAAAAGGTTGGGGCTACGGTGGCAAAAAGAGTCCTCGTCGTGGGTCTTAGACCAGACTCTAAGAACACCTGAGAGACAACTACAGTACTGGAGGGATCTATTGGGTTCATTTCTTAAAACTATGTCAGACATGGAGTTATAAGCAAGAGCATTTAGTGATTTGTAAACATATAAACTCTAGCCACTAGCCAGTGCAGCGTTTTTAATGTGCTATCTTTCTGGTCCTTCTGTTCCTTGTTAACACACAGGAAAAATAAACACTATGGTAAATGCTATGGTAATGACAGGTGTCATCTGACATTAAAAGTTTTATGTAGAATTATAGAAAGACTCATAAGACACAGAAGGAGTCAGCATTTGAGAGCACGAACATCCTTGGCCCACAGGCAGAAATCTGTTGTTGGTGGAACTTCCCGATGGCAGTTTTCCACTGTCAGCGCCTGCAGATATGGACCACAAAATGTGCTCAAACTGCCATAAAGTCACTTGGCTGTCACTGATTGTTGATTTTATAGTTAGTAAGTATGTCACAGTATTGAATATCAATGAGCCATGACAGAAAACATCTCTCTCTCCCTCTCTTTATCTCTCATACAAGCAACAAACAGGCAGACCGACAGGATGAGAGTTGCCCAGGAGTAAAGCAGATTAATGGGCCACTGGATTAGTAGGCCAAGATGTCAAACACATACTCACACACACCCCTAGTATTTTGACTCTCATTTAGAAGGTGGATCTAAGCTCAGGCCTTTATCCCTGCTTGATGAGCTGGTGTGTTAACATCGCCCTCTAGTGATAAAGTGTCAAATAGTCAAAGAGCAACCCTGCTGCTGTCAAATGCTTTTTCCTTAAATGTGTTTGCCAGGTTTAATGAGATATTTCACTATGCCTGAACATCAATACAAAAACAGCTCTTGTTTCATTTAGTTAGTTCAAAGCAAATAGGCATGGCAAAAACGGAAAAGTAAACAAAACCGCCTCTGCAAAAGACGAAAGAAATGAACCAAATGTACCAAGTAAAGTTAAGAATGTATTAAACGCATCAATTATAAGCTTGGCTTCAAGCACAAAGGAAAAAAAACACCAGCGTTTTGAGGTTGCTGTTTTTGACAATGCTGACATTTATATTAAAATGGTTTAGTAACACCTAAAGCATGTTAGCAGACTAAGAGAGCAAGTCAGCATTGGGACTATTCTTCAATGAACCTTTGTTACAAGAGAGACCCTGCTATGGTGACTAATCACACAGAAGTACACACACATTGACACACAGGCAGACACACACTGTGGCATTATACGCATCTGACCTCAGCAGCAGTAGTTTAAGGTAGCACAACAGTCTGTGAATAAGTGTATGTATGTGTGTGTGTTTGTTCGTGTGTATGTGTCATGGACTCGTATCCAGGTGTTTCACTGCTGATCAGTCTGTGTGTGTTGCCTGTGATCTATTGTGACTGTGTTTTTGTGGGTGTGTGCCTGGCTGTGCATGAATCTAGAGAAAAGATGAGGTCATATGATTGGCTCAGCAGACACAGTAATGTCTGCTTTAGACTCTTTGTTTAAGTAAAGAACCTGGCAAGTGCTACTGAAATATTATATGTCCAGTTTAAGCTGAAAAGCAGTCACTCAATACTAGTTACAAATGATACATAAACACATCTTCATTGTCTACATTGCAAGTAGTTATCTGGCCTTATCACTAAGCTGTACTAAGTTGAGACAAAAAAAGTTTGATTTACTTATTTACCACAAGGTTTGTGTGACACTAGATTTTGATATGACGAAATGTTGCCAGTGCACCACTAAAGATTCAGAACTGTACTGTGCCAAGAAAAAGTATAGCTAGCAAAACCACAACGTTTTACTAGGGATTAGTGTCCTTTTTATACTGTGGATCTTCTACGAATTAAACAAATGAGACCAATTTAAGAGCTTTAAGTGCTGGCAGGCAGCTTTTGTTACCTCTGGTTTGTCCATTTCCAAATGTAACGCTAAGCTCAGCAAACAAGCTGCTGGCAGAAGCTTCATATGTAGGGTACAAAGATGACATTTCTAAAAGAACTATAGAAATAAGGTGCATTTGGTGAATCATAAGATATCATAACTGGTGGACAGCTGAACAAATGGACCGGCCCAATGGGGAGTTAAAGAAACACCCCACCAGGGTTACAGAAGACTGATTGATGTTGAGTAGGAAATGACAGATGTTCTATATGAACGGACACAGAGATTATGTTTTCATGTCCTTAAAAATCTAGGGATAGTACATCTTGGGACCCTTTCTTTATGCCTCATTTCTCTATTTCTCTCGCTTTTTCTCCACCCAGCTTTCTCCTCCTCCCACCTCTTTTCTCTCTGTGTCTATATGACAAAGCCCAACAATTACTTCTTTCTGTGTCTCCCTCTGTGACTCACTGCAATGCAATTACACTGCCTGTCCCCTCAAACACAGAGGGGGAAAACGTATTTACAATATCTGTGGTTGTGATTTTCTAGTCTGCAGTTCAGTCACTTCTTCACTTTAAGAAAACCCAGGGAGCAAGAGAGTGGTCATTAGTCTGGTGAGTCATTTTGGTTAAGTCAAGGATTAAGTATTCACACACACACACACACACACACACATGCACACGCAAGCACTCACACATACATCCACACCAAAGGGAATCTCTGTGCTCCAGTTCCATTCATCACTAGTGGACATGCTGCACCAATGACCTGCACTGAAGGGAACGCGCTTCGTGTGTGTGTGTGTGTGTGTGTGTGTGTGTGTGTGTGTGTGTGTGTGTGTGTGTGTGTGTGTGTGTGTGGCTATGTGTGTCCTTGTGTGTGCATGCGCCAAGGAGGGACAAGTCATTAACTACGATGTCATTTCCTGCCATTGTAGCACATTTCAGGGCCCACGGTAAGAATCCTGCACTGCAGATTGGTCCATTTACACACACTAAAACAACTGTACTGTATTTGGAGAAGATCAGAAAATCTGCTAATATATATTGTGTTCCGTTGGACTCATGAATGGGTTAACCATGACTGAAGAATAAAGAAAGTCATTTTATATTACACACTAGCCAACTGCTTTAAAAGACTTCCAACAACACACACTCCTCATTAAAAGGTGGGGTAGGTAAGTTTGAGAAACCGGCTCGAGATACACTTTTTGTTATATTCCATGGAATGCTCTTAACATCCCGATAGCAATGAATATCTGAAGTGCTTTGACAAAAAATCCATAAAAAAATGTCATCTGTGGAAGCCGTAGCACTGTAAAAAGCATGACCAATCATCTGAGCCGGCCCGGCTAAAGTAACTGGATGGCCTACCTGCCTGTCAGCCTTCCATCTGTGCACAAACTTATCTCGTGCCCTCATTCTTTTTCCCCTTAAACTGTGGGTTTTCTCCGGAAGCTTTTCCTTGTACGATGTGAGGGTCTAAGGACAGAGGGTGTTGTTTTTCTCATACTGATATTCTGAACAATCTGTGCTGTTGTATTTGCTGTAAAGTGTCTCTACTGTAGGCTATTTTTATTATATGTACAGCACTTTGGCTCGACCAAAAATTGTTTGTAAATGTGCTATATAAATAAAACTTGATTTGATTTGATCATTGGTCATGTGTGCATTCGTGTGTGTTGGAGGAGGGGCTCTGTAAGGAAGTGGCAGATTTTTTCTGGCTGTGTATTTTCAAATTCTAGCGCACTTGAGCTGGTTTCTCCAAAATTACCTACCCCACCTTTCACTTACAGGGTACAGTTTCAGGCTTTCATGATGCACTGATCAGTTTGTTGGTACCAATTAGGGCTGCACGATATATCGTGTCCTGACGATAATCGCGATATGCACATGCGCGATATTCACATCACCTGGACGTGCAATGTTTTTAAAAAACTTTTTTTTTTTTCATTTTTGGGGGATTTGCGATATTAAGTAGGCAAATTAACTCAAACACGTCATGTTACAATTATTTTGCTGCTTGCTACAAAAGGAAAACTTGCGCGGCTCTCATGTCAGGGGTACTTGAGTGAGTGACATGCAGGCTCTGCATGCACAGCAAACCACCAATCACAATCAAATCTCTAAATCAAACGGACCCGGTGATTAAAGGTAAAAACACTGAATGAAGTAGTTTCATGTGTTTCTCCAGGGCAGTTCGGCGCTGCTAACCGAGCTAGCTCAGCTTGTTGCTCTGATAACTTAAGATCCAGACGTCCGTGACTAAAATCCTTCATCCGGTTAAATATAGTTAAAAAAATACCAATTGTATAGCATTAAAGTTCAAGAAAGGATGGTTTGCGGGGGAAAAATGTATGTTTTCATATCGCAATATATATCGCAGGGGGGAGAAAAAATCGCAATGTCAGTTTTTTCCAATATCGTGCAGCCCTAGTACCAATATAAATCCCAATAGAATGGAATATTTTATAGGAATTTCATCGCTGAAATGGCTTTTTACTCAAGCAATAAAGTGTGTTCCTCCAAATGTTTGGAGAAATCGCACCGTAGTGTGACTGACAGCTGACATGTAGACTAACCAAGGGTGTATCCGATTTGTCATTTTTACTAAATACTACCAGAACATTTTATTTTGGCCTTTTATAGTTAATCTTTCCTTTAAAAAACAATTCATGTATCTGCCCTTATTTTTGTCCATTTAATCGTTTATTTAAATAGGGACAATGCACATTAATGAACACTTAAGACAAATAATGCTTCAAGTGTAAATATGCCGGATTTTAGCTTTGGGCTTATTCCAATCATTGGTATACATTTTTATACAGAAGTCCGCTCACAATTCGCACAGCAGCCACAACCAGAAACTGCAGGTGGGAGGTGTCCATCAAGGGGTTTTAAATCTGTCTCATTGCTAAATTCCACGTCAATTAGCAAACACAAGAATGCACATAAATATCGCAACACTAAGTTATAATGACCACAGAGATATTTTCAACTGAGAAAACCAAGACACTGTTTATTCATGTTATCTTGGATAAACAGAGTCATTATCACAGTGACACACAAACAAGCATGCACACACATGCACACACACAGGTACACACAAACACACACATAAACACCCAGAGAGGTCTGAGCAGTGTTGCTGCTGCAGAGAGGAAGAAGGCGTTTTCCGTTCAGCTCCTGAGGGACACAGCATGCTTTAGGATGTACAGTAAGTGCTCTGTGAGTGTGTATGAGTGTGTATGTGTGTGTATGGAGGGGTGTGGGGGCTGCTTCCTGAATGCAACCAATCCAGAAGCTGAGGCAATGGACTTCTGTCTCCAAAAACACACACTCCTTTTCCTTCACAGCTGAAACCACATACGGGAGGATGCAGGGGAATAAGTTCCAAGGATGATCGAAGCAAAATTTAATTTATAAGACTAAGACAATCACATACATGCCAACACATTCACAAACACAAAATTAGCCACTTCCAATTTAAGTTACTGATGCAAAACAAAGAACACCATTTGCTTAATTCATCTGTTCGTTCAAGGTATTTCCTTCCCGAGGTCAGTTTGCAAATATCATCAGGGTTTTCCACACATAGACTATACTTGGTCGGGCCGCCCAGGTATATTAACGGCCGCCCAAGTATATATATATTTTTTTTTTTCGTCCGTGACCACGACCATCGATTAACTTGTGGACAATGATCCCTCGCTCTACGCCTCCTGTACCCAGTCCCAGACAGGCCATCGGGAGGACCGGGGGACCCCGCTACCAACACCCCCCCCCAAGTATATTTCAGATCTGTGGGAAACAGATCATTCATTCATTTGTGCAAAATGTGAGAAAACAGCTTAGACCTCCACACAGCTGAAAGTATTACTCAGTAGGTATGAAGTAGTAAATCACTAGGGGAAAAAATGCCAAAAATGTTTGCTAGGAAAACTACTTATTTGAAACTAAAAACTCAAGTAGAGAATGGTTTGTTCCTTCCAGACAAATTATTTCATTTGGTATCATGAATTCCACATGATACACATATTAAGGACACACATATCTTATTCAGGACATTTACATACCTCTACACACACAGCTTGTGTCTGCAGTGATTGCGATCACTAGTTAGAGTCACTATGACACACCACTGCAACCTACTAGACTGTCGGCTTTGTTACCCCCATGTCTTTCTGCATAGTGTTTCCGTTTCGGTCTGACTAACAAACTTGAGTAGGATATAGAGTAGATGCCTTGAAAGAATAGAACAGACCAAAACATGAACCATGCGGGCAAAAAGGAGGAACCAGACTACAAACAGTTGAGTTCTCTGCAATGTCATGAACTGCTCCTGTAAGATCTCTGAGTGTAGTCAAGTGTTTCTATAAATACAGGCCTCCTGCACTGCTCTTCAATTTACACACAGCCTCTCACACACACACACACCACTGCCACGCCTGTATTGGCCCGCTCTAGACCAACCACAGAAGGAGTCCAGTCAAAATAACTGTAGCTAGTTTCACTCACAATTATTACTTTTCAGCAAATAATATTATAAAAGCCTAAATTATTATTTAACGGCAATGGAAAAATATCAAAAATACACAAAAAACGTAAGTAAAGGGTCCATGTGGAAGAATTTCCCAGAGCCACAAATAGAAGCTAACAACATTGTTTTCTGCTTGTTTCTCACACTGAAGGTAATGACATGTTTCTACTCCAGATAAAGGATTACACTGCATTCATTTTGGTCTTATGATGTCAAATTAGTACTGAGGCAAAGTTCATTACATGGTTCAAACGCATGTGAATGGGATGAATTTCAATGTAATCAAATCAGAAAAACTTCAAATCTAACTAACTTAAAAGCTGTGTGCCAAAAAAAAAAAAAGCCACAGCAAGGTGTAACTGTGCAAACAAATTCACTCTCACAGATCACTGAAATAAGTAGTTCTGCGTGTGGTGAACGCACTTTGTCACAGAAACGGAGCTGAAACAGTGCAGCCGCAGTAGAACTGAATACTCATTAAGTGGATAAGCTGATTAGCAGTGTGAGTCTTGTTTGCTAATTCAGAATGAACATCTCAATCCTGTAGAAAGCTCGTTGAATGGGATTCCAATCCATTATATTTAAATCCATAGCTGAACGAAAAGATCTAGTTTCAAACCTGACAGCGTTACGTGCCATGTGCTTTAAACAAGCTTCATTTGAGACAAACCATTTAATCTGACCTTTTATTCAGATGAAAAGAATGTCCCATAGTTTATTGTCACACCAATACAAACAGCAATTTATTTATTTTTTTAGAAATGTAAAGATTATAGGCCTTATCAAACAGTTAATAACTGCAACATGACAATGAACATATAGTGTTTGTAGTGTACCTACAACTGTGACTGTAATACACAGGTAAACCAAACCATGACCTTAAATAAACTTTGCATTCCCTTCACCAACAGTCTTAGACCTATCACATCAGTGAACAAAACACTGCTTTAGGTGTAGCTTGTCTACAGAATTGCAAATACAAGAGAGCAGAGTGGCCATTAGTATACTGTAGATCTGAAGCCTCAGTGCCCTTAGGATACTGCAATTCATTAGCATGTTCTTGCATCTTGAATTTGAAGTAGAGGCTCCAGCAGTCTGTCACAGCTGGGGTAATGCAGCAGAAGGTTTTTGAGCTGTTTTACTTGGACATAGTGACATTGAACTTTAAGTGTCTCATAATAACCATATATCTACTCTATATCAATTTCACTATGTTGTCATGTGGGAGAAAATAGGTTTTTGAATCAGTGCTTTTGATTAGGGAACCTCATGGTTTAACAGCATGCATGAACTGCACCAACAATATAATATAGGTTATGTTAGAATAGGACAATAGACATGATCTCCATAGATTGTATTATTGGAATACTTGTTTGCTCTTTGTGCAAATGTGCAAATGCACAAGTTCTGAGAACCCCTAGATAAATTAAAGATCTGTTTGTTGCTAACTTAAAGCACAAAATAACAAAATGCATTCAATTAAAACAATGTAAAACTGAGAAAAGCATAAAATCGTACTATATTACTATATGTTATAGTATATTATGTCTAAATAACTGATATGCACCCAATTGGACGATTAATAACAGCCAAATGAAAGAGAGGTTCGGCGGGCAAGCCATATAATACACCTAACTAATGAGCACAGGTCTGACTGTAACCATAAACCTAAACAAGTCTAAAGAAACAACAAAGTCAAAAAATGAAACTTTACTGGTCCATTCAAGGTTGGTAGAGTACAGTAACGATAGCCTAGGTTCAGTTGTTTGGCAAGCAAGACAAGGTAGTCTTAATAAAAGCCTTATGTTTATGCCACTGGGAACGAACAAAGTAGTTCAAAAATAGATTAAGAAGCTAAATGTAGCTTAATCCTGTGCCTTTATTTGCCGTGCGTTAGATTGGAGTTACTCCACATTCGCTCCATGTGACTGTGGCAAAGAGTTTGGTGGCACTAGGTCACTCTACCTTCAATTGCTCCAAGTTAGGAAAAGGAAAACTACGACCCAGTTCTGCTGCTGAAAAGATTCACTAACTTTTCAGTTCTTTCCCCAAATCAGAGTGTTTCAAAAACTAGAAGAGGAAACAGCTTTTAACGTCAGCCAGGACGAATGGTAAACCAACCGCATCCCATACTTTCTTTTAGCTCCTGAAATAATCCCCAAAACACAATATCACTCACGTTGACTTGTTCCAGGGGACGTCCTGGGGGTAAGGGTTGACTTTACCGGCGGAAGAAGCTGTGTACAGTCGGGGAATAATCCGTTATTTTAGTTGTTGAGTTTTGGGTAGTTACAGTTAGTGGGTTTTTTTCGCTCCTGCCTATCTCCTCCTTCTCCCTATCCCGTCGCCTGTTCCTGCTTCCTCTCCACATCCAGCATTCCAATATGGCCGCCGCAGAGAGAGAGGGAGAGAGAGAGCAAACTACTCCCTCTGAGGAAAGCCTTGCCTCAGGCACACAAAACTGCAACCTAAGAATGAATGAATGTGTTCATACTACACATGTAATAATTAATACTATGAATACATATTTAAACGAAATGTTAATAAGATCCTTTATACTTAAAAGAAAAAAAGTTCAATGGAAAATTAGATACTTTTAGCTTCTTTGATATTAAGTCAATGTTGTTATGAAACCATAAAGTAGGCCTACATTTTGGATGGATAACAACATTGAATATACATTATTTTTGACACTATATTACAGTATATGTATACTGTTGACTGGACTGAAGACTGAATAAATAAAGGAACCTGTCAGACTTCGAATACTGAAATATACCCTGACAGGTATATTTTGTTGAGTGTGTTATTTTGTCACACTCTTCACTAAAGCAGTTGTATCCCCTATGTGATGTTTTGTTGTGCCTCGTTCTTTTGAAGCAATGTTTTTTTTTCCAAAAAGAAATTGGCTTTGCAATATATTTTTGGTTTGAAGGAAACTGACATTCAGATTATTTCATAATGAAAATATATATATATTTTAAATTATTATTATCTTGGGACAATATTCACCAAGAAACCCAACAGCTTTGAAGATGTGAACTTAGTTAGGTAGCCCTATTTTGTATGTATTTTTAGACAATTTTAGTGTAGAATTAGTAGCATTATACTATCCAGTATTAAAGTTAAACATCAGTAATTAATAAAGCTTGCTTGAAAGTAAACATTACAAAACGTCATATCCAAACTTAAAAGTATATATATATATATTAGAATCAATATAATGTTTTTTTAAACGTTGGATTATAAATATTGATGTACTTGTGTGTATATCAATGTGTGACTGTAGCTGGAAAGGTTTGAATGCATTTTAATGACTTGTGAATTTCCCCCAGGGATTAATGAATTATGTATCAGATCTTGGCCCTAGGCCCTAGGTTGATTAAGATCTGCTGCTTCTCCCCTTCATGCACAGGTTCAAAGATGCCATCTGGTGGTCACTACTTGTTATTGCAGTATATTTTGGGTTTACCTCGGGGCCGAGGGTTCTACTTCTACTTCTACTCGACTTTACATTAGCAATATTTCCATTTTTTCCCATGGTGCATAGACTCTGGGTTATATCAGTGCATATTTTAATTTTTCATTCTGCGAACATTTTCCAAACGATGCATAATATACCATTGCATTACATGTTACTCGTTCGTTAGACGCTTTTATCCAAAGCGACTTACATACTGAATACTGTGGGGAATCCCCACAGGAGTGATTTGGGGTGAAGTGTTTTGCCCAGGGACACAACGACATGCTGACTGCAGTGGGGTGTGAACCATAGACTGCAGGTTTGATCCTGTGCGCCCCTGATACGAACACCAACGCACCAGTCCACTGCGCCACAGCCTCCTATAAGTTATTACTCCTGTCCTGAGGTCACTCACTGATGGGGAATATCTGACAACACACATGCCCACAGATGCTCGTGTGGACACCACAGAGTATCCTAACTTGGAAAGCAGAACTAATGGAGAATTATCATAACGGTCAAACGGGTCCCCTTGTTTGAATGTCATCTCCATGTTGTTCCTCAGATATTTTCCCATCCTTTTTAGAGCACCATACTCTCAAAACTGAGTGCCGTGACACGGTTTCGAACTGAGTTTGCTGCGGCCAAAACGCAGAGTACTAACCACTATGCGATCACCGCTGTCCGAATCGACTGGTGAAAACACACGCGACGCAACATTGGAGTTTGGGGTTCAGTGAATGTAGAGCACCAAGAACAACATGTTCTGAGTTACTTGGTAAAGACAATTAAGTATAATCCCACATGCTTGCAATACATATCGTCATTATGGTTGATCCTATCCAGGTTCTGTTTTTGAACCGGTGCATTAGAAAGAGAGGTGTTGCTGTAATTTAATGTTAATTCAACATCACAGTCTGCATAACCAAGAATCAATGCCTCTCTAAAACAGTTTAAACAAATGTACTAAACAATGTCATGCAGGTGCTTTAAAAGAGGACTGTTGAATTAGACATACACATACATATAATTACACATAGTATACCCAATAAACTGGCACATTTACATTAGCATTGGCCTCTCAATCCTAATGGTGATAGAAAAAACAGTAGGCTATTTACACTTTTTGGAATGTTTAATCTTCCTTTGCTTAATAAAAGCATTTGAAAACATACATTTGTGTACAACACATTAAATGTATAGGCTACGTTTTTTTTTATTAAAGCATACTGAAGCAAGAATGTGTGTATTTGTATAGGATTACACAATACTAAAACAGTAGATGGCGCCGTGGTACTCTTTACCCAGGTCCTGGAAGTACAAGGGGAAAAAAGCTTTTATTTTGAAAGGTGCGTGGCGCTGCCTTTAGTTTGACAGAACAGAGCACACTGTGTGAGCGAGGGTTGAATCACTGCATACTGTATGAGTTAGACACAGTTTTGAACTCAGTACTGTAGCGTTTAGAAGATTTAAACAGACGAATGACAACGAGCTGAGCTAACTAACATCTCGTCAGTGTGATTTATCGGTGTGCCGGTGGAAATGGTCGTTATTTAAGGTCAGTTTTTGCTGTAAACGTTGCTGTGTTAACATATCTCGCTCGACTGGTCTAAACAAGTCAGTTTCATGTCACTTTAGTTTAGAGATTTAAAAATAATTGCACCTTAATGTCAGCTGATGAGATAACATGGTCTAATGTCCTGAGTTTTAACATTACCGCTGAATGCAGAAGTTGTATTTATCTACAATTAACGTAAACACAACTAAATGCGGTACGAAAACAGCTACAAGTTCTCGTTTGTTGCGTTAAAATACCTGAACCGATATCCAATTTATTTAGCCTTTAAGCCCCTAAATGATTAATCCAGGTGTAGTGTCACGTCTCATCATAACCACATTTTAGTTTCCTACTTTTCCACCCGCCCGCCAAAACAAAAATAATTAGTCACCAATGAATACGAGGGAGATTACATGTTGAGTCAGCATTAATATAAAAGGCAGTTTTTTGAACAGGGACGGATACAAATGTCTGTGTAAGACTTTGCAGTACCTTGCCTGCATTTGTATTCGTCTCTGTGTAGTGTGTGCATCAAATACCAAGGCACATTTTTGTTTGTTTTGTCATCTGTTCTGGGTCATGGATAATAGCTCTAGTTTTCTCAAAAACCTTGTAAATGTTAGCTGGTGCCTATTAAAGGGACATGTCACCCATTTTAAGAGCTCACCCTCTTCCTGAGTCCCAGAAGTGCTCAGTAAACTCTTGCCAACTGCTCTGTTTGTGATCTCCCTGGGATGTAAAGTAAGGGGCTGCTTTATTGCACTTTACATTCAGAGGACTTTGTAGCCCTGAGGTGCAACATAGAAAAGTAATAGTGTTGCTCCAGGAATCTAAAGTTACTTCCATATTTGTAGGTGTGTTACCTCAACCACTTCCATTTGAAAGCAGCCTCAGTGATTCCCACAGCATGTTAATACTTTGGGGGGCCCCCAAAGTATAATGGCTCCCCCCAAAGTATAATTTGTGTGTTTTTTGTTTTTTTTTACTCAGTGAGCACTCATTTGCATTTGCATTGGTGGCAATGAGTGCTCAGTGACTACAAAAAACTTAAAAAACCATAAATTATACTTTGGGGGGAGCCATTATACTGGTAAACAGCCTCTATGGGCGAGAGTCCAGACCCACTTTTGGAATCAAATGATGCCGTCAGTGGGATTATCTCCTTTATCAACTCCTTTATCAACGGATCCACTGCTCAAACAGGCTGTGCCGTCTGTGCAACCATTAAGTTTGTTGCTCATTTCATTCACCAGTTTGTATATAGTTAAAATAAAGTTATCCGGTGATTGACGATCAGATACCAGTGTGGAGTTTTCTGTCTTAAATTTGATATAGATCATGTTCTTTGTTGGTTTGTGAGGATGTTCATACACACTTGGTAAAATGTGTGTGTGAAAGAAGACCACAAAAAACAGCAGTGACTGCTCTCAGCTGTTTAACACTTAAAGACCTAGACACCATCACCAGTTGTAGGTTGTCTGAAGTGCAGTGTTACTATGAAAATTCACTAGAATGCAGGAATTGAGAAAAAAAATCTCAACATTTTTCACGGGGGGAGTCGTTCCCCCAAAGTATATTTCATTTCTGCGGGAATCACTGAGCCTTCTTCCATTTGTCTGTTCAGATCTAAAACACCTGCTTACCAGCAACTGCTTGGTGAAATTGTTGGGAGCTACCTAAAAGCATTTTACCCTTAGTATATGAATACAGACTTGTTGGTTAAAGCACATTGAGAGCCTCTGAATGTCTGCAGGAGACTACATCGTCAAAGATACACTCCCCACCAGTCTCAAACATATTTAGTTTGGTGTGTTGTTTATTTAGTTATTCAACTCAGTGATGTTCTTCTAATGGAGTTTTTGTAAACGATGTGGAATGAAGAAATTAATCAAGTTTTTATTTTTATTCAGAAACACAATATGAACTTCTAAATAATTGTTGTTTTCCTCCTTCAGTCTCAAATGACATCTGCATTTTATTAAGTGTTGCAAGAGACAGTTCATTGCGGGAGAAGTTATATAATTGCTATAATGGTGGACATCGGTAGAGTTTACGAGAAGTGTTGACGTACACACATTTGCACACAGGGTTTCCAAATTAGGGGTTTTCGGGGAATAAATGATGACTTTAGTTTGTGTGTGTCTCCGTGACACAGCAGAGTAGTTAGTCACAGGCCGTAATGGCCTGAAGACTAAGAGAAGAAAACAAACCAGTTTGTCAAAGGGCACACAATTGTAAAACAGACAAGAAGACACAAAAAGAGAATGAAAGTGTGTGTTTTAAGTAAATTAAAGAGGAAAATGGGTGCGATCGGAGGGGGGAAGATAAAAGAGAGAATGAGAGTTTACAGACAGAGAGAAAGGATGAGAAAAAGTTTAATTTAAAAGAGATTACTTGGGCTTTGCCTTTAGCTGCAACTAATGCAAGTCAGATGTTTATTCTGGGATCTGCCTGACCCAGATTCATAGATAGGTAGTAGGTATAAGGACTCCAAGCCTTGCTCTGTGTTGATAATGACCAAGGGTTTACCTGGACGTAAGAATCACTAATCATATATATATTCTTCAAATCTGATTTGGTAAAGAAAGTGATGTGGTGTAATGTAGGTTTTCGGAGGAGAATAAATAAACACAAAGAGCTAATGTGCTTTTTAAATCTCTGAGATCTAAAAGTAATGGATACGTGGCTAATCGAACAACTTCTGTCAAGTAAAGTTGTATGAATGCTAACTCGAACACATCTCTCAGTTATACAATAAGATAGTAATCAAGACGTGAATGTGTTTGCCAAGTAGAGCAACCTTAGTTTCCTTTTTTCTTCTTTGCGGTTCATTTAGTTTTAGGAACTTAGTTTTCACAACTGATTCTGATGACATAACTGGTTTACTACACCACACTGACTACACTCAAACATCTGTGTGTGTGTCAGTGTGAGCTAGATGTTTATTGTCTATGTGTCTGAGTGTGTGTGTGAGCAATGTCTGGAGGAAGTTGCTGGGAAAGAGACTTGTGAGGGTGTATGTGAGAGGAGTAATGTCAGATTCTGCTGGTGTTTATTAGGCTGATGCTATATTTACTAATAAGATTGCTCAACCTCTTATTCTATGATTTAGTAAACCTTAATTCCCAAGAGAGCAGCGTCTGGTTTGGGAATATTTTGTGAGTCATGGCTAAAAGTTGAAGTCTTTGAACCATCACTACAGCTCCTCTTGCCATTGTCGTCATTGGTTCTTTGTAATTATAGCGAGGACGGATGAGGAATGTAAAATGTCCATTCACAGTATGTGTAATTTGATTGAAATACAGTATTTCATGATATAGTAAGTAAGTGGAAATACATTTAACAACCACTTTACAAGTCAAACATTTCTTTTTTATTGTCAATCAAATACCTGAATAAACAAGTAACTCAACTTTATTTCTTAGACTTGCAACATTACCTGCAACCATATTACATCTCCAGAGATTTTCACACAATATCTACCTCAGTATAAATTATATAACTCTTATGTGGTGATGCCATCTCTCTTCTAAATGCGTTTGTGTGTGTGTGTTTCCGGTAGTGTGTGTGATGGCAGAGCTCCCGTCTGGACTGCTGGAGGCATGTGTAGTGGTTGGTGCACCCAGTGATAAGCTCCGAGACATATACCAGGTACAGTATACACGCCTATGATACACGCCCAAACACAAATATAGAAAAGTATGCAAACAGAAGTCAGTGTCGGCAGCATTTACACTTTGTATGCTTTCTATATCAACATAAACAGTGGAGCCTTCTACTATCAGATTACTAATAAATTGACCCTTTGCATCTGGACAGTTAATATCCACAGCAGGAACACTTGTGTTAATGATAGGTGTCATGTTATCCAACACATAACAAACATACCTTGATATTTAATGTGTACAAGATATGAAGGTTTCATTTATACAACAAACACTTGGCTAATTCTATGTTAATTAAAGTATAGTATCGCCACTGTTAATTCTTCACAGCTTCATATTCAAAGAAACTTCAACATTGTATCCAACACTGAATCAAGGGTTCAAGTAGGATAATATTAATAAATATTTCCACTCCGTGTCGCAGCTTCATCAGCAGAGTAATTTGAGCGAGCTTCCCCTGCTGGAAGCTGAGGTCCTGCAGGTCCATGCCCCTCCATTTGTTTCCAAGGATACCAACCCCAGCCAGTTGATTGGACCCGCTTTCAGTCGTGTCCAGAGGAGGAGGAGCTTTATAAAGAAGGTAACATTTGTATTATATTTGAAACTTTAAAATAAAAATGTACTATAATTGTTTGTCAGGCATTTCAGATCCCTCTTAGCATGATTCTTTGTTTATCACTTCAGAAATAAAATCCACATTTGTGGTTTTTCTGTTGGTTTGCAGAAGAAGCGAGACCGTGCTCCAGAGGTGTTGCCTAATGGAGAAACGACCAATCGTTCCGAAGCGTCCTCTGGAACAGAAGACATCAGTGTACCTAAAGATCTGGACCTCATCGCCTTGCCGCAGCTCTGTTTCCCTGGTATAGTTTTCTCTCTGACAAATTTAACATAACCATGCTTTAAACTGAGTAAAACAATGGTTAAATTAAATGAATGCTGTAAATACAAAACAGTTTTTTCTCTGGTCAAGACCAACACGTTTTTACTTTTAGTATGCTTTGCTTATCATTTTGGGTTGTAATCTTGCTATGCTGCCTCAATAGCTTCGGTCATGGATCCATATCCTGCTAAAAATCCACAATGTAGATTATGTATCAAAACACACTGATGTAAACCTTGCTTACTAGGCCCTATCGACCATGACAAACATCATTGTTGCCTCTTGGGTGTTGACGTCTTGCTTTCCATTGGACAGGTGGTCTTCAGTTAACCAATGAGCCGAGAGAAGACAGTTATCACTTCCTGGTTTTTACTGACCTGTTTGGGAACCGAACCCATGGAGTTGTCGTTCAGTATTATAGAGCTGTACAGGTAAAAACAAACACACACACACATGCAAACAATCATAAACATGTTAAATGCAGTGAATTTCTCATTGTCTCTCATTGGCTGTCCACTCTCTCAGTCCTGTCAGGAAGGGTCTGTCCATAATGGCCACCGGTGGAATTCATCAAAGTCCCGCCTCTACACACCCTTTGCTGTGTGTGTCATCTCCAAGTCCCCCTACTACAATGCCCTGAAAGACTGCTTGTCATGGTAATAATCTCTTTTGAATACATAGAATTGATGGATATAACCTTCTCTTGTTGTGATTTTGTAAAATCCTTCTTTGTCTCCACCCTCTCAGTCTCCTGGTCCAGTTGCGGCCTGCAAGACAAGCTGACTTTGAGGAGACCATTAAGGAATTTTCCGCCAAGCTGTCTCTAGTCCCTTTACCTCCTCCTGGACAGCTCCATGTGGTCAGAAATACTTTTTTCTCCGTCTCTTATAAAATGTATCTCTGTATGTCTCGTACCCTCACCTTATCTGTATTTGCCTTACTGTGTGACCAATTTCAATTTCTAGGTCTTTACAGTAAAATCTGTGTGTATTTCTGTGTATTAGTCCTTCAGCCTCCGTCCGCTCCATGTGTTTCTTCCATCAAAAGAGGATCAGGACAGCCCTCTTATCGACATCGACCTGCATCTTCCTTTGCTCTGTTTCACGCACACAACACTACTCCAGGTAATGCACAGAGACTGCTCTTTCATAACATATTAACCCAAGATGAAATCATATAATGAAGTACAGTGTATTGATTTATATATTGTTCGACTGTTTATGCTGTTTATGATGTTTTAAGCTCAGGTGCAATGCCTGATTAACATGGTGCTGTAACATAACAATGTACACCTTTGGAATCAATAAGAGTATATTTAAACTATTCTAATTGATTCATACAAAGGTACATTACTTTGTTTATGGGACGTTTTTTGAGGCGGAGTTTTGGTCAATTTGCTTCTTGTTAAAACTAGTGTCAATTTGAGTAACGAAAAAACTAAGCAAAATTGTGATGAGAAAATTAACACTATTTGGAGGTAATGTGAAGCATGTAATCCTATACATACATCCTATATAAGATATTATTCAGTTAACCCTATAAGGCCTGTCTTTCTCTAGGTGCTGTCCTGCCTCCTCCAGGAGCAGAGGCTGGTCTTCTTCTCTGCTGACTGGGCCAGACTCACTCTGTTCGCAGAGAGCTTGCTGCTTTACCTGCAGGTCAGTGGAGGAGGAACATTGCGTCATACAATCGGAGTCATTTGTGTTTGCTTAGAGAGACATTCTAAAACTTCCTGCAGCATCCTCTTATCCTTCTTCTCCATTCTGTCTTCTGTTCCTCTGACCTCTCTCAGCCTCTGTCCTGGCAGCAGCCCTATGTTCCCGTTTTGGCAGGAGGAATGCTGGACTTCCTCATGGCTCCTACAGCCTTCCTGATGGGCTGTCACATCAGTCATTTTGAAGAGGTCGCTGCAGTGAGTACAACCATTATCTGAATACACACCTTTCTTTTGAATCAAGGATAACAGTCTTGGCTTTTGCGGTTGATGAAAAGTCATCTCGGGAAATCTGGCAAATCAGACTTTTCGTGTTGGCTGTTCAGTGATTTTGACCAACGTTAATGTCAAAGTATTATTTAAACCGTTATTATTCCCTATATCAGGGAAGACATATTGGGATTTTAATTTAGGCTTGTGTTCTTTAATTAAATGTCAATGTTTACATAGGGAGGCGTGTGGCACAGTGGATAGAGCCTTGGTGTTGGGATCAGGGGGTCACAGATTCAAACCCCACCGCAGTCAGCATCTCGTTGTGTCCCTGGGCAAGACACTTCATCCCAAATTGCTCCTGTGGGGATTGCCCACAGTATTGAGTTTGTAAGTCGCTTTGGATAAAAGCGTCTAACAAGTAACATGTAATGTAATGTAATATACATATTATAGAACTAGGGGAACCATCCATAACAAAATAAATAATCAAGCCTGATCCTATCTTCACCATATATCAGAGATTGCAAGGCTCTTGGTAATAAATAATGATTCATATTTTAAATCAAATTACCAATGATCTGCAATTGTTTAATTTGAGCTCAGATACACTATTTAACAACAACCTCTCCACTGCATTCATCTTCATTCAGTGTCTTACAGAGGCTCAGTTCACATTTAACAGTAGCTTTCTGTTAGTCTGCCATAGCAGGGAACAGTTAGTCGATTGTAATGAATTATACCCATTGTACCCATGTGTGTGTGTTTATGTTTGCGTATAGGAGACAGAAGAGCTAATTCTGGTGAACATCGATGATGGCATCATTCAGTCGTCATGGGCTGAAAACATTGACCTACCAGCTATCCCTCTAGCTGCAGCCGAGAGCTTTATGGCAAGGTAACACACACACACACACACACACACACACACACACACACACACACACACACACACACACACACACACACACACACACACACACACACACACACACACACACCTTATCTATTGTACTTACCCTAATCCCTATGTGTCCCTGAACTTCAATCAAGTCTTCACCGTTAAATGTAATGATTCAATGTTTCTTCTTCCATTGCCAATCCCCCAACCTGACCCACTGCCCCTCCGTAATTGAAGAAACAAAATATTGTATTATAGTGAGAGTGTTTACTATGTTTACTGTTATGCAAGTATCTCTCCTCTCCTTTGATCACCATGTTTCACGCAGGATTGGGCTTTGGGCAGCCTATTTGTGGATCAGTTAAGTCACCGATTGCTCTCAATACCAATAGAAGCTGCTCTGTGTCATCAATGTTGGGCTGAAAAACTGTACAAGTAAACTGCTGACTTAGCATCCCCCTCACAGTGTAACACCACTGTATTGTGCAGAAATAAGGTTCACTTTAAATAATTTTGGCAATGGAACCAGCAAAGCCTTGGCTAGTATCAAAGCTAGAACAGATTTTGAACAATAATCAAATCTGCCTAAATACCTGCTAAATCAAATTACAAAAGGGAACAGAGTTTAAATGACTGAATAAAACAAATGTCCGTTAATGACCATCTAATCTTTGAATACTTGGTGTCTGTGTGTCCAGGGCAGAGTGTCTCCAGCTTCACTACGACTTGGAGCTGTGTCACCTTGGAGCGGGCACTGATGTCAACGCTCTGAGATCCCAACGCAGAGAATGG
The DNA here is from genome assembly GCA_902827135.1 of Harpagifer antarcticus. Lineage (NCBI taxonomy): Eukaryota > Metazoa > Chordata > Actinopteri > Perciformes > Harpagiferidae > Harpagifer > Harpagifer antarcticus. The sequence goes on from CADEHL010001063.1 coordinate 3,341,448, forward strand.
CAGACTCGCCTCAACACACAGATACAAAACATCGCTCTGGAACTAGTGGTCAACATCTTCAGGTAACGCTTGTGTGTGTGATTTCTTTAACAAATAGTTGTGATTCTAGGGAATAAAGTGGCCAATAGTAAATATAAGTTTACAACACTCTATGATATATAAGAGAAATTTGAGTTGTTATTAACAATTTCGCCCTTTTTGTATGTTGTTGTCCTACTTTGTTAGAGACGTCCAGGACTTTCTAAACCATGAGCACAGAGTTTTTAACAGTGAAGAGTTTCTGAGGACGAGGGAGCCAGCAGACCTGATTTTTTACAAGAAGGTACACCTGCACACTTATACACACATGTATACACACTAGCACACACAAACACATACTCTGACAATCTGTGCTTGTTGCTGTCCCCAGGTTTTAGAAACTCATATCTTCCACACATTCCTGCGAGACAGGCTGAACAGGAAACCAGACACCTTCAGCCGCATGGAGCAGATCACGCGTCACCGATCAGCCAGGTATGATGCTGGTGTGATGTCATTACTAAGGGACTGATAACCATGCAACACAGAGGAGCCCAATTGTTCCAAGCCTTTCCCTCAATGTTTTCCCAATTAAAATTGTTTTTTAAATCTGGGTTAAGCGAATAGAGAACATTCTAGTCGTGCATTGACAGTAGCCCGAAAGGGGATATTTTCTCGGACAAGTCAGTGGCCTGCTGTGTTTTTAACTCGTCTGGTATACTCTTAGCTAGCGTGGAACTTTTACAGAGGTGGTAATAAACAAAGTGCCGGGTGCTATCCATATTTTGTGCAATAGGAAGACCAAGATACGAAACGAGATGAGTAAAGCCACGCTGTACCATGAAATGAAAATGCAGCATAAGGTTGTCTTTAAAGGGAAGAAGCCTTCAAATCATAAAGACAGTGATGTAGCGATCAATTTAAATAGATAATGTAAAAATAAAAAATAAAATGTATTTAGTTTATTGGACACAACCCATACATTACAATTATATACCCTCTATGTAATGATATTGAAACTGGCTTTAGCTATGTGATGTCTCGATCACAATCTGAACCCCAACATCTGTGTCCTCTGTCTTCAGGAATCGTGCGATGACAGAGTCTCCTCGGCGTCCTCTCATGTCCGATCTGTCAAAGACGGGGTACAGCAGCTACACCAGCCCTCGTGACCGACTGAGCAAGAGGCTGGGGGCCAGCCTGCCTAACCTGCAGCAACCTGCCAACGACACGGGGACCCCCATCAGCTCCACCAGACCAGGCTCCCTCAGGAAGATGTCTCCTGATGTTGGTCAGTACTGATGGAAGACAGGGATTCACTGAGAGTGGAAATCAATTAAGAGTGAACTTATTTCACATTTTCTTTGTCTCCTTTCAGGTTTGAAGTCTCCTCAGAAAGTGGTGAAGGTTTTCCGCCTTCCCGAGTTCCCCCCTCCGCTGGCCTACCATTACGTCCAGAACTATTACTCTGACATGGTGTCCTCCCTGGGGAAGGCTATTAACGCTACACTGCCTGAGGAGGCTGCTCTGCTGGCAAGGTACTGAGAGGAGACAAAACTCATAGAGTAAAGAAAGGGTTTTTGCTCATTTTATTTTGAAGCTGTACAAATATTTAATATCTGTATGATCTTTAGCCTTTAAAGTGTTTCTTTCACTGGGAAATGCTGACTTGGTCTATTAGTATGTCTGGCACCACATCTGTGTGTGACACGCAATTTTAAGTATTACTTCCTGAATAATGAATAGAAGGCATTGACTATACACAATCTTTTACATTTCAAAGAAGAAAATATAAATGCTGTATAATCATTTTACAGGCTGTCTTGGATAACAAATAGTATGTTAGTTATCTTCACCACAAGTTATGACACTTTTTGAAAACAGTGGTTCCATTTTGTGTGAAGGACTGAGAGTTGCACAGGGCAAAGATTGACAACATTAAAACGCTTTTTTGGAGTAATCAACCCAGATCAAAACCTTTCAACTGAATTTTAGCTACATTTCAAACTCATCCTCTTAAGTAAATGACTGACTTCTAGACAAGTTAATAATTTCTCTGTCTTTTAGGTATCACTACCTGCGGGGTTTGGTAAACACGGTGTCCAACAGACGTCTGGATGCACTGGAGGACTTTCAGAGTCTGTATAAGACAGACTCAGATATTTTCCCTTCTCAGATGGTGAAGTCAGTGGTTGACTCGCTGCCAGAAGCTGAACGGCTACAGGTCAGTCTGTCATGAATGAAGACAGTGTTGTAGTCTCCTTGCTGTAAATACTGTTATCTGGATTCACGTCAGTTAACTGCATCAAGAGCACCTGATTTATATTCTGTATGGTAGTCACGTTGAATTTAAGCAATCATTGTGAACATCACATAATCGTTTTTTACACTCAAAGCTTTTATGAGATTTTTGAATGAAGTTTTAAATGTAATTTATAGAGCTGTTAGATTGCTGTTAGACCACCCCTTTAATACAGGTGCATGCTTTCATTTGTGTGCAGCAAAAAGAGTTTGTAGACTGCAGTGAAAATGTTAGTAAGGCTAAATGCTACCACATATGGATTGAAGCGGAATATTCAACATTTTGTGGATTAAAAAAAATGGACAACACTCTCCGCAGGCGGACAGACGACCAGAGCTGAAGCGGCTCATCAGTCGGCTCAAGAGGGACCAGGAGAGGGAACGCGCGCTCAACGGCAACGGTCAAGAGCACGATTCCATAAAGCGTTTCCAGCTGCCGAAAAAATACATGCACCTGGAGGAGTTTGTTAAATGTGTCCAGGAGTCTGGTATTGTAAAAGACCAAGGAACCATACATAGACTCTTTGACGCTCTAACTGTAGGTGAGTCGTGTGCATATGCATACATGCATGTGTCAGTTTATATAGTTAATACAGTAAAATCTATATAATATACTGTATTGCGGAGGGGTGTGGTGCAGTGGGTTGCACGTTGGTGTTCAGATCAGGGAGTCACAGGTTCAAACCCCACTGCAGTCAGCATGTCGTTGTGTCCCTGGGCAAGACACTTCACCCCAAATTGCTCCTGTGGGGGTTGCCCACAGTATTGAGTATGTAAGTCGCTTTGGATAAAAGCGTCTAACAAGTAACATGTAAGGTAATGTAAATGTACATTTGTTAGAGCAGCTCAGGCCGTTTTCTGTTCATTTGGTCAAACAGGCCGTCTTGAGCAATTGTTTTCACAACCTCCGGGATGCTGCCTGAGCTCAAACACACACACGTACACACACGTACACACACACACACACACACACACACACACACACACACACACACACACACACAAACTGAAGCACACAAATATCCCACTCCTTCTCCCTTTTCCAGGCAAACATTTATTCCTCACCCCTTCTTGAGGTTAGAGAGTTTGTCTTGCAGGGCTTGTTTGGTGGTCACTTACTTACTGTGTTCTATCAGCAATGTTTACTTAGTTAGCGAGCACACCTGAACACCACAGTTTGTATATTATAAGCATTACGAGCAACCAGTAACAACTAGTGCCAGCCAGCGTGAGAGCCGCTGTGACCTGAAAACAATCCTGTGATCTGAGATTGGTCACCATGTAAACGAAAAGGCAAGATATTTGAGTCATAAGAGCTGTGGTCTCAGTAATTAGTTTTACATTTAAGGTAAAAGCCAGAGTAGGAATAGTGTTTGGAAATGGACACATCAAAAAAGTCGAGGTTACAGCCAAATCAAATTATTGTTAAGGAAGAAAAGTTATTGTGGAGGCTTATCTTGCCTTCCACATTATGTTATTGGAAAAATGTATGACAGGACGTTGGGTTTAATTAGCAAACATCAAGTTTTCCTTTCCTTTTCTGACCTGCACTGCAGGAAGAGATACAGAGTGTGTGTGTTGGATGCCAAGTCAGCAGCAACATCCAACTGCAGACTACTTGACTCAACACAGCTCCTTCATTCGAGTTACTCATTGTGGTGGAATATTTAGATAGAGATAAGAAGTAGACATTGTCCTGCTGTGATTATGAAACTGAATTTTGGCTTAGAATTTTACTTAGAGCTTAACATTTAGCAATTTGCTAAACTTTACTATTGCTCAGTGGGCTGCACTGTGTGGGACGTTGGTTGTGTGCTGTGGAGTACAAAGACTGTATGTAGTCATTGTTTTCATACAGTAAGCACGGCAACCCCCAACTTCTTACTGTGCAGGAATGCTGGAAGATAAGATTGCAACGAGAAAGAATTGTTCAACTACCAGATGTCTGTGTGTGTGTGAAGGAGAGACTATAAACCAGAGCACTTTTGTTAATTTATGCTGGCCTACAGCCAGAATGTGGTAGATTATTATCACTTGTTTACAATCAGAAATGTATGTACAAGTGTCCATTTTCTAAGAATGGCATATACATATCCAGGATCTTACATTTTATATATACTGTATGTTATTCTATTTGTGCAGTATTTCCCACTGTTCAAAATGATCCATATATTCACTTACAGAAAAAAATGTTTTGTCACTCTAAGCTGAAAAATTATTTCTTCGTTAATTAGAATTTATTTTATAGTTTCTTCAATTAATCTTGAATAGGGAATGAAATGTTGTACCAATTTCTTATTATGGATTTCTCACCTGTGACCTATATTATCATGGTTCAATATCTATTTGTATAAGTGATAATCATTTATATTTCCAAGGTACATATTATGCATTTATTGGGTATTGCATATCTAGGAATACCTTTAATTGTAACTTGCATACTTTCCCAAAATGAATATATGTTATTCACCAAAAATAGTTGTGGTTTGCCTCTTTATTCCTTTTATTCGTGTGCAAAGGTATACTCTTATTTTAAGGTGTTACATTTGTTCTACCCACACTTCCTCCCTGAAGCTGAGCTGTCTATAAATGCTCAGTCAACTATTTCAGGGTACTTTTCTTGTTATATTTTTTAATTATTGTCATCTGTGTGTTAATTTGTTCCAGGTCATCAGAAGCAGGTTGGGCCAGAGTTGTTCAGAGTCTTCTACACCATCTGGAAGGAGACGGAGGCAGAAGCACAGGAGGTCTGTATGTAGGATTTATCTGGAACATATAACAAAAAAACCCACATTTTAAATATGCTGCATGTGTGTTTCAGCTGAAACTTTGAGTTTATTTTACCATAAAACAGTAAGCTGCACATTTTTGCGAAGTAGGAAACACGTCACAAACATGACATTGTCAGGAATAACACAACAAAGTCCACTAATTATATCCAAAGTGGTCTCTGGTGTTCCACATTGCAATATGTTAGCTGAACTGTAAATCAGCTCTTTTTATGTGATATTTCAGGTGTGTTTGCCAGCGTCAGTCTCTGAGCACATCGAGCCCAGCGAGTGTGTTTTCAAGCTTTCCTCCTCTGTGAAGACGAGCCGCGGGGTGGGAAAGATTGCCATGACTCAGAGACGGCTTTTCCTGCTGACTGACGGACGACCAGGATACGTGGAGGTGGCACAGTACCGGGATTTAGAGGTGAGACAAAATGAAGGACAAAGGTCAATCTGAGTGAATTATTTACATATGAGATTAAAATGAGCAGGACATATACAGTAAAAACAAGGGCTTTCCTTAATGAATGTGGGACACTTTATATTTTTACTCTGTCTTCCTCTCTTCTCCTACAGGAGGTGAAAGTGTCCTCGGCTCCCTTCCTGCTCCTGCGTATCCCCAGCCTGAAGCTGCGAGTTCAGGGCAGGAAGGAGACATTTGAGGCTAATTTGAAAACAGAGACAGAGCTGTGGAACCTGATGGTCAAAGAGATGTGGGCCGGACGCAACATGGCTGACCAACACAAGGTTAGGCTTGAAATGAAGGATGTGTGAGAGTTTAAGTGTGCCAGTATGAGGGTATACTGTTCATGGGGGAAAAGGGATCAGATGAGGGAGTCACAAATGAATGAATGATAATTTGGTGAGTCATCATGTGCCATTATTACTCATACCTTATGTGAATGTGTGTGTACTGTATGTGGTTGTGCATGCCAGTAATTGTGAGCTTCAGTGACCTGGTAGGTGTGGTTAGAATTCCCTGAGGCGTTCATGAACATAAATACACACACTTGAACAAATAGGGTTTCCTTCATGAAACCAGATGGCGTAACTGTAACATCTTCGTCTCTCACCCCTCTCCTTTCGCTCTCACGTTTACTCTCGTAAATCACTTTTAGATTTCCTGTTCTGCAATATATTATGAATGTGAACTGACATCCGGCTTGTCTGACAGGGCGGATTGGCAGTAGTATTGTCAAGAAATCTGTCACTATTGCACCAAGCTTTATTATTCATCTTATCAAGGTCTGTTTTATTAGACCCATACCACTATTCAGGCCTTTGAGTCCATTCGTCTGGACTTCCTTGAGGTTGCAATGTTTTTCTAAATACATTTGATTATTTCATAGAGGCCACCTTTCTTTTTTATCACTTATTCCTTCTTTTTTATAATCCAAGATGCTACATGTCAAGTGCAAATCTAATTTCAAGACTAAGTACATTGCACCTTTATAGTCAGACTTAAACTGACATCATATGATAAATGAGAGAGAATGTATTGTGGTTAATATTATTTTAATATTATTTTATCACATCAAACCGGTTGCTCTTCATCTCGTTTTTCCTGTTTTTCTTTTTCTGTACTTATCTGATATTTTGTACAAACTGTGAAGTCCACTGAGACAAATGTAACATTTGTGATATTGGGCTATATAAATAAACATTGATTGATTGATTGATTGATCTAAGGGAAAAGCTTATCATGTTCAATTATAAGTGATGAGCTCAATACTATGTAAATCTACTTGCAGTAATATAATGTAATTTATGTGAAATTAATGCTTTTCTGAAATAAAGATATGTATTTCTTAATGTATGTTTGTCTCCAGGACCCCCAGTACATGCAGCAGGCTCTGACCAACGCCCTGCTGATGGACGCCGTGGTGGGCAGCCTTCAGAGCAGTAAGGCCATCTACGCTGCTTCCAAGCTGGCTCACTTCGACCGCATCAAGGCGGAAGGTGGGGGTGATTATTGATTTAATTCCTGTCCTGTTTGCCTTTCTTTAACAACCCTTTTTGTTAACATGAAAGGCACTATACATTCAGTTTGCTTTGATTTACTCTTATCGGAAACCACATTTGGTCAATGTTTGCTGAGGTTAAGGATTTGGTAAAGGTTGCAATTGGCATACCAAAACTGTTCAAACTGGTTTGTGATTAATTAATGTGTTCCTTGGTATGTAATGACTCATCAGTTTCATTGCTGTTTGTTTCCTTGAAAGAGTGTTTACTACCTGTGAAAGGTTTGTTACCTCTCTTTAACGATGGTTTGTGTTTCTCTAGTGCCGATGATGGTTCCCAAAACAACGGCAGAGACGCTGAAACATAAGATTAACCCCTCGCTGGAGCTCGCTGCACCTCAGGCTGTAGATGTACTTCTATACACACCAGGTACAAACTGTAACAATGAGACCATTATTCTTATACGTCCTATCACAGCGATAACTGATGTCAGGTTTCTCTCTGGGGAGCTCCATCATCCAGAGTTTCAATTTAGACGACAACACACGTTCTGACATACACACACATGACCTATGCTTTGTCATCGCCTCTCTTTCTCTCTCGCTCTGTTTTACTCCAACAAAGAAACACCGACAGTCATAAAGCTGCTCACAAAGTTTCTCAACCACACTTCCTCCTCAAGATGTCTTTACAGGAAAATAAAAGAGGATGTCAGCCAGAAATGTGTCTTTATAAGGAGGGAAGCCGCTTCCTAAATATGCAATTAAGGCTAAGAATCCAATTTCTCTTTAGGCAATAATGAACATGTCAACATCAGGTTGTATGCTGTTGTGCTAAACAGTATTTAATGCATGACTTTTGGCCGTTAGCTCGAGACGTTCTGGACTTTGCTCAACAAGAGTAAAAGCAAGAAGAAGCTCCCCTAGAATGTATTAATGAGAGCAACGGTGGGTTTAAGAGATGAAGAAAGAAAAACAAATCTTAGAGCAACATTTTAGAGCAACATTTACCCTACATTTTGTAAGAATCTAATTAACAGTCAAATAATCCCTAAGAGCAAAATAATTGTTCAAAAAGTGAATTTAATTCAGAGACCTAAATGTCTTATGGTTCTTATTGTTATTGATATAAAATATACAGACCAGTGATAAATAAAGGCAAAACCTGAATAAATCAATGTAGAAACACCCAACTAAGACGCAAATGGTCAGATTTAAACATATTTGAAGACCATGGAAGATTTTGAAATGATAGTTTGTCAGATATCGCTCTCCATGACTTCATCAAAACACCAAATGAGGAAGAATAGTTAGAGAATAATTGTATTTATCTCTCCCGTAAAGTTCCAAAAACTAGACTTACAGTACACAGAAGAGCATTGAAGCTTCGTGTACTGTCGCTCACAATTTCAATTTCTTTTTTCCTTTTTAAATCTGTCACCCATTAGGACATCCAAGCCATCAAACTTGACCTTAAAACCCAGGAATGGTTCCCTGTTGTTTACCCTTTGCATACAGTCCTTTGACTTTATTATGCTGAAGCAGACAGGATGGCACATTACGTGGCAGGAAAACAGCTAAATAAGAACTACAAAGCCCATGCCTTCAGTGGAGCGACCATCTGGGGCCACTTATCTACTGGCTGGTGGCAGACTGACCCCCAGCGCTACCACACTCTTGCACACTCATACTCAGTGATGTTCACATCCACAGACTCTGTTCAGTTCTCCTAATGCAGTCAGCTCTCTGCTTTCTGTTGTTGAAGGAGAACAAATCTGGCTATTCAGATCCTGCCTCTCTCAGCCTCTCTGGTTTGAATATAGGTCACTGAATTGAATTCCTGGAATATTGCCATTTCACTCCCACTTCTCTTCTCCCACCCTCCCTCTTTTTCACTCTCCTTCCCCTCTATTTCCCACTGTCCCTATGTGTCACTCTTTCTATGAAATGCAGGGTGTAACTTTCCTTTTCCTTCCACCAATGGTGCTTTTTTAAATAGCTCTGAATCCGTTGGGAGAAATTGGACCGTTAGGTGAAGCCTTGTTGGAGTCAGGCAGCAGAAAAATAATTTCGTACATGAAGTATTTCCATTCAAACTATTGGCTGATGTTCACAGCTCCTTCTTGGCCTTCTGATTGAGTCAATACTCTGCAGCTGTAAGTCACAAGTGTGAGATAAGGTATTGAGAAATAACTGATAAATACTGCATGTGTTTCAGGTCAGTTATGGGTGTCTGTGAGCGTGGGAAAGGTGATGGTGTTTGATGCCTCCAGCTGGTCCCTCACACATACCTGCCACGTTGGGAATGCAAGACTGGTAAACACACAAAACACACACACACACTGACATGACATTTTGCCCAGGAGTTATAGCAATATTTTTTAGACTGTCTTAGATTAAGACAAGGTTTTTGTACCTGAAACAATGATCTTTGGCATTGTTCAAGTGGAAAACATTAATACAGATTTATAAGTTAAGCTAATTCTTGATGTTGGGAACTTGTCTTTTCGCTAGCTCTCCTATCACTAAGTGTCAGCACTTGGTGAAACTTGTGACTTTGAATCTCAGGACAGAATCAGCTGAACATGCGTGCCACTGACTGTTTTGTCTCCTGCATGCTTTACTTCGAACAGCTTCGGTATTATCTTCAGGCAAGCACAGTTTCAGGGAGTGTGTTTTGAATAGTTGTCATCCCCCCTAAGCCCACAACATCTTCAGTGCAAACTGCGACTTTCAAAACAAAATGCAAACAAGTAAATGTTGGCTGGAGCTCCTTAAAGCTCTTAGGTGAATGTTTGTGGTAAATTAAGTTAAGGATGAGTGTAAAGTTTTAAGGCTCTGTCCTAATCACTGACCTCAAGCATGCAGGTCACAGTCACATGAAATATGTTAGCCTATGTTAACCAGTGCGTGTGTGTTTGTTTGTGTTTGTCTTTATGTTCGCTGGCAACACAAATATCTGCTCACAGTTACTTCAATTCAAAATGTTATCCATAGCTACATTTATAAAAACAGACAATTATTCAAGATGTACAGTAATAGTATTGACAGTGTGCTCAGTGTTGTTTGTTAGACAATGCTACCATCTAGTGGAGGAATTAGGTATTGCATAATGCAATTTTTTTTTCGCCTAACCCAAGTCCAAAATGATGCCTATTGCAATGTATATCTTAATTTACTTACTGTTCTAGATACCTGCTAAACTTACCTGTTAGGAAAAGCCAACTTTCCTTACATAAGGCAACTTTTATTCACCTATTGTTTCCATATTTAGTCTTAAAACCTCTAATTCTGTTGACACTAAATTATTTATATCTCTGTAGTTGTGTTACTCCAGATAACTGACATGTTTATCTTTCTCGTTTTTTTCAGAACTGCATGCTGGGAGTGGATAAGGACCAGGTCTGGGTGGGTTCTGAGGACTCTGTTATCTACATCATCAGCATGGTGGCCATGGTCTGTAACAGACAGCTGACTGATCACAGGTCGGAGGTCACTGGACTGGCGCTCGACAGGGACAAACAAAGGTAACACACACAGACACCCATACTGATAGTGTTTGGAATATTGTGTCGGACTTGAAAAAAAATGGTGGAGAATGAAATTCTATTTAACTGAGATTAAGAGAGACACTGCTTCAGTCCCTGCAACACATGCGTTAATCAATTTAGCTTCGAAATAACATAAAGTGTTGTAATGTTCTTCAGCCAGAAGGTGGCGTACTCCTGCAGCGCAGAGGGAACCGTCATGGTGTGGGACGTCTCAACACTACAGGTCGGTTTTAAACCAGCACTCGGTTATGTTGTTCAATTTACAAATCCTTAATAAAACGGCATGCTTTTTACTTTAACACAAGGTTAGAATGATGTAAAATAATCCTAAATTGACACTTTAGAAGGTATTTTAAGGATTACATTTTTCCTTTAACCCTGTCAGATGAACACAATGGTCAGAGTAACTTCTGTGGTCTTCTCCTTCCTTCTACCACTTATTTCCCTGTTTCAATCACATATTTTTCAATTCATACTAGTGATATTTGTCTCACCAACCCCTCAGGTTAAGAGGCATTTTCGCCTCTCCTGCGACCGTCTGCTGTCCGTCTACAGCTGTAATGGGACGCTGTGGTGCTGTAAGTTTCACACTCTTTAGCTTGAGCATTGTAACCGGATAACTTTTTTGTGATCATTTTGTGGATTTATTACACATTGGTTTCATAACATGTACGTTATTCTCAAACGAGCATTTACGACCCACACAGTGAGTACAAAAATGACACATTAAAACCCACACTCAAAAAGAAAGACAGAAGAATGGCATTTTTCTGCAGCCGTAACCCCAGCTAATATCACTCACTCTCTGATCAGTGCCAAGGCCAGTTTTGACAGGTCATTTAAAACAAGTAACTGCAACTGAGGCACTCCAATCTCAAACATATCAAAGAAGTTTGAGGCAACCTATTCCCAGAATCTGACAACTACAGAAAATTCCCAAAACATATGAAAATAAGAGCCAGCAATCATTCAACATGTGCACTTCGATGTATGAAACTTGAGAGTTTATGATGGGACATGTAATCATCTCGCTCTTCATTACTGTCCGTCTTTCTCTTCAGGCTCCAGGGACAATATAATGGAGGTGTGGAGGAACGGCTCATTAAAACATCGTCTGAATCTACCAGAGCAGCAAAAAGGATCCACAGCTACATTTAGCTCTATACTGCTGTTACCTGAGGTACCACACACACACATACACACACACACACACACACACACACACACACACACTTCTTTTTTTAAATGTTTTTTGAGTGCAACCTTTTTTCCTCATTTTGTGTGTGTGTATTAGAAGGAGGAGCTGTGGAGTGTGTGTATGGACTCAGGAGAAGTGTGTATTTGGCACATTAAGGACACCACCAAACCGTATCACCGTGTGGCTCTCCAGGACTGCACCGGATGTTACTGCATTATCAAAGTTAAAAACCAGGTCAATATTCAATACTGCACACACAAAAAATGTTTTAAATCACCATGAATGCATTAAAGCAGGGGTGTCAAACTCAAGGCCCGGGGTCCAAATCCAGCCCGCCACTTCATTTTATGTGGCCCACAAGAGCTTGCAAAGAATATAATACGTTTATTATAAGGTTACGTGCCGCTTTACAGGAGCACGTTGCCCATAAACGACATGTCCCACAATGCATCTCATTTTGTGAGATGCGCACTGAAGAGACTTGCAATGATTAGCCCTAGACTTCTGCATTCAGACGTAGTTAATTGTGAAGTTATTACCCTATCTGATAATAATCCAATGCAGAGGAAATATTGTAAAATAATACATTTTTATATATATATTATATATATTTTATCTATGTATATTTATATAGTCTTAAAGTTTCCACTGGCCCTTTGAGTGCAACCATAATTATAATGTGGCCCGCGATGAAATTGAGTTTGACACCCCAGCATTAAAGTCTTGGCAGTGGCATGAAATACAACCACAATATCTGCTCAATTTTCTCTCCAGGTGTGGGTCGGTGGTGTTGGCCGCAGCTCAACCAAAGGGAAGATTTACATCCTGGAAACGGAACGTCACCAGGTCATGAAAGAGCTTCACGGCCACAACGACAAGGTGACAGCGCTCTGCTCTGCGGAGGATCGATACGTCCTCAGTGGAGCCGGCAAAATCGACGGAAAGATCGCCATCTGGAAGGTGGAGTAAAGCAGTCTGGAAATGGACTCATATTCTACTTGGAGCTTGTGATCGTTAAGGAAAACTTCATATATATTCTATTCTATATCAATCACTCACCCTGTTTTACCTCGAATCTTTGAAGAAAAGTTAAACATTCTTAACAAGTTTTCACTGCTTTCCAAAAATGTTCAGTAAAACTTCCACAGTACTCCCATGGACGGATAGCATGCTTGCAAAGGTGTGACATCGTTTATTCGGTTTTTTTTCCCTCCACAAATTCAAAGTAAAATGGGGTGAATATTTGATGAACAAATGATCACTTTGAGTATGAAGTATTCCTTTAATGCCATCGCTCTGATAAAACTACTCTCGAACTTCCTGCGAACAAAGATTTTGAATTTGCAAGGAAAGGAATGAAGATTTGGAAAGACGATCCAATTCTCAGCCTCGCCTTTTGCATCTCGGAGATATGAAGGAATCACATGGCATGTCATGTGAAGCAACATGTTTACATAAAGACTCACCAGCTGAGCAGCTTCTCCCGCCTGCTATGAAGTGGTGTTATGCAGTTTGAAATACTAACCGTATTAACACTTAATTTTATCGGGACAAATGAAGAATGAAAAATGAAGAATTTTATATTTTTTTTAATTCAGAGTGCTTCACTTTACTCAAGGCATTAATTATATTGTCATAACATGCATTATTTAATGTTGTGTTTAATGTTTAAGGGAGTTTAATCACACTAGTATTATGTGGGAACATTGTGTGACTGAGCCTCGCCTCCCACTGTGTTTCTGAGGTGCGCTTCCACAGTTCAAAGGAGTCAAACTACCCTGAAAACAACACTTGGAGATCTCCCAATCACGTGGGAAAGAAAATGTTTATTTATATGGATGTATATGCTTTAACGGACAATGTACAGCAGAGAGTGATGGGAAACACGATGAAAGATGAACCAAACTTGGGAGTTGGACTCAAACTCTGACATGTGATACAGCACCGTACGTTTAAGAGACGCACCAGAGAAACTTGTTTAGTCCTGCAACAACTGGAATCTGATCAAAACACACAGAATGAGGAACAACTCCACAGTATTTTGCCCTCGTTGTAACACTTACCTCATTGTTAGACTAGGTTTCACATTCTTCTCTATTTATTTTCCTACAAGATTAGTTTTACCTGCATTACGTTGGTCCTAATGAGTAAAGGAAATGTGTTTTTATATACAGATTGACAGAAGATACAAAGGTCAATTCAAAATTCCCGGCTTTAAAAAATATGCTATTATTAATAATAATAATAGTTTTAATCATTTTAAGTGAAACGTCCGGGGTACAAATGTCTACTCAAATGTTAAAATGTATATTTGTAGAAATGTATTCTCTGTGCATTTTTCATGGTTTCCTAAGTAGTAATAATTACACTGGTTTTATGTGTAGTAAAACTAAGTGAAACAGAACAGACTGAAGTTTTCTTATTTCCCACACTCGACGCCTTCAAAAGGGCCCTCAAGTCCCATCTGTTTGCAAAGGCTTTCGGCCCCTAAATCGATCTGTTGTTTTGTCTGTCTGACTTTTGTTTTGTTATGTTTGTTTTTGCCCTATTACTTGTAAAGCGACCTTGGGTCCCTTGAAAGGCGCTATATAAATCCAAGCTATTATTATTATTATTATTTTTACTATTTTTACTATTTCTATCCATCTAGCCTTTTTTTCTCTCCTTATATTTTGGGACTCTTAAACATCAGTGTAAGGAAGTTGGCACACATCTGTGTTTTTTCCTGGTCATCTACTTGTATGATATAAGTATCACCTGAAGTTGATTTAAAGGGTTTAACTTTTACATTACATTGCATTTAGCTGACGCTTTATCCAAAGCGACTTACAATAAGTGCATTCGACCAAGAAGATACAATCTTGAAGAAGACAGAATCATATAAGTACATCAGGTTTCATATAGCCAACACATTTCAAGTGCTACTCAACTGGCTTTAGGTAAGCCAGTCCTTTATTCGTATATAAGTGCTTTGTTAATACTTTTATTGCTCGAATTGGAGTCGAAAGAGATTAGTTTTTAGTCTGCGCCGGAAGATGTGCAAGCTTTCTGCTGTCAATGGGGAGCTCATTCCGCCATTTTGGAGCCAGGATAGCAAACCGACGTGTGTTTACTTGTGTGTTTACGTGTGTTTACTTACTTAATGTATTTATACACTACTGTATATAACTGGCAATGTCAATATAAGACTAAACAATGTGACATTGCAAACTCAACCATTGATGTATGAATATTGTCTTACCTGACTTTTTACAAGACTTCATATGAAACTGTATACAACTGTTAACAACATTTTCTTATATTTAATCCACAGTGAACAAAATTAATAAATACACATTTTATAAGACAAGTGTCCAGTTTGTCTTTATTACAACCAGAGGAAGTCTCGCTTTTGGGTTATTTACTAAGCTGGGAGTTACTTTAAAGACTTTTGCTCTGGAAAAGTTGACCACGTTGAAATGTTTTTCTATAAAACTGGGGGAACAAACACTAGAAAAGGTATAATGTAACATGTGGTCACGGCTTATCATGAGAACTTGGGTATGTATATGCCGATATTTACAATCCAACAAAGTAATCTCAAAGTTTTCTGAAAAGCTGTTCATATTGTTCCCATCACAGTGCACAATTCTCCAGTTTAATTTTGTTGTGTTAAACTGAACCCCATCCCCATTTCCTGCACTTTCCAGAGTCAACCAGAAGATGGTGCTGTTAGATGACAAGTTAAGGTTGGAGCAAGATTTCCCTACAGGTAATCGAAGTTCACTTTCAAAGACTTCAACCCAGATTATCAATATAACAGAAGTCGTTTTTTTAATTTAATTTTCATTTCTGGGGCAGTGGTGGCACATGCCATAATGACATGTCTTGGGAATTTGAGGGTTGATCGTCACAACTTGTGGCTGGAATTGCAGATTAAAAAAATTCTACAGGAGAGATACCTTTTTCAAATGATGCTTCCCCATTTTGTGATTTAATGAAGTTATGGAGAGCACAATATGGTTTAAATGCGTTTAAATCTGAGAATTTGTGTTTTAGTTGGGTGTTTGTACATTGATGGCAGTAACTACCCAGCTGTGTGTGACAGGTTTTTGGCTGTGTGGATCTGAGATGCTAACACGTCTCTGGGAACAGCATTGTCCCTGAGTAATAACCGCACCAGTATCACCAGACTGATTGTTACTTTGTTGGGCTGTATTCCAATGTAATAAACAACATGTTTATCACATTAATCATGCACTATTTTAAGGGGACTGTGAATGTTTAGAGAAATATGTGAAGTTTGTTCCTGATTATGTAATAAAAGAGGTCAAGGAGATATTTTCCGTCCAAAACCCCCATTGTATTCACATTTCATTGACATATGACAGAGAAGAGCTGAAAACCGACAAACAATTCAATTACCCGTTAAATGTTGGTTAGTTGCCTGGCTTATTTCAGACTCATGCTTCCTGTTGTACTTCACCACAGCAGAGTGATAGGAAGAGCACACATAATGCTAGAACAGACTGTTCAGATGTCACTGGCAGGCTTGGATTTTCGTCATTTTAGGGGCAAGGCCATTTGGCCTTTGGTGTCACACATTTTTTCAGCGCGCAAAGGCCACATGCCAGGGCACAAAGGCCATTGAGGAAAAAATTAGGATTTGGAGTTTACAAATAAATAACTTCACTTTCTAATGACAAAAAAAAAATCACTTTTTTAATATCAATAATCGTATCATCATATAGGCCTATGCAGGGTGGGATTTTCACGGCGGCCATGTCGTAGCCCCTCGGTCTGGCCGTTATGCCCCACAAATAATTGTACGTCCTACGGCCACCATGGCCTTTGGGCCCCTCGCACTGTTAAAAGTTGCTTTAAAAGCGTCAGAACAGTAGTTTCTGAACTGCATTATGCTGCATTCACAACGGACGCGATGCGAATACTCGCATTGCTCTAACCGCTGGAGTTTCACCGCGGCTGTCAGCTGTGTTTACTCCAGGTTTACTCCTGTCATTCAAACGGGACGCGCTGGAGAGGGGCGGGGTGTATCTCCATGTAAATACTGTGGTGGAAACCAACTACGACCAAATTAACCTATTTTATCGTGATTTCATTGTAATAAACGTTTCAAAATGATGCCGAAGTAACTAAATACTGATAACGGTTAGTAAAAAACATGCTTTAATGCTTTGATAAGTGTGCAGACAAGACAGCATTCGAAAAACCTTTTGAAATGCGTGTTTTGATGATCGATCAGGCTAAACTAACGTTGTAGCTGCTCCGTCCACACTCACAACAACGTCCTAAAGACAGAATTAAAGCAGCGACTGTATTCGTCATGACAGAGACATTCTGTGGTTTGTACATCTTTAACTTTTGTCCAGTTTCTGAACAGATAGGAGGAGCTGTGAGGAGTTGATTAAAGAGACGCGCGCGCGCACACACGCACACCCACACACGCACACACACGCACACACACACACACTTTTGCATTTCAAAGTATTGCTTGTTCATACAGTTGGATGTTGGAGCTTCACTGTGCACTGCTGAATGATGTATGTGCAGAGTTTGACCCTTGAAGGCTGTTTCTTCTGCTCTGAAATGGAATATATTCGTTACATATTAATAGAATTTTTGATTTTTAGATTTCATTTCGGATTTGTGAATGGGAGTAGTAGTAGATGGAAACATACCAAACACTAATTATTCAAAGTAAAGTATTTCATTTTATATACGGTAATACTAAGGAGGCATAGGCCTATATGATGATGATACGATTATTGATATTAAAAAAGTGATTTGTTTTTTGTCATTAGAAAGTGAAGTTATTTATTTGTAAGCTCCAAATCGTAATTTCTCCCTCAATGGCCTTTGTGCCCTGGCATGTGGCCTTTCCGCCCTGAAAAAATGTGTGACACCAAAGGCCAAATGGCCTTGCCCCTAAAATGATGAAAATCCAAGCCTGGGCCTATATATGCCTCCTTAGTATTACTGTATATAAAATGAAATACTTTACTTTGAATAATTAGTGTATGGTATGTTGTCCATCTACTACTTCTCCCATTCACAAATCCGAAATGAAATCTAAAAATCAAAAATTCTATTAATATGTAACAAATATATTCCATTTCAGAGCAGAAGAAACAGCCTTCAAGGGTCAAACTCTGCACATACATCATTCAGCAGTGCACAGTGAAGCTCCAACATCCAACTGTATGAACAAGCAATACTTTGAAATGCAAAAGTGTGTGTGTGTGTCTCTTTAATCAACTCCTCACAGCTCCTCATATCTGTTCAGAAACTAGACAAAAGTTAAACAAGTACAAACCACAGACTGTCTCTGTCATGACGAATACAGTCGCTGCTTTAATTCTGTCTTTAGGATGTTGTTGTGAGTGTGGACGGAGCAGCTACAATGTTAGTTTACCCTGATCGATCCTATCTCCATTCACAAAACGCGCATTTTAAAAGGTTTTGCATGCCGTCTTGTCTGCACACTTGTCAAAGCATTAAAGCATGGTTTTTACTAACCGTTATCAGTATTTAGTTACTTCGGCATCATTTTGAAACGTGTATTACAATTAAATCACGGTAACATAGGTTAATTTGGTCGTAGTTGGTTTCCACCACAGTATATGGATATAAGCCCCGCCCCCTCTCCAGCGGGTCCTGTTTGAATGACAGGAGTAAACACAGCTGACAGCCGCTGTGAAACTATAGGTTACTTACGTAACCCCAGTTCTCAGAGTAACACTACGTTCGATGTCTCACTATGGGATGCGCCTCAATGCGTATGCAAACAGAAGCATCAATCTCATTACGCCAATCCTGATTGGCTGGTGATCTTAACGTCAACGTCAGGGAATCCACCCACCCTTTAAGTAGCTTGCGCTACGACGCAGCGTCATTCAAAATAAGCACCTCTTCTCGCTTCGCCTTAGCAAGAAGGGCCGTCTGGTGAGACATCTCACTTCATGTTACTCTGAGAACTGGGGTTACCTATAGTTCTCATTCATAACACTCCATTCGATGTCTCACTATTGAAACTCCCGTATTGCTAGACATGCTTATCTCGAAAATCACCAAAACAACCAGAACTTAACAGGTAGAACCCTGTCTCAACACGGGGCCCAGCACTGCGCGGGCCACACTTGGAGCAGAGACATCTAGCCTGTAAAAGCGGACAAAAGTGAGTGGCGAGGACCAGCTCGCTGCTGCACAAATGTCTTGGATGGAAACACCCTTGTATTGAACAAAGCCCAGGATGTAGCCAGTCCACGAGTAGAATGAGCATGCAGGCCCGTTGGTGCCTGCAAACCCTGACTCGTATAAGCCAGAGCAATCGCTTCCACGATCCAGTGGGAGAGCCGTTGCCTGGTAACGGGCTTGCCCTTCTGAGGGTTAGCCCAGGATATAAAGAGTTGGTCACTACAACGAAACTCTTTTGACCTGTCCATATAGATGCGTAAAGCACAAACTGGACACGGCAAATTCGGCCGCTGTTCCTCAGAGGAACACAGCGGCGGAGGAAATGCCACGATGTCAATGGGGGTACATGAGCCAACCACCTTAGGTATAAAGGCAGGGTTGGGCTTCAGCAACACTCTCGTTTGCCCCGGGGCAAACTGAGTGCATGAAGGATGTACAGAGAGCGCAATGTCACTGACTCGCTTGGCAGATGCCAGAGCCAGTAACAGCACTGTCTTCAGTGACAGGTGTTTCATGTCAGCTTCTTCCAGGGGTTCAAATGGAGGTCGAGTGAGCCCATCTAAAACCACTGCCAAGTCCCATAAGGGCACCAGTGACCTGGAAACAGGGAGGAGCCTGCGAGCCCCTTTCATAAAACGGCAGACCAAAGGATGTTGGCTAGCCGTTCTTCCCTCAAAGCCCACATGGCATGCAGCAATAGCAGCCAGGTACACTTTGATCGTAGAGAAAGCTCTGTGTTTATCAATTAAGTCCTGTAGAAATGATAAAATCACCCCGACAGGACATTGAATAGAGATGTGTCCTTTTTGAAGGCACCACTCCTCAAACACCCTCCACTTACAGTCATAGAGAGACCTGGTGGAGGAAGCTCTTGCACTCTGAATAGTGTTTATCACCTTCTGAGGGAGCCCCACTGTATTCAGATTGTACCACTCACGGGCCAGGCCCATAGTGCCAAGCGCTCTGGGTGTGGGTGAAAGATCGTCCCCCTCGCCTGAGACAGTATGTCCCTGCGTAGTGGGAGCTGCCACGGCTGCCTGCACAGCAGCTGATATCTCTCCGCCAGCCAGTACATTGCAGGCCAGTGTGGAGCTATTAGGATCAGTGTGTGGCGTTGTTCTCTCACTCTGGCCAGAGTTGGGGGTATCAGAGCCAGGGGTGGGAACGCGTACAGAAGGACCGGAGGCCAAACGTGCGCGAGCGCGTCCACGCCTAACGGTGCGTTTAAATCGTGCATTGAAAAGAACAGCTGACATTGAGCATTTTCTTTTGATGCGAACAGATCTACCGCGGCTCAACGTAACGCACCCACAGCTGACTCACAATTATTGGGTGTAGAGTCCAGTCTGCATATAGTGGTGCACCTCTGGACAGCAGATCTGCCCCGAGGTTCATCACTCCTGGTACGTGCGTCGCTCTCAGAGAGAGGAGACGTCCGCAGCTCCATAAGATCAGTTTGCGTGCCAGCATGTGTAACTGGAGAGAACGCAAACCCCCTTGGCGGTTTATATACGATATTGTGGTGGTGTTGTCTGTCCTCACGAGGACATGATGTCCTCTGAGAAAAAGCAGAAAGCGTTTCAGGGTGAGGAACACCGCTAAAAGCTCCAGATAATTTATATGTGACCGTTGGAGGTCTCTGCTCCAGAGACCCCTCACAGGTCGACCTTCGTATATAACCCCCCAGCCCGTCAGACATGCGTCTGTGGTGACCACCTTCCGCGATAGAACAGCACCCATAGGCACGCCCCGTACTAGAAAAGTCGGGTTTAGTCAGTGGCGCAGTGCCATTACGCATTTCATAGTGACCATCACTCTCCGCGCGCCATGACGCGCGGGGTCCAGTCTGAGGGCAGCTACCCAGCGCTGAAACTCCCTCATGTGTAAGAATCCCAGTCGTACCACCAGAATGGCTGATGCCATGAGCCCCAGCAACCGCAGACATGATCTGAAGAGAACATATTTGCGTGGCTGGAAATGAGCGAGGCAAGCCCTGAAGGCTTTCACTCTCTCTGCTGACAAGCGGGCTGTAAAGGGCTCCGAATTCAGGCGTAGGCCCAGGAAGAGTACAGTCTGGGCTGGAGACAACATGCTCTTTTCTGTGTTTATTACGAAACCCAGGTCGAGCAGGTGTTTTACGAGGACATTCGTCTGCGTAATAGCCTCTTGCTCCGACTGTGTGAGGAGGAGCCAATCGTCCAGATAAGTTGCCAAGCGAATACCCTGTTGTCTTAACGGGGCTATCGCGGCTTCCGTACACCGTACAAACACTCGCGGGCTGAGAGACAGACCGAAGGGAAGTACTCTGTACTCGTAACAGACACCCTGAAAGGCGAACCTCAGATATTTCCTGTGTGGGTAATATACTGGGATGTGGAAATACGCATCTTTCAGGTCGACTGATGTGAACCAGTCGTTTTGGCGCACGAGACGCAACAGAGATGTGTGAGTGAGCATTCTGAATTTGTATCTTTTGAGATATTTGTTCAGAGCTCTTAAATCTAGTATAGGCCGAATTCCGTTCCCTCCCCGTTTGGGAACGAGGAAATACTTGGAATAAAAGCCGCTCTGACTCTGTTCGGCGGGTATTATCGATATAGCCTTCTTTTCTAGTAGCGAGAAAATCGCTTGCTCTAGAATATGGGCCGACTCTCCCCGGGCCTGTGAATACAGAATGCCCGAGAAGTGAGGGGGGGTGACAGCGAATTGGAGCCTGTAGCCCCGTGTTACTGTCTTGAAAACCCAAACAGAATCTGTGAGCATCCTCCACTTTTCGCTTCTCAAAGCGAGCGGAGAGGTCACAGCTCTGTCGTCTGCCCTCAGTGTCTCTATTTGTTGTGTTATGGGGCCCTCTAGTGTCTGAACACGGTGGTACCCCAGGTTGACAACACCGGCCGACACTGCGCATGCGCGTGGCGGTGGTGCCTTCACAATCCCCTCTATTGTCCGCCTTTTGAGAGAGGCCGTAGCCGCTCTCAAAAGAGGGGCAGACGACAGACTGTTTATTGTTTTTCTTTTCATTTTTATTGACTTGGCTTCAAGCCTGGAAACGACAGTGGAAAATGATTTATTCGGAAACAACAATGATGACGTGTTTGTGTGACTTAAACATGCAGCGGAACTTGCTGTCTTCGATGTTAAGTCCATTTCCCTGATGGCACGAACTTGAGGATGACGTTCTGGCATCACTCGAGGCGGCGGGAAGATGGGGGCATGGTGGCCCCCCGAAAACACATGAGCATCTAACACTGGAACGTGCTCTGGAGCTGGGGAACAGGGAACTTCCAGCTCCTTCATCGAGGAGAGGAGAGGAGGCTGTCAGGCCGCCCGCTTCTTCTTCCTCGCCTGGTGGCCTGAGCGGCAGCTGCCGGAACCGGAGATTTTCTTGGCCAGCTCCCCGTCGCCTCGTGCCTGGGCTGGGGACCCGGGACGGGCTGCGGTCTCTGCTGCTTCTTGAACCGGGCAGAACGTGAGACAGCTTGGGTGAAGGCCTGCCGCGGGACCATTGAAGGTGGCGGCTGGACCCTTCGGGGGAGACAGAGCTGGAGAGCCTCGTCTCCCTTCCTTTTTGATTCGCATCTCAGCTGCATTGAAGCTAGAGCGGAACCAAATATGCCGTCGGGAACAATAGGCATGTCCAGAACATCCTCTTTTTCCCGGTCTGGAAGGTTCATCAGGTTGAGCCACCTGGATCTCTCCTGTACCACCATCATTCCCAGTGCTTTGCCCGTGGCTTGGACTGCACAGCGCTGCACACGGAGGCAAATGTACGTGATCGCTGCGATCTCGTCCCACACGGCAGGCTCAGGTTTGCGTGACATGTCTTTGCAGAGCTCCGCCTGGCGGACAAAGCTGCGGCTTTATAGGCCCGTTCGGTCATCGCTGACTGGAACCGGTCTGCCTTTGCCGGTAGCATGGGGTTCCTGCTGGGTGTCGAAGCCAGCCTCGGTTGGAGGTGGGCTGCCACCAGTGGTTCCATGGGCGGCATGCGGAGCAGGCCGAGCCTCTCCATGCCGTCACAGTCCAGGGAGGAGGCACCCTGGATTGGGGCCTTGTTGCTAAAGGGGCGGTCTCTCCACGAGACCGACACCTCGTCCAGCATCTCCGGAAAGACTGGAAGGAGCTGCCTCTTTGTCCTCGCTGCTTGGGGCAAGTTCTTCCCCTCGTAGCGAGATCTGGAGGATATGGGATGTCCAGCCTGGATGCAGCGCGTTGACACACGGCCTGCAAGTCCATACTTAGGACGGGCGAAGCTGGTGTGCTCTCGCCCGGGGGAGCGGACATCGCTCCCGGCTTTGCAGCCTGAGCCAATGAAACGAAGATGTCATCCTCATCCGAGTCAGACAGGAGGAACTCAGAGGTATCCTCTTCGTCCTCCATATAGTCCAACTTCAGGACATCCTCCGCAGGTGGAACCATGGTGAGGTCCAGTTGGGAGCCCCAGCTTGACACAGCGCGGGGCTCCGCTCTCGCGGCTCTTGCCGCCACCGGGTCCCAGCCTGACACGGCGTGGGGCTCCGGTTCAGCGGCTGTCGCTGTTGTTGAGCCCCAGTCTGACACAGCGCGGGGCTCAATCTCTGCGGCGGACGCCACTATGTCTTGATTGCCGGCCGGCGAATCAGCGGACATGAGGGGGTCCTGTCCCTAGCTAGCTTGGCGTGCTAACCGTCGGCGGAGGCTCTTAATGGTAAAGCGGGTACAATGCCCGCACGAGCCGGGGTTATCAATAGCCTCCCGGGCGTGTTCCAGCCCGAGGCAGGACGAGCAGACCTGGTGTGAGTCTGTGCCTGAAATCTTAAACCCGCAGCTGCATAGCCGAGCCTCCGAGTCCCTGACTCCTCTGGTGTGAGGGAGAGAAGGGTCCATCTTCGTTCGCCTGGGTGTCGGCGTGGAGTGGTCACGCCAGTAACCGGTACGTTACTGGGAAAAAAATCCAACCTTGCCATTAGTCCGAAAGGAAAAAAGGCGATGGTGTAGATTTTATTCTTTAAAGAATATTAACTGGTGTGTTGATACCTTTTTTTTTATCTCTGTCTCCTCTGGTGTGAGAGAGAAAAGAGAACGTCCTCGTTACCGTGGTGTCGGTGTGGAGGGAAGAAAAAACTAGCAACAGGTATGTTACTAGCTTGAAGAAAAAAATCAAACCTTACCGTTATTTCGACAGAAAGAAACGGCGGGGCAGATTACAATATTAACTGGTGTGTTAATATTGTTCAGTCTTCTTGCAAAGCAAAAAAGTAACCGGCAAGCGCCCGTCGACCGAATGTTAGCTTTGGGTTCAGTCTGTGGACCGTTAAGCTAGCCCGGTTACTGATAATTCCAGATGTGCTCTGAAGCAAGAAGAGGTGTTTGAATGACGCTGCGTCGTAGCGCAAGCTACTTAAAGGGTGGGTGGATTCCCTGACGTTGACGTCAAGATCACCAGCCAATCAGGATTGGCGTAATGAGATTGATGCTTCTGTTTGCATACGCGTTGAGGCGCATCCCATAGTGAGACATCGAACGTAGTGTTATGAATGAGAACTCCAGTGGTTAGAGCAATGCGAATATTCGCATCGCGTCCGTTGTGAACGCAGCATAATGCAGTTCAGAAACCACTGTTCTGACGCTTTTAAAGTAACTTTTAACAGTGTGAGGGGCCCAAAGGCCATTGTGGCCGTAGGACGTACAATTATTTGTGGGGCATAACGGCCAGACCGAGGGGCTACAACGGCCATGGCCGTCATGGCCGCCGTGAAAATCCCACCCTGGCCACTGGGCAAAACACTGAATCCTTGCAGGGCTGTTACTCTGTAAATGAGCTCTGTTCCCCCTTTTAAGAACGGTTAAGGTGTTTTAAAATCCAAATTAAAACTTCCTTCCAGTCCCTCAAATACTATGAGTGCATGTGCATTTTTATTCATGTACATCTTTATGTTTATGCTGAACATTGTTGTGTTACATAAAGCCATAAGCAGCTGTTAATCTCTCAATA
Organism: Harpagifer antarcticus; assembly: GCA_902827135.1. NCBI lineage: Eukaryota > Metazoa > Chordata > Actinopteri > Perciformes > Harpagiferidae > Harpagifer > Harpagifer antarcticus. The sequence goes on from CADEHL010001063.1 coordinate 3,366,416, forward strand.
TGCAGGTCCAGTCATGCCTTGGTTGCTAAATTGCAGCTACCAATCTGTTTTGGTACACTTTCTCTTCAGTTCATTTTCACTGTAGTGCAGGTCCCTCTACTCGCCCCCCCCCCCCCCCATGGGGCTCCCTAGAGAGGGTTAATCCGGCCAAGACTTGATTTTATCTTAATGAAGTGATTAATTCAAAGGCTTAAATAAACAAAACTATAAAAATAATCCATAATTGGGATTTACTGTATGCATGAGACTTTGTTGATTTTATCTGAAAAAATTACCCCTACCAAATACTAAATAACTCAATTTGAACTTCTATTCTTCTAGATTCTAAAGTGAGGGTTGCCATTTCTATTGTTACGGTGTGTGTAGGAAGCAGGACCCAAATGCAGATTAAAGTGACAAAAATAACTCCTTTATTTCAAGGCTAAACTATTTACAAAGACTGAACAGAACACTCACCGCAGACCAAGTCATAACACAAGACGAACCGACAAAGACAGACAGAAAAACCAGAACTTAAATACACACAAGACTAATCATACAAACAAGACACAGGTGAGGAGGGAGGAGAAAACAAAGGGACACCAGGTGAACACAACCGGGTAATCAGGGAGGGAAAACAGACAGAAGGCAACAGGCAAAACAGGAGGTGAACACTTTTACAAAATAAAACAGGAAACCAAAGACAGAAAAAGACAAAACACGACACAGACAGATCTTGACAGTAAACATTACGAACCGACCTGAGATATGGGCCCAGCAGATCCGTTTGAGCAGGAACTATTGGATTTTACCTTTTCTTTGTCTGCCTGCGCTCATCGATGGATAGGAGAGGTCAGGGTTCAGCAGCGAGAGGCTGCTCTGGCTGAGGCACACCAGATGGCTATGGAGAAGCCAGGTTTAGTGAAGTTCTTACCTGGCTGGATTTTGGACTTCCTCTCGGTGTGTGATTCCCGGCCTGCTAGCCCCAGGCATGCTAGCATGCTTTGGGCTCCAGTACAGGCCCCAGCAGCCATGGTTCCAGCCCCAGTTCTGGCCCCAGCAGCCATGGTCCCGGCCCCAGTTCTGGACCCAGCAGCCATGGTTCCGGCCCCAGTTCTGGCCCCAGCAGCTATGGTTCCGGCCCCAGTTCCGGCTCCAGCAGCCATGGCTCCGGCCCCAGTTCTGGCCCCAGCAGCCATGTTCCAGCCCCAGTTCTGGCCCCAGCAGCCATGGTTCCAGCCCCAGTTCTGACCCCAGCAGCTATGGTTCCGGCCCCAGTTCCGGCTCCAGCAGCCATGGCTCCGGCCCCAGTTCTGGCCCCAGCAGCCATGTTCCAGCCCCAGTTCTGGCCCCAGCAGCCATGGTTCCAGCCCCAGTTCTGACCCCAGCAGCTATGGTTCCAGCCCCAGTTCCGGCCTCAGCAGCCATGGTTCCGGCTTCAATTCCGACTCCAGTACCGGCCCCAGCAGCCATGGCCCCTGCTCCAGAACCAGACATTACAGCCATGTTTCCGGCTCCAAAACCGGCCCACATAGCCATGATCCAGGCTTCAGCTCCGGACCTTACAGCCATGTTTCCGGCTCCAGAACTGGATCTTACAGCCATGTTTCTGGCTCCAGAACCGGCCCATGCAGCCATGATTCGGGCTCAAGTACCGGCCCCAGCTGTCATGGTCCCGACTCCGGCTCCTCGTCACCTGTTGACTCATCGGTCGACGCCAGCTCCCCGAGTCCTGTCGGCATACAGGCCGACTCCAGCACCTCGTCTCCTGCTGGCTCTCCAGCCGACGCCAGTTCCCAGAGTCCTGTCGGCGTACCGGCTGACTCCAGCACCTCGTCTCTTGTTGGCTCTCTAGCCAACGCCAGCTCCCCGTGTCCTGTCGGCGTACCGACCGACACAAGTTCCCTCTCAAGTCCCCTCTCAAGTCCCCTCTCAAGTCCCCTCTGAAGTTCCTACCCAAGTCCCCTCTCAAGTCCCCTCTCGAGTTCCCTCTCAAGTCTCCTCTCCAGTTCCTTCTCAAGTCCCCTCTCGAGTCTCCTCTCGAGTTCCCTCTCAAGCCCTCTCTCGAGTCCCCCCTCTCGAGTTCCCTATCGAGTCCCCTCTCAAGTCACCTCTCTGAGGGGGGGGGGACACAGACAAGATCTGTCTGTGTCGTGTTTTGTCTTTTTCTATCTTTGGTTTCCTGTTTTGTTTTGAAAAGTGTTCACCTTCTGTTTTGCCTGTTGCCTTCTGTCTGTTTTCCCTCCCTGATTACCCGATTGTGTTCACCTGGTGTCCCTGTGTTTTCTCCTCCATCCTCACCTGTGTCTTGTTTGTATGATTAGTCTTGTGTGTATTTAAGTTCTGGTTTTTCTGTCTGTCTTTGTCGGTTCGTCTTGTGTTATGACTTGGTCTGTGTTCTGTTCAGTCTTTGTAAATAGTTTAGCCTAGAAATAAAGGAGTTATTTTTGTCACTTTAATCTGCATTTGGGTCCTGCTTCCTACACACACCGTAACATCTATACATTTATGTGTTTTCAAAAAGATCTCTGAACAGGACAAAAAATGAAGGTGTTATTATTTTTGCATATGCATTTGCATGTAGGGGCTATCAGACCCCACATCTGTGAGGTAGTACATGCCAACAAAACAAAAAGTAAAAGAAAGAAAATGGCCTGGCTTAATTCAGCCACATCATTCTCGTTATCTTGCGCCTGTGTTGTTTGTTAGTGTCTTTGAATATCTATCCGTCTGAAATGTAATACTATCTATCTTAAAAATATATATTAAATTACTCTAACTTTTATTTTTAATCTATTTTTTTACACTTTATATATGTTTTGCCATTGTACCTTTCATGTGTTTGTAATGTGTGAACAATCTCTGACAAAGAATTTCCTTCAGGTAAGGTTTATTTAATCCATTTATTTATTTGATTTAACTAGTAAAATAATAATTAGGGATATAGCAGATTATATCTAAGTAGCTCACAATGGAAATACTAAAACAATTAACGTAGGCTACTTAAAAACTGTAGGTAAACGTATGTTTAGTCTTTCTGTGACTGAATATTTTTGATGGTATTCACCTTTAAAATCTCAGGCTGTCAAGGTTCAAGGTTCAAGGTTCTTTATTGTCAAACTAACATAGAGTAATTATGTCTTTGAACATCTTAGGTCACAGGCTTCTCCAACAATGCAACACAATAACACAGATAAGCAGACATTATTAGAACAATATTAAAATATACTATATTAAAAGTAATACAAAAACAAAAATAGTTTTAAAAAGGTGAGAAAAAAAAAGTGGAATAGTGCAATACGAGTCTATATACAAGTTATTGGAATGATATATTAGATAATAGATAAATAATTACTAAGTAGCAGATGAATGTTATGAAATTATTTCAGCAGTTCAGTTGTTTAACAGTCTTATTGCTTGCGGGATGAAGCTGTCTGTGAATCTGTCCGCTCCACCGCTGCAGCCTCGCCCCTTTTATGCAAATTAGCCGAGTCGTCGACGGAAGCGATCGTTACGTCTCTCCTTCGGACAGATATTCCTTTAAAGGCGTATTTAAAGCTCTGGCGTCAGTTGCAGGAGAGTAGCGGGCAACCTATGCAACAAAAGCTGCCGCAGAGCCGAGCGACAGCCCGACGCTCATCGGACATTAACACGGAGCCACCGGCTGACACTACCCGGAGAGGTGAGCTCGGTGTCCGGTCAGAACAGACGCGAGGGGACGGGTAATACACATTTTATAGCCGAGGTTGGTACAATCAGGCAGGCGGAATACACAGCATCTCAGGTTGCTGCTGCTGCTGCTGCTGCAGAGAGAGCAGGAGGAGGAGGAGGAGGCATTACAGTAGTGAGGCCTGTGTTAAAAACAAAAAGAGAGCTGGAGGTTCAGAGAGGCAGGCACAGGTCAGGTTGCATAATTAGGTTGCTTGGATTATAAAGTGTTTTATAATTGGTATTTCTAAATGGTGTTTGCAGGTTGAAAAAACAGAAGGCTCAGGGGTTGCAGTTTGGACAGTAGATTAAGGTTAATTTAATTCACTGCATCTTTTGAAATTAACCAGAAAGGAGTACACCTTTGACTGTGTGTGATTAAAAACAAGAGATACCGGTTTGTTTGGGTTCTGGGCTTGTCATTTAATAATAAAGACCATATGAGAAGTTCCTGTATTGTTAATCAACTAACCATTGGTGTTCTTATTGTCAGTGGCTGTTGGTGCATGTATATGTCAACAGCTTTGGGTGTTTTATTTATAAAGCAAATTAGGGCTGTAATGATTATTTAAGAAAATAAGACTGAACACATCTACTAATCATTAAAGTAGATTATTTGTTTTGTGATTGCAAATGGAATCACTTTTGTGTTGTAGGAAGTTTCAGGAAACACATCAAAAAATGAAGGTGTTATTATGTTTGCATATGAAGCATGTAGGGGCTGTCAGACCCCACATCTGTGAGGTAGTACATGCCAACAAAACAAAAAGTAAAAGAAAGAAAATGGCCTGGCTTAATTCAGCCACACCATTCTCGTTATCTTGCGCCTGTGTTGTTTGTTAGTGTCTTTGAATATCTATCCGTCTGAAATGTAATACTATCTATCTTAAAAATAAATATTAAATTACTCTAACTTTTATTTTTTATCTATTTTTTTACACTTTATATATGTTTTGCCATTGTACCTTTCATGTGTTTGTAATGTGTGAACAATCTCTGACAAAGAATTTCCTTCAGGTAAGGTTTATTTAATCCATTTATTTATTTGATTTAACCAGTAAAATAATAATTAGGGATATAGCAGATTATATCTAAGTAGCTCACAATGGAAATACTAAAACAATTAACGTAGGCTACTTAAAAACTGTAGGTAAACGTATGTTTAGTCTTTCTGTGACTGAATATTTTTGATGGTATTCACCTTTAAAATCTCAGGCTGACACTACCCGGAGAGGTGAGCTCGGTGTCCGGTCAGAACAGACGCGAGGGGACGGGTAATAAACATTTTGTAGCCGAGGTTGGTACAATCAGGCAGGCGGAATACACAGCATCTCCGGTTGCTGCTGCTGCTGCAGAGAGAGCAGGAGGAGGAGGAGGCATTACAGTAGTGAGGCCTGTGTTAAAAACAAAAAGAGAGATGGAGGTTCAGAGAGGCAGGCACAGGTCAGGTTGCATAATTAGGTTGCTTGGATTATAAAGTGTTTATAATTGGTATTTCTAAATGGTGTTTGCAGGTTGAAAAAACAGAAGGCTCAGGGGTTGCAGTTTGGACAGTAGATTAGCGTTAATTTAATTCACTGCATCTTTTGAAATTAACCAGGAAGGAGTACACCTTTGACTGTGTGTGATTTAAAAACAAGAGATACCGGTTTGTTTGGGTTCTGGGCTTGTCATTTAATAATAAAGACCATATGAGAAGTTCCTGTATTGTTAATCAACTAACCATTGGTGTTCTTATTGTCAGTGGCTTTGGTGCATGTATATGTCAACAGCTTTGGGTGTTTTATTTATAAAGCAAATTAGGGCTGTAATGATTAGTTGAGAAAATAAGACTGAACAAATCTACTAATCATTAAAGTAGATTCTTTGTTTTGTGATTGCAAATGGAATCACTTTTGTGTTGTAGGAAGTTTCAGGAAACACATGTCACCTTTTATTGTAAGCAAGAGGTTAACTGATGTATACATAAAATAACGATAATGTATTAATCCGTTGTTGCAGTGATTTCAGTGGCAGTGTTAGATCCACAACAGAGTTCTTCTGCCTTTTTGCTCGAAGATAACATTTAAAAGCCATGTTTATTTTCCTAAGGGGAGATGCACATCCATTTGATACTATCAGATATGTTTATAGGGTTATGGGTTTTACCTACATTTCTGTGATCCAGAGTACAATTACATTTAAATATATCTGTCTTGGACAGCTGCAGCTCCTTCACATTTCTCGTAGGCAGAGCAATGATAGGGACAGTTTTCCTTAAGCTGTTTTGTGGGGATTCTGTTTTTTTGACAGCTACTGATTTATTGTTATGCTTGTGTGCACGAGAGAGTGTATTTGCTCTATTGATCTTATGTACAGTAGAACTTGACTTACTGTGTTTTAGTGTGGATTTGCTGGGTCTTAACTCTTTGTCTTTGTGTGTTAAGGTACGACAGCAAGGATTACAATTGCAGCCTGGACCAAAACGTCTCACCGACATTAATGAAGCTTTTAAGGCCTTTTGGTGAGTCTTGCATGCACCCCTTTCTTTATTTCACTCCAAACACAGCACTTTAAAAGCCATGTGTCATTAATTTTGTGTTTGTTTGAGTAAATCTGCACAAACACTGGTCCCAAAGAGAGATCTAAATGGCCAGCATATGTTTTTGCTCTACTTTTGTTTTGTTTCTATTCTGCTGAAAAACCACAGCCGGAGTGCAGAATGTGGTGATGCGATTACATTCTTGGTTTCGATTGATCTGAGAGGATTTGCACACACTGTTCTTCCTTAAAAATCCGCCTCTCTATGTCAGCCTCTTCCTTACGACATGCTGTGATGCAGTCTGAGTTCAGGTTTGCACGCGTGAGACTGGCAGATTCAGCTGAAGTGAAAGCAGCCGACTTCCTCTCTTGCTGACTATTGAATGGCGCTGAGTCGGCAACCAAAAACGCAATGTAGCCAGACAGGTCTGGTCACGAGAAAACAGTCACATGAACACACATGAACTTAAACATACATTAGCACATGTGTTGTGCAAACAGAGCACACATACAAGTAGGCAGACACTCTCAGAGAAAGGCTGTTCATTATTTGCCCATATACAAATATTTGAGACTTTGCATTCAGAACTGGATTTCCCTAAACAACATGTAAATAATGCCTGATTATGCTTACTGTTTTCATCCCAGTTATGTAATGCTCACACCTTTCTAACAGAGATACTTCCTTGTCTCTTGGTCGAGACATGCCCAAACATACCATTCCTATTATAACCTGATTTGAGGTTTGCAACAAAAATGTTTTGCGAGAACTGTAGTTTGAAATGTTTTTATTGTGACTCAACCTCTATGGACTCAACAAACAAAACGCATCACATATTCCAAATTGACTTTGGCATGTTGAATACTAACATAATTTTACTCAATGGGACTCCAGATTAGTTTGTTCAATAGTTTCCACGCCACACAGTAAAGCTTCAGGGCCTCAGCTGACACAATTGGCAGATTTTTAAGAAAGTATCCTGCTGTAAAGAAAGTATACGCTTATCATGCAACCTGCACGTCCCTGGTTTGAGTTCTCGTATTCTCTACTGGCAGGACTGTTCAGTAAAGTGTACAACATTCTCCAAAGCAAACAAAGATTGATAGTAATATACTATTTCATAAATTTGATAGGCTAATACTGCTCCTCGCTGGATTATGTCATGTTGTGCTGCAGAAAAGCTGAGTCAGGCAATTATTTTTCATACTCTCCACCTCACATTGTCCCTTTTTTATGGTGTCTTACAATCTTTTATTTTCTCTGTATAAACAAATCAAATCAAGTTTTATTTATATAGCACATTTATAAAGGATTTTTGGTCGAGCCAAAGTGCTGTACATATAATAAAAATAGCCTACAGTAGAGACACTTTACAGTTAATACAACAGCACAGATTGTTCAGAATATCAGTATGAGAAAAACGACACCCTCTGTCCTTAGACCCTCACATCGTACAAGGAAAAACTTCCAGAGAAAACCCACAGTTTAAAGGGAAAAATGGGAGAAACCTCAGGGAGAGCAACAGAGGAGGGATCCCTCTCCCAGGACGGACAGACGTGCAATAGATGCCGTGTGTAAATCGAAGACATAATTCATTTTACAGCATATAGACCGAATGTTAGGAAATGCATGTGTCTGTAATAAGAAGATGAATCCACGAGGATGTCAGCTACAATCCTGTGGAAGCCATCAGGGAAGCAGCATGACGAGACCCAAGGCAGGACCGCAGAGACAGGTTCAGCCACGACCCGAAGTCCACGACTTAATCCAGAACTCAGGATAGAGGATCCAAGACACAGGACTACAGCAAGAGGATCAGCCTCGACTCCGGATCCCGGCGTAGATATAGAAACAAAACAAGAAAAAAGATGTGGCTGGGTTAATCGGAACAAGAGAAAGAAACAAGAAACAAACACACACACAGCTGATATAGCCTTGTATCCTGAAGTTCAAGATACAAGTCTATATCAGCTGTGTGTGTGATACACCTGATCCTGTGTGTAAATGACCCACTTCTTACCGGTGTGAAGTTGTTGTACTCAAACCTGAGATTGAGAGAGGGAGAGAAAAGATTGAGCAAATTTGTTTACCAAAGTCTGATCAGAGAGCAAGCCTGTGTGTTTAAGCAAGTGTCTTTTTGTGTTGGTCGAATAATCGATTATTATTCGCCAGGGCTGCCGAATAATCGATTTTGATCATGGTCAGTTTCTGGCAACCCTAATGCAAAGCAGTAGTTTGTTTGTCCATGTGTTATGAAATCTCTTTTATGCTGTGTACTGTATGTGCAAAGATGTGCAGGATGTCAACAATTTCAGAATGGCTTTATTTCTTTGTAATAGCAGGTGACTTTTTTCCCCAAGAAATGCATATTAAGGAGCTCTTCAGCACAAGTTTTCAAGGTCAAGAATGAGGGAGTCCCCAGAAATTGCTTTAAAAAGGTTGCGGTTTAACTTTATGATAACTGGAATAGGAATGCATTTACACGGGAAAAACCTGCATTGAACTTTAAAACATAATGCAAGTATTAATACCTACTTCTGAAAGAGCGGGACATTTGACTTCGTTGCTCAAGGTCACCACATCCATTTTACCTGCTATTCAGAGATTTGCGCTAGCAGCCGGTTGGGTGGCAGAGCGCATAGAAACCTTGTCATTAGATCTAACATTTTACCAAAAGCATTGGTTAGGTCAGATGAGATCAGAAGAGCTCAGAAAGCATGAAAATCTTGTACAAATGTGCCCTTACCACACTTTTGAACGATTAGCCTGTGGTTAATTTCAATATCCCACCAGTGCTGTTTTGAGATGTCTGAACTTTGAGACAATTTTTCAAAGTTTTCCAAAGTCACCTTATCCTGTGGTAGAAACGTCAGTCTTACATCAAATGATGAAACTTCCCTCTTAAGGCATCTCTTTGGGTTTTGTCCAATCACTGTTCCCATCTTCACTGACTCTCCCTGGCCCAGGACAAACTGATGTCCCGCTTTCCAATGAAATGACCAGAAATCAGACTGGATGCCACCAATGATAAAGTGTCTTTGGTTACTTTCATTTCTAACCACGCATATCTCTCACTCTTCTTTTGCTTTGTCAAAGTTAAAGTGGGCCCTTTTTGAAAATTGGTATATAGAATCAGCATTATAAAACCGACATAGCATAATAACAAGTGACATTGCGTAGATGTTATTGTCTTCTGAAAGGTGGAGTATGGAGCCTTTTACATTTTGACAATATAGGAACTTATCTTGGATTGTTGTTGTTAACAAAAACAAAACAACTATAGATAGTTGGTCTACACACACACACACACACACACACACACACACACACACACACACAAAACATTTGCCGATGGTTGTCAAATGTTTATAGTGTACCATACACTACAGTGAATGGGTGATATTTTGATTTCAATGCCATTGTTGTGAAATCAGTTGACATTTGTGATGATGTTGCATATTTGCACATAAAATGATTCTCATTTGTACAATAGTTATTTAAGTTTGATCTAATTTATGTTTGATCACACTATTGACACCATGTCAGGCTTGATAACACATGTATAATACATTTATTTAATTTAGCTAGATGTCATGCCCTATAGAATTATGGCATACATCCCACTGGCACGACATGTTGCCAATTGTTCAACAAGGAGCTGTGTGCAGCTCATAGGCGATGTTTGCTGTGTGAAGCTGCATTTTTGTTGAGACTTAAATTCACACATATACACAGTCCCTCTAAAATGGAGCAGGCCCCCTGGGTCAGAGAGACAGGGTGCAGTAATGTGATGTTGGGTAGGGAGTACCGTAGTCAGAGGGGGCAAAGATGAGGTTGGAGGTGGTGAGTTGTGTGTGTGTGTGTGTGTGTGTGTGTGTGTGTGTGTGTGTGTGTGTGTGTGTGTGTGTGTGTGTGTGTGTGTGTGTGTGTGTGTGTGTGTGTGTGTGTGTGTGTGTGTGTGTGTGTGTGTGTGTGTGTGTGTGTGTGTGTGTGTGTGTGTGTGTGTGTGTGTGTGTGTGTGTGTGTGTGTGTGTGTGTGTGTGTGTGTGTGTGTGTGTGTGTGTGTGTGTGTGTGTGTGTGTGTGTGTGTGTGTGTGTGTGGTGTGTGTGTGTGTGTGTGTGTGTGTGGTGTGTGTGTGTGTGTGTGGTGTGTGTGTGTGTGTGTGTGTGTGTGTGTGTGTGTGTGTGTGTGTGTGTGGTGTGGTGTGTGTGTGTGTGTGTAGTGTGTGTGTGGTGTGTGTGTGTGTGTGTGTGTGTGGTTATGTGGTGAGGGTGTGTGTTTATGTGGTGAGGGTGACATACAGCCAGTAACGTGACTCCGGTGTAGAAGTAGGCCAAGGCTGCTGTCAGCAGCTTGTCAAAACCTCACTGAATCTAGCCTGAAAATACTCAGATCTGCTGGAGTTAACACAACATTTCTACATCAGGAGTTTGTTAGCATTATCTGTTAGCATGCTAGCTGAGAAAAGAGTACACACATATTCTGGGTTAGCATATTACATAAAAAATATGCTACATTTATGAGATATTTGATGCTATATTGACATCAACTGTCTAGACGGGCTCAGATCAGCAGCCAGTGGATTAGAATAACTGTGTGTGTATGTTGCCTCCACAGACCGGTTAGTCAGCTGTTGCTTACAAACTAATATATTTTGTATTTGTCTGGTCGCCTTCAACCTGCCTTGAAAGGGGCTTTGAGTGCTAACTAGCTAACCTATCAGCCAGGGTTAAAAATAAACACTAGGATGACTGGGCTATTGCTGGATGCAAAGCTAGCTGACATGACACAACACACAGCACACACTGTCCTCATCTCAGATCTTCCCTTTAACTGTTGCGAGTGTTAGGTGTTAGGCTAGTGTTAGGCCAGCATATCTTTTCAACCCTGCTTTGACCAAATTGTTAGACTTTCATAAACTAAAAAAGATAGCAATCAAACTGGACAACACTTATCAATCCCAAGGTAGCCCCGTCTTAAAGAATACACTGCCTTACTTGCCATTTTTGTTCCTCAGAATGAACACTGTGCTTTGTTAAAGAAGAGACCATAAAAACAAAAATGCAAACTAAGGATAATTTTCTCATAGACTTATGTACAATAGGCCTATCTGTATTTGCAGCCCTCAGAGTTCCCCCTGAGACTCAAGACAATGTGCATGTTAAGGCACTTTTGTATTGGCTTCATTTTCTTAGACAAAGAGTTTGCACCTTGGTAGCACCACAAAAATAGACCCAAGCCACATTTCTGGTCCCTTGATTCTCAGAAGGCTATGAGTGACATAAGCACACCAAAGTTAAACAAGATAAACACACTAAGTAACTCCTTTCTAGGTAACTCATTACTTAAAGTTAGGTTTTGGATTGGCATTTAATTAAATAGGCCAGTGTTGGTCTCCATTTTGCAAATTATTTGAAGATATTGCAACTGAAAAACTACCAGATATACAGGAGGCTGACATGACGGTTTGGTTTTTCCACACAGCTGTTTGTTGTTATGGTCTCAATAATAGGAAGTGAAAGTAACTTGCCTGCCAATTGACTTGATTGGGTTTAGCAGTTGAGTGTAAATTCACTAGAGCCACATTCTTTAGATATAAAATGACATACTGATATAGAAAACAAACGAAAAAAAACTCCCATCTGTTCTTGTATTTGTTTCTCGTTTCTTTTACAAGATAATTCGGAATTTACTGTGCTAGTCTTACAAAGAAGGGTGCAGACCAGATTAACTGAAATTGTCGAAAGTATACTGTTTGTTTACATACTATCCTCAAAGCCCCTACAGTATTAATGGCTGACGCTGACTCATTACTCAACCTGTCTGTATAGTGACTGTTTGACAATAACTGCCTTCAGGGATTTTTATTAAAACAAATAAACAATGAATGCAATTGTGCTTTTTGCCATATTATTAGCCGTGGTGGCCAAAGTGAGCGAAGACATTTGACTTCTATTTCGAGCGGAGGAAGCTGAGAGCTTTAGGTGAGGTAGAGATTCATTTAGAGCCGTCAGTGAGTGGTACTCAGAAATGTGTTGATGTACACAGGTGTGTGTGTTTGTGTGAGAGAGAGTGTGCACGTATGTGAACAGCAGGTATATTGTGTCATATTCATACCAGCCAGTATAGAAAAATAAGCCCTGTGTTAATGGAGTTAGGGATTTGTCATTGATGCTAGTGCACGTTGATACACATGTGCCCCCCCCTGTACCCTCTGCACTGCAGCAGCACTGCACCATAATGCACACATCCAGTCCCCCCCCCCTCTGTCTGTCTCTCTCTCTGTACTACTTATCCTTGCCATCTGCCTCCCAAAGCTGGGAATATTGTTATTCATCATGGGAATATCACCACCACCATGGGAATGTTGGAAGGGTTTCTGTGCTAGCATTGTTGTTAGCTTCCTGTGTGTTTACATGTTTCTTTGTGGTTGTCCAGGAACGTTTCTTCTGTGCTGTGTGTGTGTGTGTGTGTATTTTCTTCTAATTTCTTCTTTCTGTGACATAGGTGCACACACACACAATGCCAGAATCAAAGCTAATGATCGATTATGAGAGTAGAAACTCAATCATGAGCGAATAAAAGAAGCTTCTCTAAACCGTTTTCTCATGTGAACTCGGACAATATCCAGAGCTTCAGGTGTGAACCTTATCTTGAGTTTCCCTTTCACATATGTAGCACTACTATACATGTAAGTGGTTGTGCGTGTCAGAAGTGCACACAAAACATCCATAGGCCGCAGCAGTGTGAACTTGATACTAAGATCTTCAGGCTGATAATGCATATCCAGCTCTATATGGGTCAGTGCTAGGAATGTTTTGCAATATGTTTGTTTAGTGTTCATGTACATTATCGCTCAAAACAACTATTTAAATATATGTTCTGATGATTGACTGATTTCTTAGTTGACTGAAGGCAAACAAAAACACGTTTCTGAAATGTTAACGGATCAGTCACTCAATGTCCTCTTCCACATATTGAGTTTAGTCAGATGCAAACATGTATTTCTAGAGTTGGGTCTGTATTATAAGACCCTCAGATGTATGGGTTGGAGAGCTCCAGGGCTTAAGAATTTATAACAACTCTCTAGTTCCCTATTATTTAACGTCTTCTGGGGTGTTGTGTTATTGTGGGACTACTTTTAGGCTAAACTGATACATCAGTCGGTTGATATCAACAAGAAAAACGCCATGTCAACAAATACACCTTGTTATTCTCCAGCAGGTTCCACTTGCTCCGCAGGAATCGGTCTACAGGGTCACACAATATCACGGAAAACATGCCAAGCATTTTACAATGCACGTCACCGCCTTTTTACAGATTGACACTATGTCCCATACATGATCAGGATTGCAGACATTTCTATGTTATCATGTTATCTGTTACATGTAAGAGAAACAGAGAGTAGACTCAAGAAGAAGCAGGAAATGGAGAAGCTGAAGTGAGAAAAGAGCAAGCTGCCCTGATTTCATTCCTGTGTTGCATGGAATCTGGTCTGTCGCACCAGAATAAACACTCACCAAAATAGACCTGGGTTACGTGTGCTTAGCGTGTAATTCAAATGTATGTGTATAAATGCAAGACACGGGAAACGACTGACTCAACTTACATTTTCCCCAACGTTGTACTAAACAGGCATCTACTTTCATGCTTGTTTTCCATTTTGTCTTCTGTATGTGTCTCTTTGTTGGTCCAAGGAAGAAATATTTCAGATTTAACTTTATAAGACTATTTTATTGCTCTTTCTTATGTTATCATGCTTCCCCGAATCTCCCTCTCAGTTCTCTTCATCTCTCACCTTTTCATCCTATATAACCCTCAAACTGCACATTCTTTTAATTTTGGCCCTGAGAAAAGCTGATGTTCACTAGAAGCTGAGCTTATATCACAGACACACACACATGCTCAAACACACAAACACAATAGGAACACTGAGCATTAATATTTTACGTGTGTGTTTTTGTAGGTCTAAAAATGACAGACAGTGCTGTCACAGAGACATATTTATATCCGCACCTGAACTTGATCTTTTCTGTTGTCTTGCTTGTTTGACATTTTATTTTCATCGTCACACAACAAATCACACAGGTTTGTTTGTATAACCACAGATCCACCAACATCACTTACATGACACACCTTTACATCCAGAACAATAGCGCCAAACCCAAGTACTCAACTCAAACTTGATGGGTTGGATTTCCAAATAATTTGCCTTTTTATAGTTGGCAAGCACAAGTTTCCTCACCTCAATTATATTTAATTTCACAATGATCAGCCACATCCAGTATGTTAGAAAACCACACTGTTGCTTCACATGTCAGGATCACAGTGAATTGAGGAGAAGGAGGGCGGGGAAGCAGTGTGTGTGTAAACCTGTCAGCGCAACTTACATGATGCCGAATTTAACGAACGAGAGAGAGAGAGAGAGAGGGCTTGTGCATACGTGTTTGTGGATGGTAGAGCGACAGTAAGGGAGGTGTGTATGTTTCTGGAAGTGAAACGAGGAAGCAGAAAAACAGAGGTCTGTGATGTATTTTGTGAAACAGAAGAACAGCTAAATAAATGCAACGGCCTCCCAAGAAGAGCTCGCCTCTCTCCAGTCATTGAAGCTAAAGTGGGTTATTGAACCTGAAGCTTGTTGCTTCTGCCCTCCTCGACTACGGTCTGGGAGCTGACAGGAAATATATGTGTATTTAGTTGAAAGCCCAGTGGCGATCTGCTCATCTCTCATCGAAATAATATGCTACAAAGGGGCGCACAGGCCATCTGTGTGTTGAACTAAATACACAGCCACGCAAAAACTGCGGCATTTGTACAGCTCCTTATGGGTAGGCTACTGCAATTAGTGAAGTGCTTTCCTCTGTGGTGAAACGATCAGCACCACGCAGGCCCGGACTGGCCATCGGGAGGACCGGGAGGTTTCCTGATGGTCTGGCCTGTTAAGTGGCCTGCTGGCCTGAGGAATTTCTTCTTTTATGTATGTATTGTGAACGCAACGCTGCGCAAATGTGGGTCTGACTCTGCCTCACAGAGGGTGACTGGCTGTCTACATGATGTGGCCTGCCGACATGGCCACTTTCATACAGATCATACACTAATGCCCTCGATTGGTCTCTGTGTGTCATTCAAGCTCGGGAGGGTGTGTATGTGTGGCGCGAGCGAGCGAGAGAGAAAGCATTCGCACCGGTTACGTGTATTGTTGTTGTTAGCATCTGGTGCTAGCTAGGTGCGCTAATGGATATAATGAGCTGTCAACAAGGTGGGGGGAGAGTCCTCTGCTGTCAGACTGAGAGACTGATAACTACAGCTCAGGTGCGGTAAAGGATTCTGAGTGTTTAGATAGTTAACTTATGGCACGTTTCCACTGCAGCGGGTAGCTCGTTTTAAGCGTGCCGAGCCGTGCGGGGCCCGTTTTTGGTTGCGTTTCCAATGCTGGCACGCGTGCCAGGGGTTGCCGACCCCTGATCTATATAATCTCTGTTACAGCTGTTTTCACTGTGCGAAAATCAGTTGTGGGAACAGATTGTATGACTATAATATAACAAAGTCATTTAATCAACTATTGGAATGACAGAAATGACAGCATTGTGAGGATTTTCTTTGTCTAATACTGTAGATGACGGTTGACAGAATATCTTTTGTTGGTGTCAAATCTTTATCATCTGAAAGTTATGGATGATCACTTTTCGAAATTGAGAGGCCCCTCTGCATATTGTTTGTCAAACACTGATGTGCATACTATTCGACGAGCTGACAAGTGGCACACGGCTCTTAAAATTGAGGCTTACTCAGAAATGCATTAAACCTGCAAAAAAAGAAATAATGAAGGTGTTGAGTTTACTGGATTGCAGTAAGAAGCCTGATTGTATAAAAGTCTATAAGCAAATTACCATACTACTCTGCATGATTGTTTACCTAAAGTTCATGGTCTCAATCGCTGATTTTTGTTTTGTAAATTATAATCCCATTTAGAGTCAATTACACAAAAAAGCATGTTATAAATGAAAACGTCCATTGCCAAAATGACAAACTTGAGGTTTCAACGTGGTAGTTCACAAACCAAACAGTGACGTCAAGGTGGTTACGTCCACTTCTTTTATAAGTCTGTGACTGCTAACCAAGACTAGACCATAATTCTAGCATCCCAACCCTTACTGGATGTTCCCATCATTCCCAACACTTCCCATCAGACTGGAATATTTTGAGACTGCTGGTTAACCAGATCTGGTGTTCAGTGTAGGAGCTTGTGCACATCTCTCTGAATAAAAGTTAATGGAGGTTGTGGCTTTTCTTCTGTGGTCGTCCCTAATTTGGACCTAATTGAGATGTTTAATTGTTTGTGTTTATGTGTCTGTAAAGAGGAGAGGGGCTAGTTATGCAATCTGCTGCAGTGTGTGAGGTCAGGGGATGTATGTGAGAATCCAATATTCATGAGCATCTTGAGTGCATCATGAATGTTAATAGGGACATGTGAGAGGACTGAAAATGGAGAGGAGAGAGGAACCAGAGAAAGTAAGAAAAGGGGCTGAGGGACAAATATGTTCTACCTCTTCTGTGTCACTGTCCGTCTGCCTCATTTCACTCTTCATCCTTCCTTCTCTTCCTCTGCCTGAACACACTCCCTGCATCTCTTGATCCTCCCACCTTCCACCTGTTCAAACCACCCTTCCTTCTATTCCTCATCTCTTTCCCTCTTTTCTGTCTTAATCTCCTCCTATAATGAGGGCCTTAGCACTGTTATATGATGTGTGTATGAGTTGTTCACGTGGCAAGCATTCGTGTGTGTTGGGTGTGATGAAACATGCAGTCTCCCCGGGTTTAATCCAGTGCTGGACACAAAAACACACACTTTGGAATTTAACTCTGTAGGAAACTGTATTGAACATACATGCAGTGTCTTTTTCTCTTTCTCTCTATGAGGCGTGTTATGAGCTTATGGCCTCATTCTCCTCTCTTTCTCTTTTTTCTCTGTCCACATACAGTGGGGCAAAAAAGTATTTAGTCAACCACCAATTGTGCAAGTTATCCCACTTAAAAAGATGAGAGAGGCCTGTAATTTTCATCCTAGGTACACTTCAACTATGAGAGACAAAATGAGAAGAAAAAAATCCAGAAAATCACATTGTCTGATTTTTAAAGAATTTATTTGCAAATTATGGTGGAAAATAACTATTTGGTCAATAACAAAAGTTCATCTCAATACTTTGTTATATACCCTTTGTTGGCAATGACAGAGGTCAAACGTTTTCTGTAAGTCTTCACAAGGTTTTCACATACTGTTGCTGGTATTTTGGCCCATTCCTCCATGCAGATCTCCTCTAGAGCAGTGATGTTTTGGGGCTGTCGCTGGGCAACACGTACTTTCAACTTCCTCCAAAGATTTTCTATGGGGTTGAGATCTGGAGACTGGCTAGGCCACTCCAGGACCTTGAAATGCTTCTTACGAAGCCACTCCTTTGTGGCCCGGGCGGTGTGTTTGGGATCATTGTCATGCTGAAAGACCCAGCCACGTTTCATCTTCAATGCCCTTGCTGATGGAAGGAGGATGTCACTCAAAATCTCACGATACATGGCCTCATTCATTCTTTCCTTTACACGGATCAGTCGTCCTGGTCACTTTGCAGAAAAACAGCCCCAAAGCATGATGTTTCCACCCCCATGTTTCACAGTAGGTATGGTGTTCTTTGGATGCAACTCAGCATTCTTTCTCCTCCAAACACGTCTAGTTGAGTTTTTACCAAAAAGTTCTATCTGACCATATGACATTCTCCCAATCCTCTTCTGGATCATCTAAATGCTCTCTAGCAAACTTCAGACGGGCCTGGACATGTACTGGCTTAAGCAGGGGGACGCGTCTGGCACTGCGGGATTTGAGTTCCTGGCGGCGTAGTGTGTTACTGATGGTAGCCTTTGTTACTTTGGTCCCAGCTCTCTGCAGGTCATTGACTATCCCCCCGTGTGGTTCTGGGATTTTTGCTCACCATTCTTGTGATCATTTTGACCTCACGGGGTGAGATCTTGTGTGGAGCCCCAGATCGAGAGAGATTATCAGTGGTCTTGTATGTTTTCCATTTTCTAATAATTGCTCCCACAGTTGATTTCTTCACACCAAGCTGCTTACCTATTGTAGATTCAGTCTTCCCAGCCTGGTGCAGGTCTACAATTTTGTTTCTGGTGTCCTTTGACAGCTCTTTGGTCTTGGCCATAGTGGAGTTTGTAGGTGACCAAATACTTATTTTCCACCATAATTTGCAAATAAATTCTTTAAAAATCCTACAATGTGATTTTCTGGATTTTTTTTCTTCTCATTTTGTCTCTCATAGTTGAGGTATACCTAGGATGAAAATTACAGGCCTCTCTCATCTTTTTAAGTGGGAGAACTCGCACAATTTGTGGCTGACTAAATACTTTTTTGCCCCACTGTATCTCTCATTTCTTCTCACTGAACACACACAAGCCCTCTGTTTGAAACAGAGTATAGCTTAATTTGAAAACGTTCAGCACATAAAACGCATGCTTTCATCCTCCCCGTCCATTTTGAAAGACTGCCCGAGTGTCTGCCAGGATGAATCATGTGCTCAAACCAATTACACTCTTTTAAAAATGGACCCTTTTCATAGGAGAGTGTGTGTCTCTTGATCCTAATTGGGTTTGTTTTGGTCAAATAACACAAATGTAAATGTTCTCTTTAGCCCTTATAGTGTTTTGTAACCAAATAGCTTTTGCTTAAACAGGTTTTATATTACTTGTACGTTGTAAAAAGAATGCAAGCTTTTAATGGTATGTTAAATATGTGAATAACTACAAAATACAGCTTAATAAACAAAAAAAAGGGTTGGGCATGCTACTATTCAGGATTTCATCATGTTTTGAGATATGTTCCTCAGGCAGCATTGATAAAGAAATGAAGGGTTAAGAACATTAAATAAAAGTGTATGTTTGTCATGATTTTACGTGCTTAACTCCTAGACCAGTAGTGGCTTCTGTACCTTTACCTCTTCTTCTTTCTTATAGTTTCAGTTGACATACTGTAGTGCTCTGCTTTTGACTATTATTAGTTTGACACACCTGAGAAAATTACAGTACTTATTTTTCTTTTGATGCTGAAAAGCTCACATGCTCTTGTCAATGCATGTTGTAAAAGTTAAACTGCTGTCACTAACTGATATTTTTTTGTTTTTGTCTTCTTCCCCTCCTCTCAACTCATCACTGGTCATCTCTCCTCCTGACCAATGGGACGCCTGCGTTGTGGCTATTCTCTTCTCTTCTCCACCTGCTGGTTGTGGTCCTGATGGTGTTTTCCAATAGATTGATCGGCCAATCAATGGGGATTTTCAGAGGAGCTCCGACTGCCTTCGCTGCCTGCCCTCCTCCCCCCCCTTCCCCCCGCAGCCTCTTTCTCGCCCCCACAAACTCCGTCATCCAGACCTCCATTCAGCCCTCTATACACAAAATGACACTAGACCTGACTGAATGGTCTTCGAAATGGATTTTTACATCTAGTAATAGACAATAAGAGAAGAGGGAGAAACCTCAATGACAAAAAAGCCATAAACGCACACCACACACACACACACACACACACACACACACCCATATACACACTCACGCATACACACACAAACACACCTGACAAACAAAGAAAAAAATCAAATATCCACTCTTGGAATGTATCGCACACTCTTCCTGTGAAAATTCAATTGCTTCCTTTTTATTTTTCTGGATCTTTGAAAGCTGATTTTGTTATATTTTTCCACTATTGGACAATACAAGAAGCTGAGCGGACGATTACCACGTGTTGAATTTGAAGCTGCAGTGTTTTGGGAGGACAACTTGTTAAGAGGACAACTGATTGCTGAAAAAGTGTATCCATAGATACTAGATCTGTTTTTTCCTTTATTTACATAGTATCCAAAGCCTTTTTCAGTTTTGGCTCGACCCAAGATTTACATTGTATTACCTTCCATACTGGGACACTATCTGTTACAGGTTTTTGTTTTTTTTATTCCAGTGTTTAAAGCAGCGATAGATGTAACTACCAGGCCAATACAACCAGCAAGTTACGAGCACATGCTGCAGTTTGTAGCTTGTAAAGATTGTAATTAAGTCACTGCTAGCTTTAAAGTATCAAGTGACTTGAAATTCCTAGTTTGAGGAAACAGTATTGTTTTTTGGTAGCTATAGGTAATTGTTCTCAGATTTGTCAACGTGTTAGAGCGGGTGCACGTCTTCCTTTGTTGCGTGCATGCCCTCCACCATGCCTCCCCAGAACACAGAGGCTGACGCTACGCAGGTCGAATCTCTGGTGGGCGGCGCAAATGCCAAAAACTCCAAGGCATCAGGTGCGGACGAGGAGAAAGGAGGAACAGGAGGCGAGACGGATGGATCGGGAGGTCGAGGAGGGGAGGAGTCAGCGAGCGAGACAACGGTCGCACGCATACCCTTAAAGAGATGGGTGATGCACGGTGCTGTGATGTTCGGCCGGGAGTTCTGTTACGCGATGGAGACGGCACTGGTGACACCTGTCCTGCTGCAAATAGGTGAGTCCATGCGCACAGATTCACAAGAAACACTCTGTATTTACATAAAAACCCAGGTGCACCACTTTAAAAACACAGTAAAGCAGTAAATGCCAGAAGAAAAATCTCTCTGGTCACCTGCTACTGTTCTTGCTTTTTATCCTGTTATCCACCTTACCTCTGACTACCCAAAACAAAGCAGAGCATTTCATTGTTACTTAGCAGCAGGCTTGGGCGGTATGTACACAGTCTATGGTATTTTCTCATACCTTTATTACTTCCTGACATTCCACCAGGATAAAAAAAAAAAGCAATACTCTCTTCCCTTATTGCTAATATGAGAATTGCAGAATAAGCCAGCCTATATGAGCCTGAGCTGTAGTTGTTGAAGATTTTGGTGTTAACGTTCCAAAAATAGTCACAATTTCCTTATGTCCAAGGGACATCTTTACATTTCTTGTTTTGTCAGACAAACAGTCAACAAGCTGGGTATTTTGTAAATATTATTATTTAAAAAAGGATCCTCACAGCGGAGAAGCCGCCACCAGTAACTGCTGGAGAAGGCACAACCAAAGTACATTTCTATCATTCCATCCCTGTAAATAGTGCCTGTAGTTTTTATCATAGTTTGTGAGCGGGAACAAGGAGTCATGTTGTCCTGACGACGTTGTCCTGGCATTTAAGAGGACACCTTGGCAGCTCGATGTTACCCACCTCCTGTTCACTTTGTTCAGATGGACTTCAACTGGATCTGCCTGGAGATTAGCTAGAATGTGCACACACACACACACACACACACACACACACACACACACTTAGACAGTCCTCCAGTCAGTGTGCGTACTGTCATTTGCACCTTGCCAAGTCCAATTTCGTCTGGAGTACACTGAAGGCCTTAGGGGAGAGGGTGTGAAAAGGAGCAGAGGAGGGAGAGAAGAAGGGGGAGAGAGAGAGAGAGCGATAAAAGGCTGAAACAGCCGTAACCTTGTTTATAATTCAAAGTCACTTCCCATGCATTCCCCCTCTCTCTTTCTTTTTCCTTCTCTCCAAATCTCTTCTCCCCCCTCAGTGGCGTATTGAGATCTCCTCGTTTACATAACCACAGCGACATGAGTGGCAGGACGCTCTGTGACCACCGTGAGTCACGACTGGCTCACCCAGGATGAGCCGTCACAAGGAGAAAGGCTTTTAAATTCAAATGTTCCATTTCAATTTCAGTTTTAGATAAACAAACGACAGTATGATCTGTGTGTTAAAGAAACATCCAATATGTTACAGCAACAAAAGTCTCAATGGGCCTAAAAGAGATACTGGTGTTATTCATAAAAACAATCCCATAAAAAAAAATCCAGGAACACTTTCTTTTCATCAGGCTTGTCTCCTGTTGTGGTATCTGACCTGTTGTTGAATGTTTTTGCTCTATTTTTAGCACCGATTAAGCTGCCCTCACCTACTCTTTTTTTAGATCATGATGTGTCTGAGCCCGTCTTAGTAGATTTCAGATTCACTGAGAGGTACAGATGCTACAGATTAGTCCACTAAAATAAATAAACAGAGCAGTGAATTTGGTGTCTTGATGAGATTTACGCTGATGTGGAGAGTTTATCCAATGATGCAGTCTTTTAGGGTTCGGTTAATTGACTGCTAATCAATCTGACCTTAACATTCGGAGAGAGGATTGAAGAGTGGAGAGGAGTGATGAATTATTAAGTAGATTGCACACAGTAAAGCCGAGTGCAACATCTTTGAAGTTCATAGCAATTTGTTGTATATTAGCAGATGTTATGTTCAGGTAACAGCCATTGTTGAGCATTACTATCACAACACTAACAGGTCAGCATCTATTATGGGAACAGACCTATAAGCAATATTTCAACAAGACAACAATGACATTTCATCACCTGTTATGTTGATTTGTCAAACTTTTTAGCAGACAGTTTCTTATTTACACATTCAGCAGACATGTCAAAGGCGTGTTGAATGGAAACAAGGCTGTGAGAGCTGTAAGTGTGAACAAAACAGTAACATTTAAGAGGTGGGAAAAATCCCACCGCTGAGGGAACTGCCGAGTCAGGGGATGGATTTTGTTCCAAGTTGCATTTTTCTTTTTTGCACCAATTTCCAGTTCTATTGATACATCTATTGTCATCTCAATAGGTTTCATTTTGTGACATTTCTGTCCATCAAAACGTTATATATCTTCATGCATGCTATCTAAAACAGATCCACAGAATGATTCATGTTTTAGTCAGCCAGAAAACAAATCTCCCTCCAACTCTGTGGGCAGGAGTCCAAGTTATGGGATAACACATATCGACCCCCCCCCGCCTCCATGTGGTTAATGCTCCATGCACGCTGGAGACTGACTGTAGCTACTGGAATCAGCTGGAGAGCTGGTTGGCTCGACCTGACTAGAACCATTGTGTGTGTGTAACCCCATAACATTGAGGTCAGGGAGAGGGAGAGAGTGTGAGTGCGTGTGTGTGAGCAGATGACATAGTTTGGTGAAGGAGCCCATATTTACACAACCTAGAGATAATAAAAAACTTCTACCTTACAAGGTCTTGTGTTGAGAGCATGCAGAGCTGCTTTCTCTTTTGTCTCTGAGCTCCTGGCACCAGTCACTCATTGTTTTTGTCCTTAAATGTTCTTGTTGAGTTGGTTGAGTTGTTGTGTTTTGTTCTCTTGTGTACTTTCGTTCAGTGCTATGTATTTTTAAAGGCACATAACGGTATGGCATTACAAATGAGCTCAGGCTAAAACATGCTGTGATGCTTGGCATTCGTTTTCATGTCAATCCCTATACAATCACATCACCTTTAACAACTTACTCTGGTGTTCTTCAAACCAGTGAAAAGGCACATTAAAAAAAGTGTGACATTTAAATTAACTTTACCCAATCTAGTTTTGCAAGAAAGAAAATAGCATCTCCTTGTATCCCTCGTGATTAGAAGCTAATTGAGAAAGAGCAACGAGTTCACATAATGTTCCTCAGTATGCAGTTTCAATTCTCTAGGTATATTTGACTGCAGGCCCCTCAAAAGTTGTCTGGACTAAGAGCATCACCTATTGACTTTGCAGCTGAAAGTGAGGTAAGAGTAGGAGGGAGATTAGGGAGATGATGATAAAGGGATTAAGAGAAGGAGTGGAACAAGGAGGAGGCAATGAGCACAGTCTGCGTGCTGTGTCCTTGTTTTTGGTTAGGAGGATGATGTGTTGCATAACCACAAGCTTTCTGAGCTTTAAGTATACACAGAGGAAGCTGTTAAAGCATAATTACACTTGTTGAAAACATACCAGAAGGAAGGACTGTCAATAAACATACAAATATATTTATTTTCATCTGATGCTTTCATTTTCAGTTGCACAGGCTCCTCAAAAGCTGGTATTTTGAACAACAAGGTTACAGTTTAGGACGACAATTAGTCTCCGATTAGGGGTGATATAACAGACAAAAGCTGTGTAAATTAAATACCTGGTACCAAGCTCAGGAGAAAATAAATGTACACAGGTACATTTAATTTAATTTACAACAGTAGAAACAGTTGTTTGGTGATAAATACAACTCTGATATTAGTGTACATTTCTTAGTTCTAGTTAAGCAATTGATGTTATTCTGATCCTCATTCTACCGAATTCTAAGAAAGACACTGGTTTAAATTATTTTATGGTACATGTAATGTATTTCACTTTCAGGGATCAAGTTTTAGTCAGAAATGAATAGGCATTGTATGGGAAGATCATTATAAGAGCAACCCCTGCTTGAGTGCAGATGTCTCTCAGTGTCTTTTCTCTTCTAACCACATCAGTCTCGTCGGGCCACAGGACAGCAGGGTCTGAGAGGAAAAGCCCTTTTCCATAGTCGTGTTAATCTTTATTTGTGTTTATTTACTTGTTTGACTATAGCTGTGCATGCAACACTAGCTGTGCCACCAATATGGTTTGGAAAACAGTCCAGGCTGGCAGCTCTGCAGCATTGTTATCCTTCTTTGGAGGCCTTCTTGGCTTTACTAAAGGAGATTAGTGCAATCCAACAGGAAAATGAATTCTATTCATTCAGTGTATGTAGCTGAAAGCCTCAGCTCACTGTTACAGTGACTCTTACTCTACTCTGTTTCCTCCAATAAACTTTCCAATGTTAGATATAACCGTTTTGTTTGTACCTTTACAATAAAAGATCACCCAGCTGCTGATGCATCTCGCGATCAATTTAGTTTGTCGATGATCATTTTCAAGCCTACCGATTTAAATACATGGCATTCGAAAACAGCAGTTTACCTATTTTCCCCTGAATGCTAAAGCTTATTTCTTAAAGGGTATTGTAAAGGAGTCCCGGGTCGTAAAATACAAAATGAAATCCTAAAAGTTAACACAAGTGCCGTATCTACTGTGATTTGACATGTAACATGGTAACTAGATGGAGCATGT
This sequence comes from Harpagifer antarcticus, assembly GCA_902827135.1. Classification (NCBI taxonomy): domain Eukaryota; kingdom Metazoa; phylum Chordata; class Actinopteri; order Perciformes; family Harpagiferidae; genus Harpagifer; species Harpagifer antarcticus. Next base: position 3,391,572 of record CADEHL010001063.1, read on the forward strand.
TAGCATGCAGCACAGTCGACCAGTGGCATTCAGCTGGCATTGCCTGGAGCTTTCAAAATAAAAGCTCTGCATGCTTAATTTGTTACAATGCAATCTGCTATTTGTCATTTGTCAAGTCATTCGCATAATTCTACTGTTGTTTTCTTAATGAGCAAATAACTAGTGTTAGCTTCCTAAATCAGAGTTTTGATTTAGCTGAAATCAACCAAAATGTCAAATCAGCTTGATCGTGTGATGTCTCTGCTAGCATCCCAAGTAACCTATCATGTTCGCTGGTCTAATCTAGCAGATGACCTTGCAGAAAGAGTTATACGGGGTTATATAAATGACTGGCTTGATGTTACACAGTGACTAATCACCATAATCTGACCCAGTCATTTGAGGGACAGAGTAGATGGAGGGCAGAGTAGGTGAATAGACAGATTAAATGTTGCGTGTCTGAGTTAGCTACAGGCGCAATAATTAATCTTCTGGCACATGAAATATTGCATGAAGGAAAGAGAAAAACTTCACTATAGAAATAATTAGAAAAAGTGGAAGAAAAGGTGCCCCTGGGTCAAATTGCATTCCTGCTAGCCCGCAAGGCCTTTACACCACAATCATCAGTCCTTGGTGTGTTTCTCTGCAGAGCATGAGAGGGAGGGAGTGAGAGACAAAAACACCACACCAGTCACTTATTTTAAGTCGCCCTAATTATAGATCGTTATATCAACCCTGCTCATTTATTAATGTCTACACCCGGAGACACAAAACGGTTTCGCTATTTACCAACCTTGCCAACGTTTCAGGGCAGGGTTCTTGGTGACTTACTGATGCAATGTGCAACAGACAAAGAGCAACACTAGTGTGGGATAATTGAGTCCTGTGGATCACAATCTCTGGTTCGTGGACCATGAGGAGGTCGTTGGGGCGGATTCAAAGGTAATACAAAAGGGTGGTACATTCATGTTGGTTTATGATTTTAATGCAGAGTCAGCAGACTTAGTCAAGACAAAGCCATGTTATGTGTTTTTATTTGGGTGTGCATGTTTTTTCCATGCAACAGGCGACAAGTCAGGTATGTGTGAGCTGTTAATGTAAGACAGCGTTTCTCAAAGTGTGGGGCGCAGAGATGTGATAAGTGGGTCGCGAAATACAAAATAAAAAAAATGTAAAAAAAAGAAGAAAAAAAAATTCACACTGGTGGAATATCAAAACAACGCCCCGGGTGCAAAACGCAAAAATGAAAGCGACCCTCTACCACACAAAACAACACCTGTAAATAACCCAATTTGTGTTCTTTGAAATTGAAAAGGATATTGCATTGTGTTTGTTACTTTCGTTGCAGTTGTATGTCTTAAGTGTAATTTGGCATGCTTTTATTTTGAAGGCGAGTTTACGCTGTTGACAGTTGTTGTTGCTATGGAAACAAGAAACGTTTCACAGCGGGCGGAACTTGTCATAAAGTCCGCGATAATAAAGCCCACCCATTTAGAGGGAAGATATGATTGGTCAATTGTACTGTCATTTGACATTACCAGAAGCGTGGCGTGGGCAAAAAATTAGGGGAAGCTAATAATACTAATAACACTGTTGACCACAACATATTACTCGACCGACTAGAAAACTGGGTGAGACTTTCGAAAACAGTTCTAAATTGGTTTGAATCCTACTTAAAGGACAGAAACCACTTTGTTTCTATAGGTAAATACACATCTGAGTTGACAAATATGACATGTGGGGTACCTCAAGGCTCCATCTTGGGGCCTCTTCTCTTTAACATCTACATGCTACCACTGGCTCAGATAATGAAAAACAACAAAATAAGTTACCATAGCTATGCGGATGACACACACATTTACGTAACAATTTCACCAGGAGACTATGCTCCAGTTCAAACACTGAGTAAGTGCATTGAACAAATCAATGACTGGATGTGTCAGAACTTTCTCCAATTAAACAAAGATAAAACTGAGGTAATGGTTTTTGGAGCCAAGTCAGAACGTATAAAAGTTAGCGCTGAGCTTCAGTCTGCAATGTTCAAAACAACAGATAAAGCCAGAAATCTAGGTGTAGTCATGGACTCTGACCTGAGTTTCAACAGTCACATTAAAACAGTTACTAAATCAGCCTACTATCACCTACAGAATATATCTAGGATTAAAAGACTAATGTCACAGCAGGATTTGGAAAAACTTGTCCATGCTTTTATCTTCAGTAGACTGGACTACTGCAATGGTGTCTTCACAGGTCTCACTAAAAAATCTATTAGAAAGCTGCAGCTAATTCAGTACGCTGCTGCTCGAGTCCTCACTAACACTAAGAAAGTGGATCACATCACTCCTGTTCTGAAGTCTTGACACTGGCTTCCTGTGTGTCAAAGAATAGATTTCAAAATACTGCTGCTGGTTTATTAAGCTTTGAATGGTTTAGGCCCAAAATACATTTCTGACCTCCTGCTAAATTATGAACCATCCAGATCTCTCAGGTCTTCAGGGACTGGTCAGCTTTCTGTCCCCAGAGTCAGAACTAAACATGGTAAAGCAGCGTTCAGTTTTTATGCTCCAAATATCTGGAACAAACTCCCAGAAACCTGCAGGTCCGCTGCAACTCTGACTAATTTTAAATCCAGACTAAAGACTTTTATTTTTGCCGCTGCTATTAATTGAACTATTCACATCTTAAACTGCACTGTAACTTTTATCCTTGTATTTTTTTTTTTTTCTTTTAATGTTTCTTTTATTATCTTTTCTTTTTAATGACTGATTTTAAATGCCATTTTCTTAATGTCTTTCGTTTTTTGTAAAGCACTTTGAATTGCCTTGTGTTGAAAGGTGCTATATAAATAAACTTGCCTTGCCTTGCCTAACAGATGCAGGACTTACACACGCCTTTTATCTAACCGACAGGTCCGCACGCACTCTCCAGCCCAAACTCTAATAAGCATTAATTCAGGGCACCTGTAACACAGGTCTCAGTCGGGCACTCAAGCCTGCATTACAATATAGGCAGGGCCACTCTGCTGTCGCCCATCAGCTGTAGAGAGTTAACTAATTAGAGGGGCGTGGCCCCACAGCTGTGAGAACTCAGCAATCAAGCTCCATTTTAGGTAGCTATTTCCTGGAGCGTCAGCTTCAGCGTCAGACATTGGAGTCCTGCTGGAGTAAGACTGACAAAGACATTGGAGTCCTGCTGGAGTCACGAGGGTGGCAAAGAGGAGGCAAATCCTACTTTGATTGAGCGAAGTATCGCTGGTGTTTTATTTCATTTGGTTGTTTAGCCCCTCATGCTATAATCATGTGTATTTTCTCCATTTCTGTTCATGTGTCCTCTCGCAATTATCACTGGCCCCGTGTATCTCGTAATCGATATAACCGGCCAGCTCTCGTCTATCCCACATGCTCCACTGAGATCCAACATCTAGTTTCAGGTGGCCTGTGGAACTGCCAGTCAGCTGTTCCTAAGGCTGACTTCATCTCTGGCTACGCCTCCCTGCAGTCCCTGGATTTCCTTGCTCTCACTGAGACCTGGATTACTCCATCCAACACATCCAACCCCAGCAGCTCTCTCCAAAGCATATTCCTTCTCCCATACACCCAGACCCACTGGCAGAGGAGGTGGCACTGGTCTCCTGCTCTCTCCCAAATGGAGCTTTTCCCTCTTCAAGCTACCTAACTTCACTCCTTCCACCTTTGAATTCCAATGCCGTCACAGTAACCCATCCTATACAATTAACCATTGTTGTTCTCTACCGTCCGCCAGGCGCCTTGGGGGACTTCTTGGAGGAATTAGATAATCTCCTCTCACACATCCCTGAAACTGGCCCTCCCGCTGTACTTCTCGTAGACTTCAACCTCCAGACGAAGATAGACGAACTAACATCTCTGTTAACCGCCTTTGCTTTCTCACTGTCTCCATCCCCACCAACTCATAAAGCTGGCAATGTCCTTGATCTCATATTCTCAAGGAACTGCACTACTTCTAACCTCTCTGTAAACCCGCTCCACACATCCGATCACTTCTTCATTTCATTCTCTCTACCCCTTTCCAAATATAACAAACTCATCTCTTCTCATCCTGCACCTGTTCCCCGTAACCTTCGTTCCCTCTCCCCCTCTACCTTTGCCTCATCTGTGCTCTCAGCCCTACCTTCCTCTGACTCGTTCCAACTCCTGCCTCCAAACTCTGCTGCAGAAACTCTCCTCTCTACTCTCTCATCCTCTCTGGACTCTCTCTGTCCTCTCACATCTCGGCAAGCTCGTCAGTCCTCTCCTGCTCCCTGGCTAAATGACGCACTGCGTGCTAATAGAACCGTCCTTAGGGCAGCAGAGCGGAAACGGTGGAAATCCAAACACCGTGACGACCTCCTAACCTATCAGGCTCTCCTCTCCTCTTTCTCTGCTTCGATCTCTCAGGCAAAAAGCACTTTCTTTCAAGATAAGATCCAATCTTCCTATTCCTATCCCAAAAAACTATTTTCCATCTTCTCCACCCTCTTGGACCCTCCCAAAGCCCCTCCCCCCTCCTCACTTCTGTCAAGCGACTTTGTTAACCATTTTGAAAAAAAGGTTGATGATATTCGCTCTTCTTTTTCTGACTCACCTTTACTCACCGCTGGGTCACCAGACCCTCCTTTCACCCACACACTAACCTCCTTTTCCCATCTCTCTCCAAGTGAGGTTCTTACCCTCATTACCTCTTCCCGCCCTACCACCTGTCCTCTGGACCCTATCCCTTCAAACCTCCTTCAGACTATCGCTCCTGATATTCTACCGTTTCTCACCCATTTCATCAACACTTCTCTAACTTCTGGTCACTTTCCAAATAGTCTTAAGGAGGCAAGAGTAAACCCTCTCCTAAAGAAACCCACTCTCAACCCGTCTGATGTTATAAACTACAGGCCTGTCTCTCTCCTCCCGTTCCTGTCCAAAACACTTGAACGCGCTGTCTTTAAACAACTCTCCTGTTATCTCCATCAGAACAACCTTCTGGATCCGCACCCGTCTGGTTTCAAGGCAGGTCACTCCACAGAAACGGCTCTCATTGCTGTCACTGAGGAACTGCACACTGCCAAAGCAGCATCTCTCTCCTCTGTCATCATCCTGTTGGACCTGTCAGCTGCATTCGACACGGTGAACCATCAGATCCTCCTTCGCACTCTCCAAGAACTTGGAGTTTCAGGCTCTGCACTTTCCCTCCTCACCTCATACCTCAAAGACCGTACCGACAGGCTAACTTGGATAGGGTCCGAGTCCGACCCTTGTCAATTAACTACAGGGGTCCCTCAGGGCTCTGTTCTTGGTCCCCTCCTCTTCTCCCTGTACACAAACTCCAGAGTGTTTGAATCTCTCACAACCAGTCTTTCACATTATGAAATGATAACTCAGAACCACACGCTGATTTCTCCGGCTGTCGAATGAGGGCATGGACATTTCCATCAAAAATAAAAAGCTTATATAATATTATCTAATAACAAAATACATATTACATTAGAAAATACGTGTTCAATAATCTTTATTATAGGCTAGAAATGGTGCCCATATGGATTGTATGGTCTATGGAATATACACATTTCCTATAAATAATGATCGTTTCCATGTCCTTTTTCCACTTGACGTCAATTTACTTCTCATAAAATACAGTTGGACTGTAGTATAGTAGTCATATGGCCTATCAAATCTATAAAACCTAAAGACACACACACACACACACACACACACACACACACACACACACACACACACACACACACAACCCTAATAGCAGTGAGTGAGCGACACAGTTTTGGCTGGCCTCGGGGAAATTTTAATGTGTGTGTGTATTTAAGAAGCGAGTAGAAAAACATCTGCCCTCTCTCACCCTACTCTGACAGTTTATAGCTAAAAGGATGGATGAATACTTACAGATTAATCTTGTGAAGTCATATATCTGGCTTAAATGAGCAATAAAAGCATATTTAAATAACATATTTATTTGCTTTGAGTAAAGCAGTGGGCTGTTGTAAGATTTTCTCACCATTGCTGCATGTTGGCTTGCTCACTGTCAGCCATATGTTTATTTTCTGTAGCAGAGTAAGGCCACAGTGCTTTGACCAAAAGCATTAATCATCACCGTCTGTATTTGCTTGTGTAATCTGAAAACATACAAACTATAAGACCATACACATTTTTATTTTATTAACAACACAGTAACTGCCCATTAGGTACATTTTTGCGTTAAACAAATTATAACCAATGTCAGATTTGTCTTTTTGGTAAACACTGATGTAGTGACGACATAAAACAACAATATATAACCTAACAATATACTTGTTGACTGTTATGAAAGCTACATCTACTTAACTACATTTTGCCATACTTCTCTTAATAGAATAAACAGACAAATAGACATCAGTGTAAATGTTTGGATTAGCTGCACTTTGCATTTTCACTTTCTGCTGGCACCTGAACGCACCACCATAACAAGACTTGTTTCTGACCTGCTTTACTTATGGTTACACAATATTATTTACTAATTGGTTTGATTGATTGCTGCTTTGGTAGTGAAAGGGCAGTCAGTTTGGAGCTGCCTGTGTGTGATAGGTCAGGCTCAGTCTGAGGGCCCGCCTCCCTGCTGTCTGTCACATATGCTGGTATATTAATATGATTGGCAGAGGCACTAAAATAGAGCTGGATAAACACCATTAGACATTTGTACGCCGGCATTCTTTAGATCAGATTTCCTGCTTTACATTTATTTGTCTCCTGTCTGCTTCTCTCGGCAGGAGGTAGCCAGTTTACTGCAGTGGTGTTACATAACTCTGCTGACTACAAGCAGCTGTGTATGTGTGTGTGTGTTGTGTGTATGTATATATGCAGGCTTCATGCAATTTTAATGCAACCCTTTTACATAGAGAGGACGGTTGGTGTTTTGTTTTTAAACCCTTATACACACACACACACACACCTCTACTCTCCTTCCTGCATAAATTGAACGGCCGTTTGTTGTCATCAGCTGAGCCACACAGTCAAACATCGTTCAGTATTACACTCTGCTCGGCACTTTGTTAATGATGACCTTGCCTGTGTAGCTAGTGTGTGTGTGTGTGTGTGTGTGTGTGTGTGTGTGTGTGTGTGTGTGTGTGTGTGTGTGTGTGTGTGTGTGTGTGTGTGTGTGTGTGTGTGTGTGTGTGTGATTGATGGATTACTGCAGTCCAATGACTCACTCTTGTCTCCCCTAGTGTCCCTCTCTCTCTCTTTCTCCTTCTCTCTCTCTCTCTGCCGGTCCTTTGCTCTCTACAATCCATGAGCATGACTATGAGGTGAAGTTTGCTGATAGAACGAGCGCGTACCTTTTTTGTTCGCTTTTATCTCAACCGTATTTGGGTCTCTAGGATCCACAAGTATCTGCCGGATGTTCTGTGTTAAAGCTGTTGGCACAACATTTACAGTGCCTATAAAATGAAATCAAACTGATCTTTTATTGTTTTATGACTTTTAATAAAAGTGGATCAAAGTGGAGGCACAGATCGTCCGAAATAAATGTACAAGTTGGTTTAAATGAGGCACAAAAAAAGAAAGAAGTTTGTTCAACACAAATGGCCTGCAGCCCTCAGCTAGTGCTGGCATAAAACGGTCAACCAGATGCTTATCAATAATAGAATATTGATTTTAATATTTAAAGTCTGCTCCCAAAGTCAATCTGTGGCATTTCCCTCCCTGCTTCCTCCTCTCAGAATGCTACACCTGCCTCACTTCACATGTTTTGTTTAATCCAAAACACCTGCTTCCTCCCTTCCTTTCCTTTTTTCTTTCCTTTCCTCCTGCTCTCTGTCCTTCACACTCTCGCTCTCACCCTCTTTCCTTCCTGCCCTCTTTCTCCCTTTTGCTGACCTCTGTCCCACTCTCACTTTCACACCATTTCTCGGGCTCTTTTCAGGACGCTTGTCATTTTTCTTGTAGTTTTCTCACGCCAGTGCAGGATATGAAAGGATTGTTTTGTGTTTATGGGAGAATGGGAAAGGAGGGATGGGAACAGAAAGAGAGGAGAGATAATGGGAAAGGAGTGGAGAAGGAGGTTGATGTTTGTTGGCTAAGATGGAATAGTCAGATTGTTTGATTTCAGTTTGGGAGGAGTGAGAGGAGAGGGGAGGTAGGAGTGAGGGAGGTAGACATGAGGATAGACAGATAGCGGGTTTTCTTTCACAACATAGGAAACAAAACAGTATTATCTTCATGAGAAGTAGTAAACCAGAAAGAAATGGAGGGAAAAAACACAACCTTACGTTTGATGATTACAGCTTCTAAAAAGGGCATTTGTACTCACTGTGTAATTAAAATGACTCAAAATAAAGACAGTGCTTTTAGAGGTTTGTTGTTAAAAGAATAATATCAAGAAGAAAATGGATTAAAGCATAGGGAATGTCATTAAATGCAGCTCACTGATCAGTCATTTTCTCCAAAAGCTTGGCATTTTAGTTTTTAGCAAACATTACACAATTAAATTAAAGTTTTTGATTAATAAGCACTGCAACAGTAAGTATTAGGAGCATTTATAGGTATTCTGACTCTGCCAGAATACCTATAAATGGTGCCTGTGTTTATAAATGAACATGTCTACAGCGTGAGTCATAGATGTGTGTTTTTAAAAGCTTTATAGTCTCAGTATACACATACAGTACTTGGTGGTCGAACCTCTTGTTGGTGGCTTTATGGATTTTCTTTGGATTTGTTCACAGTGGGGGAAAAAAATAATACTGCCAACCTTAATCTTTAAAGCTTGCAGTCTTTGATATAAAATGTAAACATTATATGCACGTTGCATTAATTATAGTCAAATAAAATACTTTTAAGATCACATCATAACAAGCTAAACGGATAATTCATCATCCAGTTAAGAAATCAGCAAGTCCTAACTTATTGTTTGTAAAAAGTGAAATCTGATGTAGCTGGACATACAGTTATCAATTATCTGCTGTTTAATAAGCCATTGTATTTGATAAATTAAAGTTGGCAATTCTATTAAAAGTACCATGTTAAAACATTTGTCAAACTTTATTTTTGTTGCACCTTTCATACGGATCATTGCAGCTTCACAGAAGAGCAGAAAATAAGTGAAACAACTGAAAAAAAATCAACATCAACAATATGACATGACCATATAAGATTCATTCATGTAAGAGAATAAAATAATAAAAATGTTGTAATTTAACTAATAAATATGATAATATTTTAGAACTAGTAAAAATGTGTATATTAAATGTCTATATATTATATATCTTGATCAAAGGCCTGTCTGAATGTGTAGTTTAAAGTTTACGTGCTCATGCAGACTTCTGTAAAGGCTCTGGGAATAAAAAGGAATAAAGCTGATCCACCAAAGGTTTTAGTCCTGCGCTCAGGAACAACTAACATATTTGTGCCGGAGCAACTGTACACTGTAGTCATGTGAGACATCCATTCTAGCTAAAGACCTTGAAGTTAATGAACAAACGGAACTTTAGTATACCTGATAGGGGAGTATTACAGAAGTCCAGCGGGCTCCATATTAAACTGTGCATTGGAGTCTCAGTGTCACTCAGAGACAGCTCAATGGACATCAATATTTATGTGAGATTTACAAAAAGTTAAAGACACATTTTTTTATTTTATGTGCTAAATAATGTGCAGATGAACAGAATTCAGAGGGCACTTTCTACAACTTTGGAGTTTTTTTTTCTCATGATTCAGGGAAATTATTTCAAAACAAATCGAAGTGCAAAGGGCAAAAAAACTGAAATACAGTAATCCTTGTTCCAGACTTCCTGAAAACAAGGGGGGACTGTTGTGAATATTTGCAGCTTTGTTGGAAGAACTCATAGTAGTTGTATCATCTGATGTCAGACTTATTTTCAAAGAAGGAGCCTGTGGGCATCAGTTGTTCGAAATATTTAAAAGATTTAGGTCTGCAGTTTATACTGTAATAAAGCTCAAGTGATGTTGGAGTTAAAGGAATCATAATTATATTTGTTTGATTTCAATGTCCAGTTCTTGGTCTTATCTAAGAGATTAATTTGTTCACACATTGCGATTCAAAAAAAGACTCACCTGAATTCAAACAGGCAATGTGGAATCTAAAATGCTATGTTTAGAAAACAATTCCAACCACTGAGTTGTATGTTGTTGGTTTATTGGTGTATGTATAGTGCAGACACTACATTGAGAGATGCACATACAGTTGATGCAAAAGATGTGATGAATAGGCAGTCTGTAGTTCCAACAGTCACACATTGAACTCCATATTTAGTGTGTGTGTGTGTGTGTGTGTGTGTGTGTGTGTGTGTGTGTGTGTGTGTGTGTGTGTCTGTGTCTGTGTCTGTGTCTGTGTGTGTGTGTGTGTGTATCGAGGAAGTGTGCTTAGTAACATTTGCGCTTTGATGATAGATGGAGCAGATTGTACATTTTTCTTTCCCACGATCAATCAACCACACTCACAGCCGTGAATAGGAACTTTTTTTTAGGTCTGTCTCTCCATCCTTCCGTTTTTTCCCCCTCTCTGTCCTCCCAAGTTTCCACCCTCCCTCACCTCGTCCTCTCCCTTTTTTAATTTCCTTCATCTTTTATCATTTCTCACACCCCCCCTCTCTATTTCCTCCTGTGTCTTTACTCCACTCATTTATTTTTCTCTTTATCTGAAATACTTCCTGCCTCTTGATTCTCTCAGTATTGTTCCGTGTGTGTGTGTGTGTGTGTGTGTGTGTGTGTGTGCAGTGCTATAAGTGTGTGAGAACTCGGCTAATGTTATAGAAGGTGATTCTGTCTGTGTGGGAACAGAGACATGTCTTTATTTATTAGGTGTGTTTTTTACTGTGTGTGTGTTTTTCTGGTGAGGAACTGTTATAATAGAAACTGTTTTCCTGTTTTGATGTTGACAAACCTACAGACCGACAGATCCCTATCTGCTACCCTGTCGCCTTCTTTATGGCTGTGCCACCGTCTGACTTTTAAAAGGGATTGTGTGTGTGCATTTTTTTATATATCGGAAGTCTGGGTGCATACTAGTGTCTTTATTTTCCTGGGTATGTATAGCTTTTGTGTGTGTGTGTGTGTGTGTGTGTGTGTGTGTGTGTGTGTGTGTGTGTTTGTTTGTCTGTCTATGCGTCTGTGTTTGAGACAGAAAAGGGGGGGAATAAAAATAAATGTGGGAATAAAGGGAGAGAAACAAAGCTTTCCTTAGTTTGAACAAACCTCACAACAGGAAGCCTGGTGTGAATGACACAGCGTTATTAGGAGCCAGGAAGTGAAGGTGATGGAGTCTCCGTAGTGACAGGGTTCCCAAGACCTGGTCCCCACGGCGACAGGGGTCAAGCCTTGTTTATGGCCCGCTCGTGAAAAACTCAGAGGTCGACAGTTGTGCAGGACCTGAGAAGTGAGGGCAGAGGCCAACGTAACACAATGCTACTGATGTACATCATGTACCATTATGTGTTTGCCTCCGGGTTTCTTGTCCTTTGCCTACTCCCAACCAACAATTACAGGCGATAATCATAATTATTAAAACTGTTTTTTTTTTTTTTAAAGTAAAAAATCATCTGAGGCCCAAAGTTGTGTCCTTGTAATATCTATATGAAACATTTTCAGTTATATTTTTGATATAATGTAGACAAGCACTAAACACCGCAAACTCTAAACTGTATCATGGCAAAAATGTTTGGTGTTAAATAGTTATGCTGTAAAACATACTATTTCAAACAGCATGTCTCTCTACATTTTTAACCATTTCCCACATATTTTTTTAATCTATAACACTCATATTAAAGGTGAGGTATAGCTAAGTTTGAGAAACCGGCTCGAGATACACTTTTTGTTATATTCCATGGAATGCTCTTAACATCCCGATAGCAATGAATATCTTAAGTGCTTTGACAATAAATCCATAAAAAAATATCATCTGTGGAAGCCGTAGCACTGTAAAAAGCACGACCAATCATTTTAGCCGGCCCGGCTAAAGTAACTGGATGGCCTACCTGCCTGTCAGCCTTCCATCTGTGCACAAACTTATCTCGTGCCCTCATTGGTCATGTGCGCGTTCGTGTGTGTGTAGGAGGGGCTCTGTAAGGAAGTGGCAGATTTGTTCCGGCTGTGTATTTTCAAATTCTAGCGCACTCGAGCTGGTTTCTCCAAAATTACCTACCCCACCTTTAATGCTGAGCTTTTGAAACATTTTCAAAAAATTCTCCAAATACCAACAATAAATTGTAATTGTAATTTTTTCGATCAGAGGCTTGCTGAAAAGATGTAAAGGAAACAAAAAATGTTACACCAAAAAAAATCAATGCTTTGGTTTCATAGGGTGTTAAATGTCTGAAGTGCTTCTCCTCCTCAATGCTACACGAAGGCCTTAAACTTGTCAGACAGTGTTTTGTCTAGTGTACTTCGCATTAGTGACAATTTGTGTATAGTGGACTTTCAAATATGATTTATAGGGACAGGAAAATACTTATCTAAATCACAACGTTACAGAGTTGTTATTTTATCATTAGAAATCATGTTGTTGACCTTCTGACCCTGAGTCAGAGACTGTGAGAGGTCTACAGACCATACTCCTGGCTGTAGGGAAACATGTGATTTGTCAACAGCGGTGAAAATGACCATGATTGCAGCAGGGAGATTTTCACATGACACCAAAAAAAAATTCAACTCCTTCTCTCAGAAAATATCAAATGCTGACAACAGCTCTGAAAACATCACACCGAGAGCTTTGTGTCTCCTCACTTAGTCAGCTGATCTCACCTCAGACTCTGTGTTAAGTAACTTTACTGATCCAAAGGTCTCCTAAAGGATCTGTGCTTGAAGTGGGGACATTTCACATGCTCTTGATAATTAGATATTATGGCACTCAGTTATTGATGTTCGTGTCATATCAGAGGTCTGTTTGAGAAATATGAAAATGCGTTCGACAAGCCTAAGCCTCAATCAAATTAGCTGCCATATACTGGCTTTCCCTTTACTTCCATCCATCTTTCCAGCTCCTTACTTTACTGAGGAATGAAATATCAGTGGCATCTTCCTTGTATTGATCTGCAGTAATAAGTAGCCCTTTCTCTCCTCCATTAGCATTATAAAAGTTTTAATAAAAAGTGCGCGTATGTGTGCTTAAACATATACTTGAGGTAAAGCTATTGATCATTATTATTGTATATATTGCATTGATCCTCAGATCAGTGGAGCTGGGGAACTCCATTCAATGCTGTTGTGTCCTTGGGCAAGACACTACAGACTAAATTACTCCTGTGGGTATTGTCCATAGTATTGATGTATAACATATCCAATATACGGTATGTAATATAATGCAATGTTACCGCTTTCAAATAAATGCTATAAATTATTATTGTTATTATATGAGGCAACTAAGGTTGGAGGCATTATCAAGAGTGAGACTCCAGGTTTTTTTTAAATTGTCTGTTTCTTAAAGATAGTGATAGTGTGGCGGCCAAAAGACATTTCATGTTATTGTCTTCTTTTGTATTGAGCTGAATTAAGCGACAGGTTGACAGACAGACAAAGATAACGTCCTGATTGAATTAACTGAGATTCAGCTGACTTCACTCAGTTTAAAGACTCTCTGCCTCCGCTTCGTTCTCTGGGCTTGTAATGGCTGATTTCATTACTTGTTTATTTCTTTTTATTAATGTGGAAATGCACATTAGATCAGTCTCTCACGAGTAGCAATAGAAATAGCAAGAACATTATTACCAGTATGAAGAATGTTTTTGGAATAATTTAAGAGACAAAAAACAAACGAGGACAACAATGAGTGTACAATTTCATAACATCGGTTTTAAGATATTTTTAAGGTAAGATAAATAATGATGGACCACAAAGGTAATGGTCTTTGGGGTGTTAAAAAGTGATGTGCTTTTTTAAGTGACAGCTAAATGAATTGTGTGTGTGTGTGTGTGTGTGTGAGAGTGTGAGAGTGTGAGAGTGTGAGAGTGTGAGAGTGTGAGAGTGTGAGAGAGACTTAATTAAGAACTGGCTTTGTTGTTGACAGGTTTGCGGTTCAAGGTGTTGTCTGATGTTATTCAAACTATTGACAGCATGTGTACTGAGCAGTGTTTTCCATTGTTGCATCTTGTGTGTGTGAGTGTGAGAGAGAGAGTGTGTGAGTGTCTTCAAAGGTGTGTCCTGCCCGGAGATTATATAAGGACTTAATTAAGAACTGCCTTTGTTGTTGACAGGTTTGCGGTTCAAGGTGTTGTCTGATGTTATTCAAACTATTGACAGCATGTGTACTGAGCAGTGTTTTCCATTGTTGCATCTTGTGTGTGTGTGTGTGTGTGTGTGTGTGTGTGTGTGTGTGTGTGTGTGTTTTTCTAAAGATACATGGTTATTTCCATGTAGGCTTCCTAATTTGAGATCCTGTCATGCGACGTGTTTGTAATCCTCACCTGGTTTCCGGCTGTGGAAAGATGAGGCTCAAAGTAATACAATATCAGTAAAAAAGGTCACATCAACTGTGTAGTTCAAGGTCGATGTATTCAATATAGGATGTGGATACCTTTTTTACATTATAATACTTAACAAATGCTTTGTAATAATCCAGAGCAAATGTTCACACACACTCATTGAACCTGCAAAGGGTTGCCATTGCTCGTCTCCTTTTTCCTTTAGGTGCATTTTCTCAAATTTCTCAAACTAAAAAACAACAGTTTATTTATGTTGCTTGTACTGCAACTACATCCTAATGTAATGAGGTAATGTTTGGTTCAGTTTGTTTAGTTTACTTTATCACTTTATTTGACAGGGACAATGCATTATTACTGTAATAACATTTCTGAAATACACCAGAGTTTGCCAGAAAGGCGATTTCCAATCTGTTGTCCCTTGGCCGGCAATAGTTAAAAACACAGACAATAAAAACAAACAATAAAAAGATAAATATGTTGACCGGATATAAGCAATGAAAAAATATCCAAATACACACCAGATGATCCACCTCACTCGTACATTAGGATGTTACTTGCACCCCCTAGTGGATGACAGAGCAAATCCATTGTGAAATCACTGTGGTTTATTGGTCATCTTATGGCATCTTTCTAAATAAAGTTCACAGTTCTCTCTACATCTCCGTCTTTAACTCGTATCCATGCGTGTGTCTGTGCAGGTCTTCCAGAGCAGTACTACAGTCTGACGTGGTTCCTCAGCCCGGTCCTCGGCCTCATTTTCACGCCGCTGATCGGCTCTGCCAGCGACCGCTGCACTCTGCGATGGGGCCGCCGGAGACCCTTCATCCTGGTCCTCTGCATCGGGACGCTGTTAGGAGTGGCACTCTTCCTGAATGGATCGCTGATAGGTGAGTGTGTTCACTCACAGTTTTTTATTCCGTGTTTAATGGGAACTTAAATAAAAAGTGTGTGTATCAGGGACGGAGTGAAAACGATGCAAGCTTTATTCATTTGACATGACACACAACTGTCAGTGCTTCCCAAAATGAATGTGTTTGAGCCTAACCTTGTTACAATCAGCAATGACCACAACTTGTAGCCTAGGTGGCGCTTCAGTTTCAAGCAACTCTGTGAAAACACTCATACTTTCACTCTTACACCATGAGGCTATTAAAGCTGATCTTGGAGAATTAAACTGTTTTTGCAATGAGGCTCATTTGCATAGAAAAGGGCCAATTCTGCAGCAGGTGTTTGCATAATACCTCATTCAAACACTTGTAAACAGCACAGGAGTACCTGGAGATGCAGCAGTTAGAGGTGTATGTTGCTCTTTGCTGGTCTTTTGATACATGTTCTTTTTCTTCATCTAATTTGAACAGCAGCAGTGAAATCTTGCTTTTGTGAATTTCTCTGTTATGAGTTTAACCCTCGTAAAAAGATAGCTGATACCCTCAGTCTGTCCCTCAGTTTGTAACGTCATCAAAGTCATTTCAAGGACACATTCAGCCGATCCAATCAATCAAATTGACCAGTTGTCAATCATGCCACACAGATATTGATCCCCGGGTCAGCATACTTCCCGTTGTAATGTCATTACCATATATTTGTAAACATACACACAGCGACTACAGAAGTGTGAGGTGTGTGTTATCAGCGTGCAGTGAATGTATTGATGCTGCAACACGTTTTAGCTGATTGGTGTTGCAGATATTTTTATACCTCATGTTTTTATCATCTCACCAAAGCCTATCGATGTAATTATAATTCAAGCCTATGTAGGTAGTTTGGATGCATTCTCTGCTGGTAGTATGGCAACAAATATCTTGTTACTGAAGAAAGTCAACCATGTGACACAATGTAGTATACATTATAATTGATGAATTGGTGTTCAGTAATCTTTAGCTCAATTATCACAGCCCACGTGGTCTGAGGGATGCACAATTGATTTATCTGTGGTTGATATAGTGAATATAATTATAACAGTTCGATTTGAGGTAATAACTACGTCTTTTAATGAGGAGCCCTTACATAGCAGAATACATAGCAGAATTAATGTACGTGAAAAATATGATCATAGCTGCACGCTATCAAAATTGGCCCTAATTTGACTCTTCAATGTTAACAAGAATTGTTTTACACAGATTATAGGAAGTGTTATGTCACCGCTTAGTATTGTCGATTGTTATTGGAGTTAAATTACCTTAACGGTGCATCCAACGCACATCGGGCTGAAAATAGTGATTATTGTTCCCTTGGCCTTTCTAAAGTCCAAAAAAGTGTTCAAATAGTTTATTCCAGTTTTTCAAACTTCATGGCATTCTCTTTAAATGTATTTTTTGTCAGTCCAAAAACCTAAGGGAATTCCGTTTAAAAAAAGATATAAAAGTGAGAGAATCTGTAAAATCTCCATAATTGAGATACAAATCTGAATACAGTATTTTCTGCTATTTTTGAATGAGAAATTCGTCAAGTTTACATGTTTCATATTCCAATAAGGTCTAAATAGATACAAATGTCCAATGCAACAATAGCATTTAAAAAAAAATATATATCTCTAAATAGAAATGATTAAAAACAAAAACTGAAATATCAAAGGAGAAATCTGTTTGAATGTTTTCTGTCAGAAGATTGTATACACTTCAATTCTTCTGCACAGTGTTTGGCACTCAGGTCATTTTAGGGCACCAGTGTTTGTTTGTGCGCGTTTTGGAGCACCTTGCCAGCAGGGTTAACAATACCAGTGAACTGTATTTGTGTGGGAGAAGTGAGAGAATAAGCAAAAGTCTACCTTTTCATGGTTGTATTTATATGAATGTGTGTGAACAACACATGGTTGACATGAGAAAACTGTAGTAACCTGTGTTTGTGTGTGTGTGATGACATGGGAACACAGGAGCAGGCAGTTCACAGGGAAATGCTTCCTGTTTGCTTCCCCCTTTCCACCAATCACAATTCACTTCCTGTCTGTCTGGCTAGTGAGTAGTGCCCCCCCCCCCATTGTCACCCCCTCCACACACACACACACACACACACACACACACACACACACACACACACACACACACACACACACACACACACACACACACACACACACACACACACACTCTTCTGTTCTTTCTAAGAACATTTGTTTCCCTGACGTTAATTGATATCAGTTTGTAAAGTCATGCTGCGTCACACCTCTCTCTTTCTTTCAATGTAACACAGACACGCACACGCATGCACACGCCAACACGCGCGTGTGTGCACGCGCGTGTGTGCATGTGCGTATGTGCGCACGTGCGTATGTGCGCACACGAGCACGCGCACATACACACACACCTTTATACATAGGGTAGTTTGCTGACAACACGACCATCATCAGCCTGATCACCGACGGCGACGAGACAGCTTACAGAGAAGAGGTCAGAACCCTGACATCTTGGTGCCAGGATAACAACCTCCATCTCAACGTCAGCAAAACCAAGGAGCTGATTGTGGCTTACAGGAAGCAGCAGAGAGAGGGACACGCCCCCATCGCCATCAATGGGACTACGGTGGAGAGCATCCTGACCTTCTACAGGTGCACCATAGAGAGGATCCTGACCCTCTACAGGTGCACCATAGAGAGGATCCTGAACCTCTACAGGTGCACCATAGAGAGGATCCTGACCCTCTACAGGTGCACCATAGAGAGGATCCTGGCCCTCTACAGGTGCACCATAGAGAGGATCCTGACCCTCTACAGGTGCACCATAGAGAGGATCCTGACCCTCTACAGGTGCACCATAGAGAGGATCCTGACCCTCTACAGGTGCACCATAGAGAGGATCCTGACCCTCTACAGGTGCACCATAGAGAGGATCCTGACCCTCTACAGGTGCACCATAGAGAGGATCCTGACCCTCTACAGGTGCACCATAGAGAGGATCCTGACCCTCTACAGGTGCACCATAGAGAGGATCCTGACCCTCTACAGGTGCACCATAAAGAGGATCCTGAACCTCTACAGGTGCACGGAGCTGTCATCCATGGAGGATCTTAACTCCCAGCGGCTCAGGAAGAAACCCCTCAGAATTATAAAAGACCCCCATCACCCCAGCAACAAACTGTTCTGTCTGCTGCCGTCTGGCAGGCGGTATCGCAGCAACAGGACAAAAACTACCATTACATTGCATGTCACTTGTTAGGCGCTTTTATCCAAAGCGACTTACATACATTCAGTACTGTGGGCAATCCCCACAGGAGCAATTTGGGGATACATGTCTTGTCTAGGGACACAACGACATGCTGACTGCAGTGGGGATTGAACCAGTGCTCCACTGATCAGAAGATCAGCACACTATTCTACTGTGCCACAGACTCCCCGGCTACAACTACCAGACTCAGGGACAGTTTCATCACACAGACCATAAGACTATTAAACACCTGAGCTTGCACTATTTCTTTTTCTTTTTCGTATGTCTTGTAAATTGCACTGGTGCATACATTACATAATTACACCGTAGATTTCGAAATGTTTTGACAATAACACTTTTGAATCTTGAATCTTTGTATCTACTAACTAACCATTCCCATGTCAAACATTCATACAATTTCACACCGAGGCCCCCGAGCAGCGTGAGGCCAGGACCGGGTCACAGATGTAATGAGACACACAAGGTCACACACATCGTGCAAAGCAGTATGGGAAATGTGCAGTGATCCATTTGTGTATGGCTTTGTGTTGTGGTTGTGTACTGTTGTGTGTCTGTTGTAACCTTTATATATACAGTCTATGGTTGTAACTCACTAATCAACTATTGATCACATGTGCAGCTCTGACCAGGGTCACATCGGTGTAGCAACTACACATGTTTGTGTACCCCTAGATTTAGAGGGAACGTAACAATGATGTAGAGTGATGGTGATTATATTTCCTTCATAAAAATATTTTTTTTTAATTAAAATGACATGTATTTCTTCTATGGCTTTTATTCAGATTATATTGAAGTTAATTGTCTGTTATATGTTCAAATCATGGTGTCAACAAATCCCAAAGTTTGTACATTAGAACATTTACAGCACAGATTCACCTCTTCAAGTATAGAATATTATTATTAAACACCATGTTGTCTCAGCTATCCCTCCTACTGGTGATGGAAATATTAAAATCTGGACAAACAAAAATATATATTTATGTTATGTTATGTTTAGCCGTAAATATGTGTTTATTTGTCAATATCTAAAAAGCATGTTGCAAGAACTATCTTTTTTAATACAGAATAAATTGGCAATTCTCCAATAAATAAACAAATCAAATTTATAAAATATAAATTACATTTTGTCTGTCATCAAAATGTTCCTTGTCAGTTTGTTCATTGTTTAATAATAATAACAAGCACACATTTTGTAATATTTTATAATAACAAATCTTTGTCCATACCTGTCTTTCTCTGTTAGGTTTGTCGATGGGTGACGAGCAGGGGAGACAACCAATAGGAATTGTTCTCACCGTGTTGGGGGTGGTGGTGTTGGACTTCAGTGCAGACGCATCAGAGGGACCAATCAGAGCGTACCTGCTAGATGTGGCGGACTCCGACGAACAAGACATGGCACTAAACATCCATGCTGCCTCAGCAGGTACTGCTAACACATAAATAGTACATTTAGAGGATTTAATTATTGCCCATAAATACATTTAGAGGATTTAAATAATGCACGTCAAAGTCTTTTGTAATATAATTTGTTGTCCTGGCAATAAACAACATTAAGATATAATATTGAAAATGTTTGAACTGATATATCATATATTTTGTTGCAGTTGTGCATTGTAATCAATGTAACGGTGCATTTAATTTGTTCTCGGGAAAGAAATTGAGATTAGACGCAATCTTTGACTGCTAATGTATCTTTTGTGCTTCTATTATAACTTCTGTTCATGTGTGCAGGTCTTGGGGGTGCGGTGGGATATGCTCTCGGAGGTTATGACTGGACGCACACTTTCCTTGGCGCAGCCTTCAAGTCTCAGGAGCAGATCCTGTTCTTCTTCGCTGCCATATTCTTCTTCATCTCTGTGATGTTACATCTGTTCAGCATCGAGGAGCAGCAGTACTCGCCTCAACAAGACAGGATGGACCAGGTACAGCATGTGTGTGTGTTTGTCTGTGCACTTTAGCAATCAAATGTATGAAGTGAATCCAACCCAAAGACTTTGGTTTTCTGTCCTCTCACCAGGAGAGTGTAGATCGCACCAAACCGCTCCCTTTGACCAATGGCAGGAATGGACTTCTCGCCCCCAAGCTGGATTTAATTGGAGAAAATGAAACGATAGACAGCTACGACCTCTATGACCCCTACGGAGACAACCTATCAGAGCATGGAGATATGGACATGGACTTCCTAGAGATGGAACTTGTGCGAAGTAAGTTCACACACTCTTGCCTCCTTTCCCATTCATATTTCCCAGGGATGTGAATATGATTGTTCCTGTGCTTTGAGATATTTTGCACACTGAATTACACATCCTTTTAATTCTCCCATTTTAAAAGAATCCCACACTTACAGATAAAGTGTTGGGAAAATAACCCAAAAAGCAGTGCCAAACAAAAGAAGACGAGCCATAAAGACAACATATCTGTCAAAGAAAAACAAATTTGCCATGGTCCCTGTCCACCAATGTCTGTAATAAGGTTCCACATTGCATTGTGTGACTTTTAGACCCTCAACCAGACAATTTAGTTTCAGTTTATGCACTGGAACTAGGATTGGGGTTTGTCTCATTCTCCCATAGATTTCCCGCACAGCCATTTTCATTACATCTAAACTAATCGACCCTCTCCTCGTCTGTCTCCAGGTAAAAGTGACAGTGTCCTGGCCATGGCAGACTCCACTCTCGACCACCTGGGCTACGATGCGTTGTTCCTGTGCCACTTAGAGCCCTCCATCTTCGCCGACCGCCTCTCCCCCCACCACGGCTCGCCCCCTACCGCTGGTAACTTCTCCAACTACAATCGCAGCACTCCACCGCCCCGCCTCGGCCACATCAGACGCAGCAGCAGCGCAGGAAGTCAGGATCTTCTCCAAGCCAACAAACACCAAACACACTCCAACACCCCAAGGATTTCCCGCCTCTCGGCTTTCTTGCAGGAAATGGAAAATGACGATGGTCAGGAGGCGTTGCTCAACAACCAGCTGAACGAGCAGCGGACACTGAACGGGCGGCTGTTAGCCAGCGTCAATAATCCTGATAGAGCTAGCACCAACCAGCTGAGCTCTAAAGGACAGGCATATCGCACTGGAATGGTCAAAGGTTGGTTTTTCACCCTTATTTATTATAGATTTTTATTTATTTTTAAGAAATTATTTGATATATTATGCAATATCTCATGTATTGTTTTTTTGACTGCTATTATGGAACTGTTTCGGCTATTCACTCTGCTTTTTTGTCTTTTATTGTCGTTATCATTCTCATTGCAGAAGCAGATTTTAAATATTTAAAGGAATAGTTACACATTTAGAAAATAATCCTATTTGCATTCTTGAGGTTAATTACGTCTAGATAAGACGACTGAATGAGAACATTATATGACTCTCAAATATGATAGTGGTTTAAATCTTCTTATCTACATATTGGCTAGAAAGAAAGATAATTTATTTCTGGAAATATCCAACTTTAACTTTAAAACATTTTGTTTTGAGGGAAATACTTAGAAACTGAGAGACATTTGGAATAACTTCACTCTGGAAATAAAATCCATAATAACATAACACAATTAAAGGTGATGAGAGAAGAGGTAATTAAAAGTAAAAAATGCATTTGAGTATTAACCGCCACGACAGTGTACTTTTGTTCCTACAAGGAACAGGAGAGATCTTCCCAAATCCTCAGTATTTTCACGTATGATAAACATAAACCCTCCCCTAATGTTAATAATGTTTCTTATCCCAGCTGCCAGTACTGGAGCCCCCATGCGGCAGACCTGTAACCGTCACATCTTCTACCGCCAGCCGTCATGCACCTTCTCCTACTACGGTCGAGTGGGGAGCCAACGCTACCGCCGGGCCAACGGCGCTTATCTCATCAAGCCGTCTCGCAGCATGAACGACCTGTACGAGGTGGAGGCCAGACACAGGAAGAGGCACCGGCAGAGGAGGAAGAACCCCAGCGGAAACACCAACTCCTCCAGCGGGGACACAGAGAGCGAAGAGGCAGAGGTGAGGAGGAAATGTAATCACTTGTATCTGCCTTATTTCTTAGTGTTTTGATTTGGGTGGGTATTGTATGATCGTGTCTCCTGTGGTCAGGTTGAGACCACCGTGCGGCTGCTCTGGATGTCCATGCTGAAGATGCCTCCGGAGCTGCTGCGTCTGTGCGTCTGTCACCTGCTCACCTGGTTCTCCATCATCGCTGAGGCCGTGTTCTTCACTGACTTCATGGGTCAAGTCATCTACCATGGAGATCCTACCGTAAGTGAATTAATTGAGCAGAATACATGTTCTCTGCAGCATTATATCTTTTTTATCCAAAGTTATGGACAACAGCTCCAAATGTAGCAACCAAATCAATGAAATCACATTGTGTCTGTTTTTTCCTCTCTCTCCTTTTCTCCACTTTGTCGTTGTCTGATATTCTCCTGTGTCATTGTGTTCAGTACGTCTGAAAAGTCTGTCTCGGCCTTAGTTAATCCACAGCTCAGTAATAAAAATGAAGCCTTTGTTTCTCTCTGTCAGGCTCCTGTTAATTCTACTCTGTTGGAGAACTATAACAAAGGAGTTCAGATGGGATGCTGGGGACTGGTTATTTATGCCATGACTGCTGCTACATGTTCAGGTAAAAAGCAAGCACATATTTATATAGACCTTCAGATTCGGTGCTTACTCTCTGGATGTAAAGTGCACTAAACTATGTATTAACCATTCAATTAATCTCCCTTTTCCAGCTATCCTTCAGAAGTACCTCGACAACTTTGACCTGAGCATTAAAGTCATCTACATCATGGGAACGCTTGCATTTTCCATAGGTATAAACGCCTATATATCAATACATTTGGGCAAAATCAATAAGAGCGATACAAATTTCAAATGTATCTATTTTCCCTCCACAGGAACTGCTGTCATGTCAATCTTCCCTAATGTGTATGTTTCCATGGTGATGATAAGCACCATGGGTATCATCTCCATGAGTATATCCTACTGTCCGTATGCTCTTCTAGGACAGTATCACGAAATGAAAGAGGTACAGACAAATTCCACTTGAAATTCTTTTTTTGTTTCTATTAATATATAATGTTAACATGGCCAGGGACTGCATACTAGATGAATAGATGGATGTATAGAAGGTCTCACATTGAATTACTGTTTGTGAAAAGCAATTTTTTCAATATGTAGCCCTCATTAACTGTTACTGTCTCTGCCTCCTGCAGTACATCAGGCACAGTCCTGGGAACTCCCGGAGAGGCTTTGGCATCGACTGTGCTATCTTATCCTGCCAGGTGAGTCTTCACTTAATTAAATCATTGTTTTATAGTTATATATAAATATGTCCATCTGAAAAGACTATGCTGTGAATGTAATCATTTGTCACATTTCAGGTGTACATCAGTCAGATCCTAGTGGCCTCAGCTCTGGGTGCTGTCGTCGAGGCGGTTGGCAGCGTCCGTGTAATTCCCATGGTGGCCTCTGGGGGCTCCCTCCTCGGTTTCTTCACCGCCCTCTTCCTGGTCATTTACCCAGCTCCAAACCATGGGTGAGAAAACCACCTGTTCTTGACTTTTGTTGTCATCAAAGGACAGAAGTTTGACATTTCAGAAGACGATACAACTAATGTCTTTATAGTTAATATGAAGCTATCATATCATACGTTAGCTTAGCAAAAAGACTGGAAACAGAGGTAATGAGGTGTCCAAAACTAACAATTTCCAGATACCAGCACCTCTAAAGCTCAGTTATTGTGAATGTTTCCAGAATGTAAGGCTAAATTAAGCTAATCTTTGGTTGGCAAGAAAACTATTCCTTTATACTTAAAACACAGTCCTAACCATGATATACATTATGATTGACAGGAAAGGGGATTCAGCCAAAGCTTCAAAACGGTCCTTGGCAAAGCCGGAAAACCCCAACAGTGATGAACTGGCTGTTGCCGTTGTGACGGAGAAACCCAGCTTTCTAAAACTCAACAAGAAGGGCAAGGCCACCATCACCACTACTTCCTGTCACACGGAGAATGAGTCTGCTCTGTGAGTCGTAGGCTCAAGTCGACGATGTTGCAGAAACAACTAAATTCACTTCACAAATAATCATGGACGGCGGGTGGCGTGCATTCAGTCCACTCTTGTTTTTCAGCTTTGACTGGCTTTTTTTCGATTCTGTGTTTCTTTGGTGAAAAAAACTCAATCTGACATAGGGACCAGTGTCGCACCAGACCAACTCTCCCAACAAAAAAAACATTTGGTCTCAGCGCTGTTTCAGCCAACGCAGAGTAAAGTAAAGAAAGTACTTCCACTGACATTTGAGTGATCCATCAGGGTCATCAAGAAATGACTTGTCCATTGGTCATGCTTTTAAGGAGAGGTTGTCTCTGTTTCTCAGGGCCTCTAGGAGGTGCTACTGAGCAGCCGCCTGGACAGGAAACTTCAGGGGATTCGCACACATACACACACGCACATACACCTCTTCATCTGGGGTCAACACAATCGAATGACAGATGAACGCTGTTGATTACTCCTCGAGTCATTCAAAAATGCTGAAAATTGTTCTTCCTCGCTGTCGCTTGATCGGATCTTTGCTAAGAAGATGCCGACGAGATCGACAAGTATGTCTGCTGACGAATTCACCAAATTCAATTACACACTTTACAGATAGTAGCTTTAAGACTAAAGACTTTTGGAAGTGGCATTTCTGAAACTAAGAGCCGGAAAGCCTGGTTCTTGGGGAACATTTTGATCTGGATCAAGTCTAAGGCTACACTCCAGGCCAAAGTTGACAAAAGGCTCTGATCAGAAGTTGTCACTATACTGAAGGTCAAGAATACAGATGTGTATTGATTGAAATTCCACGAAAGAAAGAGCGTAAATGCAATATGTGCAGTATACAGGGCATTACAATCCCAAATATTATTTTCCTGGTTTAGTGAGGGCCCAGAATGCTGCTTCTGTTTGTTTTTTTGTAATCTACATTAGCCTACATGCTGCATGTTAAAAAATAAGAGACAGACTAAACACCATAGAAGAAGACAGATGTTGGGTTGTCCTCTCTCTTTCTTTCTCTACCTTCTTGCATATTATTTTAGAAAATGCAGTTGGTACAATGTTTGTCACTAACTGCACATTATGAGCCATTGTTTTGAAGAGTGTTCAACAGCACTGTTAGAAAAGCCTTGATTTGAAATCCTCTTGGTGTGATGGATTCAGTTGTCTGGGGACACGGTTGTTGTCAGGAATGGGATGAAAGATTATGGAATGGATCCTGGATATATTGAAAGAAACTGATATAAAATGTTGAAAAAAATTAAATAAATCCCCTAGGGTTGAGAACTAGTAGCCTATATTAACAGGTTTAGGCTTGTTAAGTGAGCCTCGGTGGAGGACTTACAGTTCGCCTTACTCCTGATTTAGTTGTCTTGGTTCCATTGTACTGGGCTGAATAAAGGTATAAGATAGTATTTTTTATGCTTATTACATGTGTGCTGTATGCTAATTGCATATTGAGAAGACGATAGAGGAATGAAAGAAGGACTGTTTTCACTTTAACAAATATTTGAAAATATATAGTATACCAGAGTGGTATTGACCATATACATATATGTCCCACAATGCCAATCTACTCTTTTAAATCTTTGAATCTAAGATACATTTGAATTGTTACAAATTTGGAAATACACAATTAGTCGATGGAGGCAGATTTTTCAGATGATACAACTTTGCCTCCTAAAGAAAACAAAAGAAAAACAAGAATATTTGACCAAATTACCAAATAAAAACGTTCCCACTGAAATCCAGTGATCCCTTAAGTAGAATATAAAATGTCTTGAACCAAATGTCTAAAACTGTTTCCTTTAAAGTGTCGTAGGAGCGTGCTTCATTCTGCCTCAGATGTTGATAGTAGGTGAGGTATTAAAACAGTTGTAATGCTCTTATCATTTATACACAGTGATGAGACTAATATGCTTAACATAAAAAATGAATACACAAGTTGTATAGATTAAAAGTCAACTTGTATTAATACTGAATGTTAACGAGTGTTAACCAATACGGTTATATAATCTTTTATGTTTTAATAGCCTGCAATAGACGACTTTGATAAGTTTAAGTAAGAAATACTTAGTGTGAGATTTAAGATTTGATTGTTTATGTTTTCTGACAAATCAGATTTTTTGTTGCAATAACAGCCTCTGTTAATCAGCTGGGGAGAGGACTGTGTGTGAGGGCAGTGCAGGCGGAGAGGGGCTGTTATGGTGGTCAAATCTGGGTGTTTTTACCCCTGTTAAGGTCAAAGGCTGTGGATTTGGGTCAGTTTTCCTTTTAGCTAAATCAGCGTAAACATACAAATGTAAAGAAATTGAAATGTTAATTGCAGTGAGTTAATTTTCTGATTGAAGGAAGATTTTTTTTTTTTTGTAATACAGCATTTAACAGAACATCTTATTTTTAACTAAGGTTTTAGAAGAGGATTCACTCACTTATAATGTGGTTGTTATTTTTTCACTTGGATGGGTGTTGGGCGCAGAGTTTTAACAGAATAGATTCCTTCCATAATTTCAGGTACATTCAGTCAGTCCCGTAGTGGGGCAGAGAGATGACCACCTCTTTGGTGCTGGGACGAAAAACGCAGGGATAACAAAAGACAAGGAGGAGGTACAGAAGCATTTTGGCTTCTGACATAGGGCAATAACATATTCTGGTAAACTAATGGACACACTTCTTCAGTTTAATGACAAACGTGAATATAAAGATTTGGGTTTAGGAGGTTTGCATGTGATAACAGCAATATGCATGTGTAGAATACCAAAGTATGACTCTGTAAAAAATCACTCGAGCTCTTGTCTTTATTGTCCTAATAGGCCAGGGATGTATTTACTAATGCATGGCTGGATGTTTGTGTCTTTTAGTTTGAACTTAAACGTGTAAAGACCAACATGCACTCTTTTACAGCTGAAGAATTGTGCTCGGTCAGTACACGCTCAACAAGCATGTGACTTCCTAAAGTTTTTGCACATGTATGGGTGAAGTTTCAGGCATCACGTGTCGTCAGGGGCAACACTCCTTGTTAAAAGTGTAAGTGAGAGACTCCAGGCCTCAAATACTTGAAGTGCAACTTGAGTGTCTCTTTTCCAATGCAGTGGGAAGTCTCTGATTTTAGTTCTTTGGTTCTTATTATCCCAAGCCTTTTATTTACCGCAGACTCTGGAATGTTCAGACAGCAGCATGGCCTGCTGGGAGATTGAGTTCTTACCTTTGATTCCATCTTGTGACTTAAATGTTAAAAAACAAAGTCAATGAATGTCAAGTGATTTCAGCTGAAATAATTTTAGTTTTGATGTTCAACAAGCCTGACATTGCACAGCACTTGCACATAATAGGTTAAAAAAAAGTGTTGCAAAAGGAAGAAAACAAATAACTGTTTATTTTTTTGAGCTTTCTTGTCTATAAAGGACACTTTACAATTAGTTTCCAAAATACTAAATTGTTCTATATTCTGTTACAGGTGTGAGTGTGTGTGTGTGTGCGCGTGTGTGCGTGTGTGTGTGTGAGAGAGAATGAGAGAGAGAGAGAGTAGTCGTCTCATAGCTGTTCACATGTAAAGCTAGAGCGTGTTAAAATGTCATCTCAGTGTTTGTTTTGGGTTCTTGTTCTCAGTACTTTGCAATCACCTGGTTTACACTTAACTCTGGAATCGATGGCTGCATCACCGAAAGGTTATTTACGAGTCTTTAATGTCTCTGTTCTGGTGTTTTAACTCAATTAGAAAATGTCATTGTTTTGTCTCTGTTAGAATTTGAAGGCAGAGCCACACATGAGAGTTTGGCCTTTGCACTTTTTTTCAGTGGCAGCCATGTTGGTTGGCTCCACCGACCGGATCACTGAATGAATGTGGAGACGTGGTGACGCTGTCAGTGGCAGCAGCGTGGCGGCCGAACAGTTAGTCCAACCTGGCCAGACTCTCTGTGTGTGGGTGTGGTGTGTGTGTGTGTGTGTGTGGTGGTGTGTGGTGTGTGTGTGTGTGTGTGTGTGGTGTGTGTGTGTGTGTGTGTGTGTGTGTGTGTGTGTGTGTGTGTGTTGTGTGGTGTGTGGTGTGTGTGTGTGTGTGGTGTGTCTGTGTGTGTGTGTGTGTGTGTGGTGGTGTGTGTGCTTGTGTGTGTGGTGTGTGTGTGGGTGTGTGTGTGGTGTGTGTTTGTGTGTGTGTGTTGTGTGTGATGTGTGTGTGTGTGGTGTGTGTGTGTGTGCTGTGTGTGTGTGTGTGTGTGTGTGTGGGTGTGTGTGTGTGTGGTGTGTGTGTGTTGTGTGTGTGTTGTGTGTGTGTGTGTGTGTGTGTGTGTGTGTGTGTGTGTGTGTGTGTTGTGTGTGGTTCTGCCTCCGGTGACCTGTGTGTTAAGGACAGAGGAGATAGATGCCTATATATGTTGATCCTCACAGAGATTAAATCAAGAAGAATACTTAAAGAATGGGAAAGTATGCGCAGTGTACTACAGTACAGTATATAATATGCCTTGTTATTTTAAAAAAAGATGTAAATATACATATTTCTCTTTAGGTTCTTCTTTTTTTGCTGCTATAAAAAAGATGATTATTTTGTTAGTAGTTTGTTGTTTCTATATAAGACTGTATATATCTCTATGTTCTGTAAATATGCTTGAGCCTTCATAAGTAGGACTCTGGATGAACACTGTATGGAACGCACTTTTAAAATCTGTTCTGAATTAAACCAACAATGGCTCCTTTCATTATTTTACATTTCTGACCATGTGAGAATAACAAGGAATTTATTAACAAAGAACACTTGGGCAAAATGAATGCCCCCTTCTGTTTATTTAAACATTTTCTGCTGGTGGGGGGCTGAGCAGGTTTTGTCTCTGCTTTGTCAGACTCGCCTGCCAACTCCAAGAAACAAAGTGTTATGGTATTAGAAACCCAAATCATGTGATGGCAAGCGTCAAAAACAACATTCTGCAGTAAATCGTTATTACACAATGCCATTTTTGGTCTCTGCAAAGTTGCAGTAAATTTAAAGTTAAACACAGAAGCTTCCATGTGAAATGCATGAAATTAAGAACTCAAATAGGGAGGCACAAATTAAATGTACATGAATTGGTAATGTCCCCTTCATTAGAGACCTATACATTTTTGTTTGATTTTACCCATTGCTCTAAACAAGGTGTCAATTTCACACGAGTAGTATTGAATGTAAGCGGATCCGGAGCTATTCCTTTAAATAACATCCTATTGGTAATTGGTGTCATACAAGTAAACGTCCATAGGCAAATACAGTATACAATTTAAATTAAAAGCCTGGAATAAACCTCACACGGTTCACATAAAAAATTTGTTAAACTGTAAGACTGAGTATCCATGAAGATTTGGTGTGTTTATATGTCATTTCTCATGTGACTGCTGGTGAAGTAGACTGCCGGTCAGCAGTTTAAGGAAAGGCTTCAACATTCCTTCAACATGTTTTTTAGGGGCAAAAGCATCCTAGCTCAGCATCTTCAGAGCTTACCCATAATGCAATGCGGTGGCCAGACCGCTGAGAGAGGAGAAGAAGATCAGAAAACGTTGTTCCTGCAGAGCCAGGTTCCTCTCTCAGTCTCAGGGTCACAGATCCTCTCTTTCCATACAGGGAAACCAGAGAAGGAACCTGAAACTGCTGTGTGTGTGTGTGTCGGCGTGTGTGTCCATGTTCCGGTCCTATCCAAGACCAATCATGTGACTGCAGGACCAACGTGTGTGTGTGTGTGTGTGTGTGTGTGTGTGTGTGTGTGTGTGTGTGTGTGTGTGTGTGTGTGTGTGTGTGTGTGTGTGTGTGTGTGTGTGTGTGTGTGTGTGTGTGTGTGAATAACGCTCAATTGAATTGTTCAGTTTCCTGCGACAACTGACACATTATTTGATTTATGAGAAAATGAACAGCTATTCTCTAATATTAATGTAATCAATAACATACAGTCAACCCTGTTTTACATAGTAGTCTAGTTGAATACAGCTGAAGTCCATGTAGCAATTTTGACGAAATTTGTTTTGACAGTCTATTTTAATTGTATGTACCGTTACAGAATATGCAGGTGAGACACTGCAGTGAGTGGAGTGATACTGTCCTCTGGTGGAACAAATCAGAAAAGCTCTGTACATCTTATTAAAGATGACTTTTACTTTATTTGCATTCAAAATTGGAATCAAATAGCGTAGATATTAAACCTGCAGTAACACTTCTACTTTAAACAGAACAAAATCAAATGTCTTTATTTAAACAGGATTCAAAACAAAAAGTCAGGAACAAGCTATTATTTCAGTTCTTTTTAAGAAAACACAGAATGTCTACAGTCAATGTAATACATTGAGAACATACTGTATATTCCTGCAAACCTCACCTGATCCCGTGTATTATGACTCACATCAATGATCACATCCTCCAAAATGTCTCTAAACAAATTAAATAAAGCATTTGTTCACTCAATTAGGGGTTTGTTTTTCACAAGTCAGTATTTCAGAGATGTCCGTTTTCTGTTTGACGCTGACGACACTACTTCATTTAGGCACTTCAAATGATAAACAAGGAGAGCCTCACTGTGTACTCGAGAAACTAACTGTTACAAGTGTTTATACTTTTGTAGAGGGCTTTGCTTCTAGCCTATTTAATCTGTTGACTCAACACTCCTCTGGTTTGGCTCTCTAACCCTAACTCTCTCATTCTATTATTCTGCATTACAGTCTCCTTGATGTACATGTTTCTTACATAATCACAGAAATTCCAGAAAGCACATACCTCTTAGGTATTATCATACAAGTTAATGTAGGTATGTTAGCCTTTTTTGGACAGTTACCAGAATATGCAGTAGACAGGTCTCTGTTGTATTTTTGTATGGAAACAAGGTGTTGGTTTAATAACGTAAATATGAAATATTATGACAATCATAGCAAAACCATTTTTTTACTTTACAACAACATCACATGAGGCTAAACCTGGTGCCGTACTTTAGCATTCAACACTTCTAACAACAACTTTCCAGACAATAATTCTTTATGATTACGATACAATGAAATACAATCACAGCACTGCTACGTGCATAGTTTTACAAACATGACAATGGCTTGATTTTGTTCACCATATGTAGGTTGCTAAGGTTGTTTTGTACTAGACTGCATTATATTGTAATGTGTTGTTGTTATTCTTACCCCCACATGTTTGTAATTGGCCCAAATATTAGAAACACATTTCTAAAGATGTGAGTTCAGTTTCACATCACTGCTTAACTATAATCATTTACTTTTAATTAAATAATACCTCTTTGAAAGTATCAAAACTGAACATCATTATCTTTGTAGAGGTGGGATTTACAGCTGAGCTGCTGCATTCAATTGCATTGGATTTCAAAGTGTTTATAGCCAAACATCAACTGAATGTTATGAAGTTTTGTAACTCTACATGTGTTGGCAGACTGAACTGTTATCCAAGATCTTTAAATGTTTTGGAACCATGTCATCAAGACATGTGTTTCTTTTTTTCCACATAACATTCAAGACTAGTAAAGCACATGATCCCTCCAAAAGTAAAAGCTCATCAGTTTTAAATCAAAACGATCCCATGGTCCAGCAAACTAAGAGGAGAGAAAGTACGAGGACATAATGGAGATAAGGAAATGGATAAAGGGAGGCAGCCAATGCAGTGATGTTACTGTATATGCAAGTTGTTTGATGTGTTAATCCTAAATAGTAATGTGCAGCCTAGAGGTGGGCTAACCTGTGCAGGTATGGTGAGACACCTTTCTCTCTATAAGTGTCTCTGGATTGTTCCACTCACAGGGGTCGACGGAGTCACCGGTCTTTAAGTGGACTGTTCCATGTTGGCAGCAGAGAGGGGGGAGCTGGTGAAGGTGAGTGTGACCACGCTGTGAGCTAAAGCCAGAGCCGTACCTGGACATTTACTCCCTGAATTCCTCTCCCCTTCTCCCCCACTGGTGTGCCCTGCCTCCCCGTCCCTCTCCCTCGCTCCTCTCCTCCTCCACACTCTCTTGAAGCTGTCAGTCACAAAGCAGTAAACCACTGGATCCAGGCAGCTGTTCAGGCTGCTCAGGGTCACTGTAATGTGATAGGCAAGCACATGCCCCGGCCCCTGATCAAGCCCCTCCCCTCCGACCTTCACCCTGAAGTAAACCAGCACCTGGCGGACGTGGAACGGCGTGAAGCAGATAGTGAAGACCACCAGGACGGTGGCCAGAAGCCTAACAGCGCGGGCCCTCCTCGCCCTGCTCTGCTGGGGCACCAGGCCGTGGCTGCAGGAGAGGAAACAGGCGACCCGCAGAGTGAAGCCCGCCACGGCCAACAGGGGGAGCAGGAACTCCAGGATGGTGAGGTAGAAGAGGGCAGGAAGGAACACACAGGAGGAGCTGAACTCCAACGCTGTGGTCTGTTCAGAGTGAGAGAGATCCAAACTGTCTTATAGAGCTCTTTCTTCTTTAAAGTGAAAATACTCAACGTTTTCAAAAGTGATCAGGCTTTGCTGAACAACAAGCTACCACATGTTTCACCTCACTAATAGGGACACATTTATACTGGAACTGCCATTGTTGCAGTTAGATTCAGCCAATGATACCACACTACACTTTCCTTGAAATAAACTGGTGACACCAACACTGTATTGTATTGACATTTAACAGATAAATTAGATGTTTGAGTAGATCAGAAAGGATGTGTCTTCATCAGAATGTGGTCTGCATGGCAAAATGGAAGAGACCAGAGGGGAACACGAGGGACTTAAATGCTTCTATTTTCCTTTTTATCAACATTTGACAAAGGTGTAAATAGAGGAGGGGGATGCAGTGGAAGCAGTCCATCCATTATTTTAGATTAATTCCTCTATTGTAGGAGACTTATTGACCTTTGTTCTTATTAATCAATAGTTTAAAGTGTTTGTATAGTGTTTGTTATGCATGTGTCTTCACCTGGAAAGAGTAGGTGACCACAACTGCAGTGAACCAAACTGTGGCGCTGACACACCTGGCAGTTCCCGGGGTCCTGCATCGATGGAGAGTGCTGGATGCATGTACGACAGCCAGGTACCGATCTACGCAGATACTTAAGGAAGGGGTGGAAGGAAAGTCTTAGATTAGAGGTTTCTGCTGATAATATGTATGCATTTTAAATGTTGTATGAATGGGTCAAACCACATACCTTGTCAGAAATAGGATACTGCAGTACATGTTGACAAAGTAGCTGAAGGTGTGAACGTAGGAGCAGGCCAAGCAGCTCCCTCCACTGTGGTACAGAGCGATGCGAGCGGGCAGTGACAGCGCCACCAGCAGGTCAGCTACAGCCAGGTTTATGGTGTAAACCACAGAGGCAGAGGAGTTGGTGGAGGCTCCACAGAAGACATAGAGAGCCAGACAGTTGAGGACCACACCGACCACCAGCATCAGGCAGTTACACACCTGCAGGGTTAGGGGTAGGGTTAGGGTCAGCCCTTTATACCACTGTGGATGTTTCATAATGGTTGTAAAGTCATACACAGTGAGGTGTAGTAGTAGTCGTTGCTGTGCTCCAAACTTATATTAAAAAGTCCAATAACAAATTCCTTAATTTGAGTGTAGTTTGTTACCAAATTCTGGTTTGATACATGACTTTAAGTGCATTTTCACTATGTAAAAATACAGAAACAGAACATATAACAAAATAGAGTGGACTACTCAGAAACCCCACTGGGCTTATTTGAAGCATTTATCTAAAAATGTTATAAATAACATGATATTGAGGTCAAAATATGTTTTTTTAAAGATTTACATATAATAACAATAACAATAATAAAACCAATGACACATATAAAAAAAGCTATAAATAAGATTGGGTATATTTGTGAGTGTGTGTGTGCATGTGTGTGAGTCATCTTTCATCTTTAACAGTGGTCCTAATCACTCAATCAAGGCTTATTTGGTGACATTTTTATACAGTATCTGGTCTTACCATGAGAGTGACCCACACAAAGTAGAAGTCTTGGTAGAGCTGCATGTCAAGGTGGGCTAACCTGTGCAGGTATGGTGTCCCCCACCGCTGGTCCCAGGCGCTGCAGTTGTTTGGGTCGGGGTTCAAAAGGGGCAGGAGGGGCTCAGTGGTGGAGGTGGAGCTGTTGTTATTGAGAAGGCTCTCCATTGGTTGGCAGGGTGGTGTCTGATTGGCTGGAGACATGTTGAAGTAACAAGACAAAAAAACAAAGTTGTGTGCATAACAACATGACATCAAAACAGCTACCTGTAGAAAAGGTTGCATGTGGTGGCCATTATAAATGTGCCATTCTTTAAATAACTAACAACAAGTTATTAGTAGCATTCGGAGCTTTTAAGTTATTATTTAAACTGGTAGTAAGAAATAGAATTTTAGCTAGGCTTGAGTTTTTCAATCTAGTTTTGGAAAAAAGGCTAAAATGTATTTATTAAGCATGAAAAGTCATTATTGACCTCTAGTATAGTAGAAAGATATAACTATCCGTCATTCATAAGTATCTGTTTTATCCGCATGTCACAGAGTATTTCCAACGTTTAGGCAAAGATGCCATGAGAAATCCTAACGTAGTTTTCGAGTAATGAATTCACATGGTAACAAACCATGTATCCACTGTTCACATAGAGAAGCATATGTGAAAAATACTTTCTGATTTCATCTAAGAGGAAGTGGCTTTTGACAGAGAAACAATGTCGGGAGAGATTTTCAGATTAGTTCAACATAATCTGCATACAGAGAAATGTTGCAATGTCTTTTCTAAATTGAATAACTATGATGTAGCTTTTTTTATTCGCAATTATACAAGTCATTAAACAATCAAATATTATTGCAAAGCTAGTGTTTTGTTATGGTGAAAATAAATCCGATTTTTGTTCCAGACCCATTTGTTTGTAGTGTAAAGACTAAAAGCATATCAGGATTGTTTCCAAACTTGTGCTGTTGCTGACTGTCTACTTTTACATCATCTTCGAGCAGGGATTTGAACTAATGGCAGGAACTCCCATAATGGTTGATGGTGACAGATGGCTTAACCGTAGATGCTGTATAATAGACTTAAACAGCTCTAGTCTAAAGTGATGCAGTGTGCTCCAATGGGCTTCAAACAACGCAACATATTCCAGCTAAGTGAGCAGACACACTCCTTCTAATAACTAAAAGAACGAGTAATGACCCCGAGGCATGAAAAGTGGTCAACATCAGCAGAAGTTTATCCAGAGAGAGAGACTTTAGAAATCCTCATCCTATAAACAACGTTGTCTCGTACTGTAAAGATGACTAACTCCATCTTCATATGCGCTCTAAAAGGATGTGACATTTTCAACAAAGTAAAGAGTGTGACCTTGTGTGTTACTTTAAACG
This sequence comes from Harpagifer antarcticus, assembly GCA_902827135.1. Taxonomy (NCBI): domain Eukaryota; kingdom Metazoa; phylum Chordata; class Actinopteri; order Perciformes; family Harpagiferidae; genus Harpagifer; species Harpagifer antarcticus. Next base: position 3,427,476 of record CADEHL010001063.1, read on the forward strand.
CAGAGTACAGTATTCACATGAACCGTGTCTGTGTGCTGCTTTTCATACACTTCTGACACATGTTATTTTGAACATGAGAAACAGTTTGTCTTGAACGCAAGTCACATAAATTTGATGAATGTGACACATCCTGTTTAAGGGAGCGAAGGCTTTAAAATCATCCACAGGCCAATGCTGTTCACTTTCAAGAGGGTTAAGGTGAACTGTAACTATACATTAAGCTAAAAATAGACCAAGAATTTTAAAGGAAGTCTGGTTGAGATGAGAGGATGTGATGACAGATAGAATTGAGGAAAATAAGGCTTACATCTGAAGTGGAAAGCCACTAATAAAGATATGTATATTACAATGTGCTGGTCAATTTGTAATCTTTCTACTTACTACTTTCAAGATTCAATGCCTAAATAAATTGTACCGTATGACTAAGCTTTCACAACTCAAGAACCTTATCCCTGGGCTTTCAGACTTACATGTTCTTCATCAGCTGTTGCAGTTTTCTCAGTGGTCATCTGTTGACATTTCTCATATAAATAGTGATTTCATTGTTTTGTAAAACTATATTTTTGAAGGCCAAGAACCAACTTTGATACTTACACAGTATGATTAAATAAACTAATCGCGTTGGTGTTCTATCCTTATGATAGCTGCAAAACATTTCTGACTAAAGTGTGTTCAGCTCTCAAGATATGAAGAGAGTGATATCATTCACCAAACACGCAGTACACAGTATTATTAAATATTCACATAAAAGGCTCATGAAAATACTGACATGTTTTAGATCATTTATTAAAATGAATCAATATTAGCAAACCCTTCATGTAAATGATTGAAAAGTTTAAATACATAAAATGAAAACGGCTTTTTCTCAAGTATACATTGTAATATGATATTTCAACAAATTTGTTTAAATGAAGATATTTCACCATTCTGACATCTGAGTGAACGTTTTTCCATTTTCAATCCAGACTTGATTCCTTGTTTCTTAACCCAAAACAAATGGATTACCCTGTTAAAAGTGTTATTTGACAGACCTCCAAAATGTCTTCCCTTTCCTTATATTAACCAGAGATGGATGAGCTTGAATCTGTTAACACGTCCTGTCGGGGAAGGTCTTTCCACTCTTCATCATCACAGAGACACTCGCATAAAACATGGCAGAGGACATGGGTCGAAAGACTGAAATAAAGCTGCATTCTGCCATCTGGTTCCTGATTTGGCAATTTCTTGAACATGTCATGTCCATATGTAATACAAGGTTTGTGCAAATTATTATAATCAAGCAAATGATAGAGAATAAATATTAGAACCAATTTAACAGCTTACTTTAACCTGGATTCAGTAAATCCCAGCACATTACAGTGATATTTACTAACCAAGGAAAAACAACCTACCTTGTTAAGGCAGATGAAGAGTAAAAATATCCTTGTGCATAAAATCCACACACCGAGTTGCTGTCTTCACGTGTCCTCTGTTGTCGGTTTGAAGACCAAAGAGAGTGAGTTGGGATGTAAACACCGCTGGGTTGGACGATTCCTCAGGCGGCCGGACCTCCTCCTCATCTCTTTCTGTAGTCGTCCCCCTATCCCTAGGAGGAAATAGGGGAATAGCACAAAATACAGAAGGGTCTTCCCCTCCATCTTCGTCTCTTTTTGAATTTATGATTTAAATGATATGGAAGACGGGTAAATATAAAGTAGTGAACTGGCTGAGTAAAACAAGATTTCGACCAAAAAGCAAGACTCACAGACAAGAAAGATACATTAAAAGCAACGTTTATTTTGGTTGTTGAGACAAGGAAAGGTTGCCAAAAGGTATATCGGACAAAACAGGCAACACAAGATAGTTAGAGTCCAAAAAGGGAGAATGGGAAAAACCTAAACCAAAGCAGAGACTTATAACGAAGAACACTTAAAGTAGTAATTGCTGTCAATTGTATACTTTCAAAATGATCTACATCACAATAAAGGTGCAACAAATAAAGGCAACTGCTGGTTGGATCGTGAAAACAGCATCTGCAATAACATTTAATTATGTGACTAAACAAAAAGTAGAGAAAAAGTGCAAAAATCAAGACACAGAAACACTTTCTTTGTTTGAGACAAAGCGATGAGAGACTGAAATTGACTTTTTAATTCATGTGTGTGCTCAGTAAAGTTATTTAAAGCTGACTCTGGGGTGGTCCTACACTGGAAGGTTCTGAGGAATATAAAAGTGTGTGTATATCCCTGACTACTAGAGAAGAGAGAGAGGAGATAATAGTGAAGAAGATAGCTTTAAAAAGCTGCCAGCCTATGAAGTAGTTTAATTAAAATTATACCCACACACAGAACTGTGGATAGAGATGGGAAGAGGAGGACGTTTGACATTTATTTAAAAAAAGATATACTATTTGGAGTGAACCAGCACCTCATAAACCACAGTGACATAAACAACTATAAAGAATGGCCACCACTCAAGACAGTGTGTTTTTATCTATGTCCCGGTGCATGTGTGTCCAGCTGTGTACAGTACATTTCAAACTGTCAAACAAACTGCTGTAGCACGGACCCATGGGCACATTTTAATACTAAGGGCCCCTGCACATTGAAAAGACATCAAAAAGCCCCACCCCATCTGCAGCAGGACACACAGACTTTTTGTGGTCATTTTTGTCTCTTTGCAGCTGTTTTGCACCTTTCTATTTGTTTGTAGTCATTGTGTGGGTTTTTTGGGTTCATTTTGAGTTGCAGTGGCTGCAACGTGTCTCGTTAAGTGACATTTTATATGAGAACTAGAACCAGGGACCCCCTGATACGCTGGGTTGCTGCGCATGTGCCTTCTGGGAACATTAAATAATCAATCCATGCAAAGACCTGCTCTGAATACCACTGAATTAATTAATCTTCCCTTTCTATGAAACTAATACAAATACGTTTGATTTATGTTGCATTGCTGGTGATGTCATTTAGCAAAAGTCCTGGCTTATGTTTGATTGACTGTTTCTTGGCTTGTTCAAATATTTAAAACCTTTGAAACATCTATTTCAGCCCGGCTTGTTTAAAGTGCTGGAGACTGAGAGGAAGGATGTCCCACTTGACACTTTATGGGATTATAAAGGAGCCTTCCTCGACATTGAGAAACACCCCCGGGTTGCGGTCGAATAGTCCAAAAATCAGCTCCTAACGTCTAAAACTATCGTCTATTCCTTGACCTCTGTGTGAAACGTCACGGGGTTAAGGAATAGTGGATAGGACAATTCAAAAGGATTTAGGAGAAGAGACTGCAGTACTTTAGAGAATCCGACTGCACTTTCACTATCCAACGTGTTTATGATGCGCCAGTGGACGTCATAAATGTGCGTCTGCTGCTGTGGGGAAACTATGGAAACTACAGTTTTCTATAGCGGACTACAACATGGATGTATAATAAGAAGGAGGGACTACTGTAAACTCATCTAGAGACTCTGCACCGTGCTCTGATGCTGTTGTTTTATGCTTTATGAACGTGGACAACAGAGAAACATATTCTTCATGACCAAAGTTGGAATTGAAATAAAAAAGGAAAGTGAAACTTATGCTCGTCACCCTCTCCCTCCGGTTCACATTAATACAAACTAGAGAATGCAATTCCTGAGGAAATTGCTAGTGGGAATGCTTTATGCTGAAAATCTGACGCTAAACTGCTATGCTGAAATGTAATGTGAAAGAAGAAAGTGAAGAATTTAGATTGAAATGATAAATGAACACAGGGGGCTTGAATGTGTGATGAGAGAAGAAAAGAAAGTAAAAAGGCTTGGAAAAGCAGCAGAATATTTGAACTGCAAACTTTTGAACTAACTTGATGGTGAATGATCTGTCGCCATGCCAACGGCATTTGATGACATCCCATAATACGCTTAGATGCGTTGATGGCTGCATCGTTACCAAACCTGTGAAGTTTTGGGACGTTTGGAGCATTTGAACTGAACTTGTGAGAAAACCGCGTTTCATGGTGAGCATTGTGTTGCCGTGGCAACGGAATTTGAAGAAATCTCAAAACTGTCCCGTAGATGTCTTCACGGCTGGACTGTTAGCACACATGTGAAGTTTGAGCACTTTTTGAACATTTTCATAGGAGTTATAGCGACATCATGTTTTATGGCGAGGGATGCGTTTCCATGGAAACGGCATATGGTGAGATCTCAGATTTGGCGTAGAGCTGTTGAGGCATGGATCGGTGATATACAAGTGAAGATTGGGGGACGATTGGGCCGTGTCGATTGGACTTACAGCCACATCATGTTTCATGGCGAGTGGTCTGTCGCCATGGCAACGGCATTTGATGACACCCCATAATACGCTTAGTTAGATGCATTGATGGCTGCATCGTTACCAAACCTGGGACGTTTTGGGCTGTTTGGAGTATTTGCACTGAAGTTATGAGAAAACCGTGTTTTATTACATTACTCTCTCTCTTCTCTTGATCGCCCTCTCTCTCTTCTCTCTCTCTCTCTCTCTCTCTTCTCTCTCTCTCTTCGGCATATGATGATGACACCCCTTAATTGACGTAGAGCTGTTGAGGGCAGGACCATTAACCATTATCTGAAGTCTGCTGCTCTGAGCATGTCAGTTGGTGTGATGACATCATCGTGTTCCATGACACAGGTGTTTATATTTGAGCTAAAAGATCACAGGTTTCCATTGTTCTGAATGAGCGATAAACCTCTTACATGTGAACGTTTTGTGGAAGAACCGTAACAGATATCTGTGAAATTTCAAAACGTGAAGCATGTCAAGGAAGTTGAGTATCTGAAGTGTAATTTGTGTGTACTTTCGGGTTAATAATGTGGCCTTTTTGGCAGTTTAGCTAAAGGTGTGCGGCTGCTACCGTGAGGAAATATCTGCCTGAAATTACAATGGGGTTTAATGGAGGCATGTTGAAGGTTTTTGTCACTTCATGCCCTCAAGAGGCATGTTGTTGAATTGTTTTGCTTAATTATTTGTCATTTTTCAAGCTACGAGATGTTTTCCTACGTTTGTCATGAAAACTTATGTCTCAGGAATGTAGGGTTTGGGAATTATGGCAGTTTAAAAAAAATATATGAATGCGAATTTCAAGATGTTCTACCCTCTAGCTGTGAAATCACACACTCTAGTTCAGTGGTTCTCAACTGGTGGGTCGCGACCCAAAAGTGGGTCGCGGACCCGTTTGAAGTGGGTCGCAGATGTGTGAGTGAAGAAAAAAAAAAATCGAAAAAAAAAAAAAATTGTATTTATTTATTTTTGGGGGGAAAAAAGTCAAACTTTTATTTTGAAGGCCCGATTTTCTAACGCTGTGCATGCAGTAGGCGTTGGACTGGAAGTATCGGAGACCATGAACGTTTTTGAAAACTTCTGTCACGTAGTGATCATCTTCTAAATAAAACATCTTTGCTGATGTTTTCGAGTCTTCTGGCCTTTGATCAGAATCAAGATTGTTGCCGGAAGTCCCCACGGAGAATAACTTTGCGGTAGAACTCTTCTTTATACATCCATGGGTACAACTTCAGATAAAAATGAACACGTAATGAAATATGACCCCCGGTTTGATGACTGACAGGTCACAGAACAATGGGGGCTATCTACCCTTACCCACAATTTAAAGTAATTCACACAGACTATCTCCTCTTTGCTCTTCTCTCTGTGAGGAGCAGCAAGATGTCAGAACAAAGTGAAAAACAAACAATGGCATAAAATATTATTAATATCTCGCGTAGTAATAGATTTATTTATTTTCTTCTCAGAGTGTACCAGAATGGGGGAGAATCCCCCCAAACCCCCCTTATGTTATGCAGTTCAGCTTTGATTCCATCATCTCATTAAACCTTATTTAAAAGCATACATTTAGTTCTGTGAAGGGATATAAGGGATATGCACTGTACTTCACTTTAATTAATATTGTATGCTGAAAAGAGTATATTTTACTGCACGATTTTTTGTTGAATAGATTTGAGTGGTTCAAAATTTCGGGTCGCGATCTATTGACTAAGGAAAAAGTGGGTCCCGAGGCCTGACCAGTTGAGAACCACTGCTCTAGTTAATGTTAAAATCTGAAGAAAACCTCTTTAACAAGGTCTGAACAATGTTTAATATCTCTCAAAGTAAGAATCATATTTAAAAGTTGTTCTACATGAATAATGTCAGAAAGATGTGTAACATTTTAAAGTTAGAATGAGGTTTCTGAGTGAAAGTATGAATGAACAGTTAGCAGTTGAAGTCGCATCAAGATTTGTTGAAGTTGAAGAATTTCTCCATTGACTTGAATGGTTAAAAATGTGATGTATTATGGGATGTATCTCTGGAATTATGAAAGTTATGAATGAGAAAAGTAATAGCCATCGATTCCCGACCGAGCTGAACGTTTTGATGTTTGAACGGAGTTTCTGCGATGTTCAATGCGGGAGGAGAAGAGGGCCAAAATAAGTCGGCGGATTAATAATAATAAACTTTTCGTGCGTAGAATAACAGTTAGTTGGATTGCTGTTAACACAGCATTCTCACTAAATGATTAAATTGAATATAAATGTAAAATGTACATGTGATTTTACGTCCAATAGAAGCTATGGAGCAGAGAGTTCTCTGCCAGCCAGAGGTGATTTGTTAGTAGTTCAATATGTCAAACTGATTTCCCTGACTACAATCTTTAGTTACATGGTGAAACGTTATGCTGCTTGTACTAATTAGACTTATCATATAAGCCACAGAGGTTTTAATAGGATTTATTCATTATCTTTACTTATGTTGCGGTCTTTTCAGCAGCGCCATCTCTAAAACGGCGATACAGTAACTACCCATCATTTACATTTCACCGTGACATCGACAAAAATGTAACGTCAGCTTACCTCATAGCACGAATCCAGACTCTCCTTTGGAAAACACTGGCCGGGAAACGATAGAACGAGCACGTTTCATGCAAAGACCTGTGTCTGCAACCCGGAGCAAAGCAACAAACCATTGCGTAGCTAACTAGTAGCGCTTTCGCTAACGAAACGAAATGCCGAGTAAAATTGGAAAACACTGGTAATTAATTATTCTATCATTTGTAAAACTACGGTGTTAAAAACGACAATTTCAAAAATATAGATTCTAATGGTCAGATATAGATATATAGATACTAAAGATAGGCAGGTACTTGTTTTCAAACAGAACACAGGGGAAAACAAACTTAGCGGGAGTGTTTACGTGTTAGGCGTAATGACGTACAACGGCCTCGACAATTTCTGTAGTCCTATTCAGCCACTCGGTAACAATCATATACAGTCTATGGTAACAACCATCGTTTTTCAGACACGTAAACTCTTCAAAAATCACCAGTGGGGTCACTGCTGATGTATTTAATGTCGTAGAACAAAACGTGATTTATCTCTTAAATTTGTGTCAACCACAGACCTTATTTCGAACTATTTTCCAAAACCCTATGAAGAAAATGCATTGCTTTTTGACGAAGGAACCGGAAGTGCTAAAAATGCTAACTTACTTCTGGGTTTTACGACACGTCACTGCGGTTCTCTATATACGTATGATTGTATGAACTATGAAAAGATCTTAAAATCAATACACATGTATTTATTATAAATGTTAACATCTATCACTGTATATCCCCTTTCAAACGTCTTTTAAAAGTTTAACAAACCCCACACAGCTCATAAAGACTGTGAAATGTTGACTTTATAATTTCAGTAAAAACTAAAGTTCGTATTTATCTTTTTGATTATAATACTGATGAACGTTCAAAACAAAGCACTTTGGCAAGTTACCACATACGTTTTAAAATGCTTAATAAGCACCGTAAATGTCATGATATAATTTCTCGGTCATAGTCGGTTGTTTCCGTGAACGGCCGACTGTTGTAACTTGTGTGATGGCAAATGCTGCGGCTGCAAGGCATTGTGGGGCAGCATTTTCTCCTTTTCTTTCGTAAAGGAAGGTCCAGTGGTTCCTAAGCTAAAGGAGGTTATAAAGGAAGTTTGAAACCTCCTTTCCTATCATAGAGAATTTCGAACGGCACTTATCATGGCTGCCACTGAGGTACTTCCGGGTCATTTCACTCCGTTAGGAAGGTTCCTATAGTCCATTTAGCTGGTGGCCATGCACCCCGGGAAGATTTTTTTCTTTAAATTGAAGTTGAATGCATCAATCTGGTGCACTTTAAGGGCAACATTAAGAGATTTATGGATAAAGTACTCAACACTCATATGAAACAGAACTGTATATATTTCAATAATCAAAAAAACATTAGAATATGCTCACAACCAATAACAAATCATTGATAAACTCTTCTCTCCTATCTTTATCTTACATAGTCTGCATTCTTTCTTGTTATTTATGCATATTTGACTAATCACTCCCCTTTCAAACTGTGTTTTATATTTTTGTACTGACCTATAGTACACATTGGAAGGATTTCTTAACTTATTTTATATACAACTAATATTACATGGAAATATGTGTTTACATAGATGACCAAACCGTTTGAGACCCACTGAGATAACTTAGATTAAAGATTACAATCTAATTACTCAGAGTCCTTTACCTCCCTGAGCTGACGTTATCTCTCTCAGTCCGACAGGAGAGGACTCTCCCTCTTCTTATTGTTGAAACAGCTTCTAATCTCCGTTAGCTACGTCATCGAGTGCCGCCGAAGTACTGTTCCAATCTCCAGCATACTTGGAATTCCACAGAGGCCGCGTCCTTGGTTTGGGGGAAATTTCGAGGCTGCACATGGGTAGACTTCGTGTCCTTAAAATCCCCACAATGCTTTGCGCACGGACCAATTTCAAAAACCCTTGCGGAGAATGGCTGAACCGACGCAGCACACATTTAAATGTAAGTATGTAGTGGCGTAGAACATGTGTTGGTAAATATGTTACTTTGTTACATTTGTTATCACCAAAAATGTGTTCCGTGAAAGTAAAGCAAGTTCATAATTAGATAGACATCGTGAGGTATTTATTTTCGGTACAGTTTATGTTGAAACCGTTGTTGAAGTGTCACACTTGTTAGCCTGTTCCATTCTTCTTCGTTTTCTGAAGCCGTGGCTTGGAAGTATACTTGCTTCGTTTCTGAAGGAAGTGACTTGGAAGTACGCGACTACCAAGCCAGCATCCTCGAGATTGAGAAACGGCCAGCTACTAATCTCCGTTAGCTCCGAGCTAGCACCAAATGCTAACAACAACCTCGTAACTCTTTATGTCTCTCTCTCTCTGTCTCTCTTTCTATCTCTCTCTCACAAGATGCGCTCGTGCCACACACACACACACAGACTCTCCTCCTCCGTGACGATGACCGTTTGCGTAAAAAAATAAATAATAAACACATTTAAAAAGTGGGGGGGGGGGGGACACAAATGGGATTTTGAAAAGTGGGGGGGACATGTCCCCAGTGGAAATTACGCCCATGCACAACACCATCAGAGCTCGCAGCAAAGTATCTTGATGCATTTACAGTAGTCCGCCGTTCTTATTATACATCCATGTAGTCCGCTGTATAGAAAACTGTAGATTCTCCACAGCAGACGCACATTTATGACGTCCGCTGGCGCATCATAAATACGTTGGATAGTGAAAGTGCAGTCGGATTCTCAAAGCACTGCAGTCTCTTCTCCTAAATACTTTTGAATTATCCTATCCACTATTCCTTAACCCTGTGACGTTTCACACAGAGGTCACGGAATAGACATCGGAGCTGATTTTTGGGCCCATTCCCAAACCGCCCCCTACAACCTACCCCTACACCCTACCCCTCCGTTTGCGCGTTCACACGGAGGGTCCGCCATATTAAGGGCTGTTCCAAAGCAACGAGTGTGGAGCGGTGTGGAGAGGAAATGGGCTATCAAGCCCTCAAACAGCGAGTCTGCAGCGATGCTGACTTGAGACCGGTCTCTACCTGACCGGAGTCACGCTGTGTGTGTCCGTCAGGAAACAAGCTGTTAAAAAGTAGTTCCAGCAAACATCCACTGATAAACTACGATGTTAACAACCTCATGATGATCTAATATGTTTTTAACTTAGGATCATACCTGTGTTTAGTCTAGAAAAAGGTAAAATTGTGCATTTTATTATAAAGTTGTGTATATTTACAGAACGTTGCAAAAACTAAGAAGCTTATAAACATCAGGTTTAAAACTAAAAGAGCTTTAAAACACAATGAAAGATGTTTGGAGTTTTATTTGAGTTATTAATTTAAACTTTTTGAGATGCTGATTTGAAACCGTTGTTACATACAGTTACGGCATTTCCTGTTTCTGCCGGAGAGAAGGGAGGCCGTCCCAAAGCTTGCTGCTGTATTTACACCCTCCATCTGACAGGAGGGAGCCTAGTTGAGCTGCGAGTGTGGCTACAGACGGAGTTCACTCCGTCACGGAGGGGTAGGGTCGAGGGAGTGGTTTGGGATTGGGCCTTGACTATTTGACTGCAGCCGGATGCTACGTCATTGAATCCCGTCGAAGGACTGTTCCGATGTACAGGATCCTTGGAATTCTACCGAGGGCTGAATACTTTGTTGCACGAAATTTCGAGGCTGCTCATGTGTATCCTCGGCGGTTTTAAAGGACCCACAATTCTTTGCGCACGGACCAATTTCCCTAATCTTTGGCGGGAAATGGCTGAATCGAAGCAGTACACATTTAAATGTAAGTATGTTCAATGGCGTAGAAAATGTGTAGTGTTGGTAAATGTGTTACCACCATAAAGTGTTTCGTGAAAGTAAAGCAAGTTCATAATTAGCTAGGTACATCGTGAGGTAGGCTAATTATGTCAGTATGGCATGTCTTCACTTAAGTTCGCTCGCTCATCGATATAAAACCTATGAGAAGTAACTGCGGTCAAGCCAGCCTCCACTTCGGAAAACACAGTCAAGTCAGCCCCCACGTTGTATTGCGTTGCGCGAATATCCTATGCATTACGGTAGAGGCCTGTAAAAACTGCCTTCAAAATAAAAGCGCTGACTCGGTAAATAACAAATATACCTAAAAAACATAACAAACATATTCATATATACTGGAGCTTAAATTAAGAAATATGTACTATATAATGTGATCAATAATAATTTAAAACAAACTACGTATTACTACCAAATTATAACTGAGTGAATGTACAACTTAATGATACAGTTTATGAAGACATATCTGACCACATTCATTATTAAAATGTCCATTTCCACTGGGTGACTAATTTCAATTGATGTTGACACCATCTCACAACACTCCAAAAATAACATGACTTTCTGAAGCACAATTTAAAATGTATGCTGTTTAAAATCTCAAATTAGATCTATTGTCCATCTATATTTTGATTATCATTTAATGGAAACTGTCCATAATCAAAGAGTCATTCGAAGTCAATCAAAGACTAATCACTCCAGGGTGATAGCAGGACACCCCATCTAGTCAATCAGAGAACAGGACAATCTGATGTACAGTTTCAAAATAAAATACCTTTGACATCTCATTTCATCCCTCTGTTTTTAGATAAGAGTAAAACAAAAACTCTCCAGTATCAAATACTTACTTCACTTCAGGGTTATAGCAGGACACCCCATCTAGTCACTCAGAGAGAATTCATGTCTGTTGCCGGACTTGCCGGTGTTTGGCCTGGTATTCATTAATTACACAAGGCATTATACATACTTTTGTTTCTTGTGTTTGCTCAAGGGAATAAGGAACAGACAGAGGCATTTATACGCCACCGTGTTGAGCACCGGCACCTTTTCACGGGTGGTAGGGACACCGCCGCCAATGGTTATCGGTGAGAAGAAAGTGAGATTGTTTAGGTAGTAAATATTGTTGAAGATGTAATTTAATCGCTGCTTTCTCCTTCTTATCATTTACATAGGACCATTTTGGCAAAAATGGGGGTTATGGGCAAGGTAACCCACACCCAAGCCAAAAAGAAATGGGACAATCTGAAAACCAAGTACAAGGTGGGAGAGATTATATAGACATGATTATATGTATTATGTTTTCATATATTAATGCGTGTATGTAATGTATGTATTTGGTCTTCACTGTTCAGGAATGCAAGTGTCCCGCCTCAGGACAGGGCACTGACGATGGGAAACCGACGGCAGCGACTTGGCCCTGGTTTGTCCTAATGGATGAGGCATTAGGGCAGTCTGCGGCGGGCTTGCTCCCCGGCCTGATTGCCTCCATCAAAGAGGACAATCCAGGGCCAAGCACTGCACCGGAAGGTCAGAGAGGGCGAGGGGATGAGGATGAGGAAAAATACAAGGATGACACGGAGAGACAGAGAGGAGGAGGAGGAGGAACGAAAAAGAGGGAGAGAGAGGATCCCTTCCTTAATCTCTTAAGGGAAGACCTCCTTTATCAGAGAGAGGCAGAAGAGAGGAGAGCAGCAGAGGCCCAAGAAAGATTTGAAAGGTTCTTTGCTCTCTTAGAGCGTTTTGCACCAAAATAAATAATTGAATTAAAATGTAATTAAAATGAACCTTGTTTTGACTTTGCCTCTTTCGTTGTTTATGCTACAATGTGCACCAATATGTGTAAAAAAGGTTTGCAGACATCAAGTATGATTTATGAATACAAATTGTATTATTCAGAATCAGAAACGGGGTTTATTGCCAGGTAGGTTCACACTTACAAGGAATTTGACTTGATGTCATGGTGCATACATCAAATATAAAACAAATGTAAAAAAGTACACAACTAACTATATTAAGAACACTGTAAAAAAATATAGATGGATAGCAATAAAGTAAAGCAGTAATTTACAGCAAAATAGAATGCAGTGAATTATAGATGCCTTAAACTGAGTTTTCTGTGAGGGTCTAAGGACAGAGGGTGTCGTTTTTTTCATACTGATATTCTGAACAATCTGTGCTGTTGTATTAGCTGTAAAGTGTCTCTACTGTAGGCTAGTTTTATTATATGTACACCACTTTGGCTCGACCAAAAATCGTTTATAAATGTGCTATATAAATAAAACTTGATTTGATTTGATAGAATATGAAATGTGTGCAGTAAGCGATATTTGAACATTGTGTGCATTAATGTAATGCATAATAGAGTCTGTGTTATGGCTGAGGCAAAGTGTCGGTGGGGGGGCCGGGCCTTGTTTGAGAGGCTGGTAGCGGAGGGGAAGAACTGTTCAGGTGGTGAGAGGTTTTGGTCCTGATGGAGCGCAGCCTCCTGCCAGAGGGGCGGGGGGTGAACAGTTTGTGTCCAGGGTGGGAGGGGTCGGCCACTATCTCCCCGCCTCAGGGTCCTGGAGGCGTGGAGGGATGGCAGATTACAGCCGATCACCTTCTCTGCAGAGCGGATGACACGCTGCAGCCTGCCCTTATCCTTGGCTGTGGCATACCAGATGGTGATGGAGGAGGTGAGGATGGACTCGATGATCGAGGTGTAGAAATTCACCATCATTGTCTTTGGCAGGTTGAATTTCTTCAGCTGCCTCAGGAAGAACATCCTCTGCTGGGCTTTTTTGATGAGGGAGCCGATGTTCTGCTCCTAGGCGATGATGGTGCCCAGGAAGCGGAAAGACTCCATAGCAGTTACTGAGTCACACAGAGTGATGGGGGCGGGTGGGGCTGCGTTCTTCCTAAAGTCCACAACCATCTCCACTGTCTTGAGAGCGTTGAGCTCCAGGTGGTTGTCCCTGCACCAGGTCACCAGGTGGTCCATCTCCCACTTGTAGGCAGAATTGGTGATGGTGATTTTATGATTTTCTTATGGCTGCTTATCCTCCAGGACTTTTTCAAGGCTGCATACAGAAGGAGAAAGTTTGATGTTAGTTTAGTGGTTCTGTCCTGGAGAGATGATCATTTTACAAAATACAGTTACTCAAGTACATAAACAGATTGTGACATGGGATTTGAGCCATTTCTTTCACCTGTGCAAAATAGTCATAGTCCAGTGGAGCAACAGCAAGTGCGGACACCTCGTTGACAAGGGCCGCACGCCATGCTGCTCCCCTCTCACTCTCCCCACCACCTTCATGCGCAGCAGGTGGCTGGTTGACCTCCTCCAGGGCGACATCTTCTGGAGGTAGGTCATCCCCAACCCCGACACATATATTGTGTAAAATTACACAGGCTGTCACAACCTGTGCACAAGGCAGAGCAAAGAAAGGACAAAACAAAGTGTGATGCATAGTATCTATCATATGTGACTATGCAATTAGGCATTAAGACAGTCTTAGTATAGCAGGATAAGGATATTAGGATTTCAATTAACTAATTTGCTACAGAAACATTAGAATGATTCATTACCTTAGGGACAAACTTAGGATGTACTTCAAGTGCTTCTAAAAAGATGCTCCTGAAGCGGGTTTTCAGCAACCCAAAGGCCCGCTCAATGATTGAGCGACCCCTGGAGTGATGGTAATTAAACCGTTGTTCTGCCATGCCTCTCACTGGCCTCTTATATGGTGTGATTAGGGCCAGGGGTTCCTGCAGACATGGGGAGCCACCATCAGCTAGGATGAAATACCCTGGGGGAGGGTAAGTCCCCCTAGTGTAGATGGGGCTGTTCTTAAGAATCCCTGCATCATCCACGGATCCTGGGTAACCCACAAAAATGTCAATAAAGCGTCCCTGATGGTCACAGACGGCCTGCAACACAACTGAAGGGAACAGCTTCCTGTTGCAGAAGTGTTGACCATCAGGGCCACCTGGGCATTTGATTCGGATGTGGCAGTCGTCAATTGCCCCAGCTGCCTTGCTAAAGGCTTGGTGGTGAGCCAACCGGGCAAAACCCTCACCAACCACCTGCAAGTCCTCAACGCATGGGAGACGGACAAACTGGGGCAAGACGGCCACCACCTCATCCACCATCCTGTGGACAATGCGGTGAACGGACGGCAGCGGCACATCGAACGCACGGGAGACCACTCTGTAAGCGGAGCCACTGGCAATCCAAAACAAAAAAACAAGAGTCTCCAGAGTTGGCCCCCATCCATGTTGCCTCTCCGTCTTCAGCGCCACTAGGAGCTGCTGGATGGCCTCCCTGCCCAGCCGAAAGTCAGGGCGGGTGTCCTCGTCTGCAAAATACCTCTGGAGGACTGGCACGGTGGCATTAATTATGCAGTAATGATGGGCCTGCATAACATAAAGAATAGAGGGCAGTTTAAGTTTATTTGACATTTGTTAATTGTTATTTTTTTCAAATCTGCTATAAATTTGCTTGTGTGTGTGTTTACATTTAAAAAAAAAAAACACAATTTCAATGTGATTACACATTTTCTCCGCATCGATAAGTGTTAGAACGACTACAAACATGCACAAACTATATGCAACATTGACACGGGAGAATAGTGTTGCTTGCTTATTGTGCGTGGGAAGCATGCAAGAGGGAATAGAAAGGGGTGTCTACCAAGGGGGATTCAAACCATCATGACAACTCACAAACTAACTATGGAGTTATTATGGATGCTTCATTTACTTGATTCACATTAGAGAATACAACTCGTAAGGAAAGCAAGAGGCAAGACTTATTTAACTAACTTACCCATTCTCCCAACATTTAATAAAACAATACATTATTTCTCCTACCCGAGCAGGTCGTCCTCTGCAAAGGCGCCGACAGTACATCCTCCTCCTCCGAGCAGACAGACGCCGACGATACTCCCGCTCTATCTCGTCCTCCATCTCAAAAAATGTATGGATAAAAGATAACAACAAAAACGTATCCATCTTCGATCTTTGCAAATCAGTTATCAGTTATGAGTCTTCATCTTCTTCTTCTTCTACTTCTTCTTCTTCCTCTTCTTCTTCGGTGTTTATTGGCGGTTGGCAAACCAACTTGTAGGTGCATTGCCGCCACCAACTGGACTGGAGTGTGGACAAGAGACTATGCAGAAAAATAATAAACAAAAAGAAAGAAAAGAATAAATAAATAAAACTCTTATTTTAAATGTATCAATTTCTCTTAGAAATTTAATAATTTCAAAATATATATTGCCTGATGTTTTCAGCCCTGAAAGCGAAAAGTCATGGTATTTTGCTTTCTTCAGTGTCTGGAAAAGCACATTCCTCAGAGTAATATATTTCCTGCAATGCAGTAACATGTTCGACAGTTTCTTCTGGATTGAGAGTCCTGTATGACCTTATTCTCATCCGAGAAATTACATTGTCTTCCCTTCTTTTAAACCCCCCCCCCCCCTTCCTTCCATCCCCCACATATATTTGAATTTTGTAAAGATGTCTTCCTGTATCATTAATGTCCCAATGTTCTTGCCATGTTGTTTGTGCATAGATATTTCTGTATGAATGTTTTAACCTCCGCTTTGCTAAGTGGAACTTCTATGTCTGTTCGTAATTCTGCAGGGTTGCCAACTCTCACGCATCTGGCGTGTGACACACGATTTCACTCTCAATCTCACGCTCTCACGCTGCCCAAACTATTCTCACGCCAAAAACAAGAATACCGAGGACTAGAAACGGTTTTGAAAACTTTTGTCAGGTAGTGATCGTCTTCTCAATAGAACATCTTTGATAATGTCTTCTGGCTAATCAGAATCAAGATAACGGCGTGGTGTTGTTGCAGGAAGTCCCCACGGAG
This sequence comes from Harpagifer antarcticus, assembly GCA_902827135.1. Lineage (NCBI taxonomy): Eukaryota > Metazoa > Chordata > Actinopteri > Perciformes > Harpagiferidae > Harpagifer > Harpagifer antarcticus. The sequence continues at coordinate 3,443,988 of CADEHL010001063.1, forward strand.
AATACTTTTGCTGTAGTACATCTCTATACGTCGATACAACATTACGCAGGGTTGCCAACTCTCACGCATCTGGCGTGTGACACACGCTTTCACTCTCAATTTCACGCTCTCACGCTGCCCAAACTATTCTCACGCCAAAACAAGAATACCGAAGATTAGAAACGGTTTTGAAAACTTTTGTCAGGTAGTGATCGTCTTCTCAATAGAACATCTTTGATAATGTCTTCTGGCCAATCAGAATCACGATAACGGCGTGGTGTTGTTGCAGTAAATCCTGACGGAGAATACTTTTGCTGTAGTACATCTCTATATACATCGATACAACATTACGTGTTGATAGAAATCAACACGTAATGAAATAAGACCCCACAGTTTGATGATTGATAGGTGTGTGGGCTGTCTTTCATTTTGACACACAGAACAATGGGGGCTATCCACCCTTATCCACAATGTAAAGTAATTCACACAGCCTCTTCTCTCTGTGAGGAGCAGCAGGTTCAGCTTTCAGAACAAAGTAACAAAAAACTAAAATGGCATTAATTTTTTTAAATATCTCGTGTAGTAATAGATGTATTTATTTTTCTTCTCAAGAGAGTACCAGAATGTGTATTTTATGTTAGTATTTAAAAAAATCTCCTGGGGGAGAATCCCCCCAGACCCCCCAGCAGGGGTTGGGTTTTCAGCATGTCAACTCTTTCACCTGTGGAGAAATTGCAGGATTGGCTCCAGGTCGCCCTTTTTATTTACTACAAGACAAATGTGCCTTTTTATATCATACAGTTCGATTAGACAGGGACATAATCTAAACCTCACGCGTGGTGTTTCACTGTCAAGGGGAGCGTGTATGTAATTACATTGCAAATACTGACTTGAGCGCCACCACTGTATGGGTTAGGCGGCCCTACCATAGATTACCCAACAAAAATACTCCGGAGCCGCCACTGCCGACCCGTATTGCGCATGCGCAGATCGAAGATCCAGTAGAAATGAGAAAAAGTCAAAGTCTGCTGCTTATTGTTCTACTAGGCCAACATAGAGTCAAAGAGTATATGAGAGTGAGAGTGTGTTAATTAATATGTTTGGCAGTTTGGAGTAAGTCTGTAGATTTGTGTGTGTGTGTTTCATGTATAGGCCTCTCACGATAATTAATTTTGTTGGATAAATTTTCCCGGAAATTATTGCGATAACCGATAATATTGTCAGCACCGTTGTATGACCATTTTAGACCACTGACATAATGATAATATATAATAATAATTCAAGTACATCCTTACAAACTGCTTGTCACATCCTCATGTAAATGGCAATTTATAGAGTTCATTTTTATTTATTGTACGATAAGTCAATTAATTGGCCTATGCACACAATAAAACAGTGGAAACAAACATGTGTTTGACTTTCATTAGTGAATGAAACTGTGTGCCCTTTATAGTCTGTGTCCAATATTGTGTATGTGTACAGTATATATTGTATATATATCCTATATATATATATATATATATATATATATATATATATATATATATATATATATATATGCTAAGGTCCCGCTACTGCAGTCATTTCGTGCGCATATGTGTAATCAAACCCATGATACCAAAATCTCACTCCAGCCAGGTACCCAAAGTTGGCAACCCTGAATTCTGAGAGTTTGTTTTATGAGTCTTCAAACAAATCGTGCTCAATTTAAGGCGGGGTCTTGCATATGACACACACATGCAGGCTGCACACCTGCTAGCCTGTTCCATTATTCGTTCTCCGAATGCTAGGAAAGATTATTGCCTAGTCTCTGAAGGACCTGACTCGGAAGGACATGTCCTACCAAGGAAGCGTCCTCGACTTCTATCTATACGGCGCTGGGCCATGCGCTTGGCTAGCTTTTCGTTGCCACAGCTACCGAGTTGCGTAACCATTTAAAAAGACCCGACCTGAACAACGCCAAGAGCTTCTGTTCCTTAGCAACACCAAAATAATAAGGAGGTGAACATTAGCGTTCTTTACTTTAACATGTCCCAGGGAGGACGTGTGGGGATATCACAAAACAAGACAAGTCTGAGTTAACCAAAAGCTGTAACTTCTGACAGCGGAACGGGTTATTTTGTACCGCACGGAACCAGTTGCGTTGGGGACGGAAACTAAATCTGTAAACAAACGTAAAGCTATTAGCTAGCAACGGTTTTAGTTAGTAGACGTAAACACATGTGCAAAGACACTGTGGCCTAAGCTCAAACAAGATGTTTAAAAACACGTTTCAAAGCGGATTCTTGTCTATTTTATACAGCATCGGCAGCAAACCACTTCAGATATGGGATAAAAAGGTGAGCAGAGTTACTTATTATTATAACTAGCTTCCTTAGCTAACGTTAGCCGCGCTAGAGCTAACTAGCGTCAGCGTATGTGTCTCTGTTGGAGCTTTAGCTTGTTTTTCGTATACGCTAGAAGCTTACATTGTTTTATAAAGTGGATTTAATCGGATCTAGTAAAATGTTGTCGTTATGAGAAAATCATTGATTTATGTAGTCAACCCCATTTTTCAAGAACGCTGGCAACCCCAGTTGATATTTCCTGTTGTTGATAGTCTGAAACACAGGTTACAGTAATGATTCAAAGCACAAGCATTGCTCTGAAAGTAAAGTATGGGTCTTGTGTTGCTCATAAAATATCGAACATTTGACAACTACTAGTTTTCAGTCATTGTTAAATAACTAATGCAGGATACTAGGTGGACCAAAAGGCGCTGTTGCCATGCAACAATTAATAACAGAAAAAAACACTTTGTTTAAGATTCTGAGGTTAACTCACTTTCAACACCTTGATATGTTATTTATTGTGCCTGTTGTAAGATTAAGTTAAAACTCACAATGTTATATACAGATTGTTTTACCAAGAAACTGAGATAAAATGTTAGCCTTGTTTTTGTATCCAATAGATTCATAACGCATTTATGTTCATGTCGTTTTGAAATATTTGGGAGCTTGCTGTACTTCATGCAGTTTAAATTCCTATTTAAATGCATCCTTTCCTTTTTAAACAGTATGTCACAGTTTATGTAGAAGAAGAATTATCTAGAAATATTAAGTGAAATTATGGTGACAGCCATATGATGACATGGCTTGATTTCTTTATGTACATTTTAAGAAAATACAATTGCTGTGCTTTCATAGGTTAGAAATGGTCATATCAAGAGAATTACAGACAATGACATCCACTCACTGGTGTTGGAGGTCGAGGGAACAAACGTCAGGTGAGTTTGTGACTATTTTAACCGATTTTTTAGCTCAGCTTGACTCATTATTAAAGCTCTAGTCACTAATTTGTCACCCTTTTATTTTAATTGTAATTTCTTCTCTCTGCAGCACCACATATATAACATGTCCTGCAGACCCTAAGAAGACGTTGGGCATCAAGCTTCCTTTTCTCGTTATGATCATCAAAAATCTCAAGAAGTATTTCACCTTTGAAGTCCAGGTGATGTTAACATTCTTGCAGATACAAAACACTTCCATGTCTTGGTGGCAGAAACAAACAACTCAAGCTTTCTTTTCATCTTTTCCATATTTCAGGTGTTGGATGATAAAAATGTTCGGCGGCGCTTTCGGGCGAGTAACTATCAAAGCACGACACGAGTGAAGCCGTTTATCTGCACAATGCCCATGAGGCTGGATGACGGCTGGAACCAGATTCAGTTTAACCTGTCAGACTTCACCAGGAGGGCTTATGGGACCAATTACATCGAGACGCTGCGTGTACAGGTGAGTGGACAGGAAACGGGCGAACTGTCTCCAGATGCTACTTGCACTTTCACTAGTGTGACATAATAATAAAAATAATAAAGCTTTATGCAGATCCGGCGCCGTGGGAGGGCCAGAGAGGGCCAGGCCCTCCCATTTGACATTTCTGCCCTCCCCAATCAACACCTGTGAACTTTACTGCTACGATGTATGTGATGTCAGATAGTAACTACACAAAAAGATCGTAGGCTACATCAAATCAATTAATGTGTCTTTTGTGATTCGTCCACATTTAGACCAATCACAGCGTCACACTACTCTGGATTTGTTTTTTATTATGCATTCTGTAGATTCCCATTTCTGTTTAAATTACAAAATGGACATGCTTACAACCACGAGTAGGTCTAAGGATTTATTACAAATAAATTGCGATGAAAGAACTACAGCCGATGGTGCTGCTGGCGACCCTGCACCTTGCAGCAGCATGCCTTAGTGTTACTAGCTTGACCTCAGCAAACCCCCGGGGCTGAGTTAGCGAGCCCAATCCTTCGATCCTTCAATCCATTCCATTCTTCAGGCAAACGGCGTCTCCAGCTTTATTAGCATAAAGCAGGAAGTAGAATGTTTGCATGTCAATGAATATGTCAGTGCTTACTGCGCCACATTACGCCCTGCATAATGTGGTGTCGCTCTGTATTATTATGTTTGCTGCTCCGGTCAGCGGTTGTCCAAGTTTAAGGCCCAAGCAAAGCTGTTGCTGTTATGTTTTTATGTGTGCCTTGCTCATGAGTTACCAGTGTTGGTTACCCTTTATTTGTTACCCTTTATTTGTGTATTTATTTGCGATAGGTGTGCCCATGTGTAGATTTGTTCTGGCACCGGGTCTGGCTTTATGTATATTGCATTTTTCATACAGCACGTGCAGCTCAAAGTGCTTGACAAAATGGCACACATCACAATTAAAAAATATAAATAAACAACAATAAATTCCCCTCAGATCATAATAAAGACCTTTACAGATACATGCAGCATAGCTACAACATATAACATGTTAACAGGTTAAGAAACAAAAGGAGGTAAAAGGTATGATAATACAAATACAATAAATAACGATTCCTCTCTGGGGAAAAAAAGACCCACGACTAAGTGAATCGATGCAACAATATGAAACCCTACTAAAATAAACATATAGGTACAACAACAATTAAAAGATAAAAGTAATACAAAATTCATATTTCTAATAAAGGGTAAACAATTTAAATATTAAAAGACCAATGTAAAAGGAAATATTGCTATTAAAACTGTTCAATATATAAGATAAAACCCTTTTAAGACCTTTAAGATAAATAAAACAATATAAAAGTAGGTAAATAATAAAGACTAAAAGACCATTTAAAAGGGGTGGGGGGGGGGGGTAGCTAATAAAAAGCTAATCTAAAAAGATTTGTCTTTAGCTGTCGTTTAAAAATGTCCACTGAGTTGGCCTCTGATATTTCCTGGTAGGGTGTTCCACAGTTTGGGAGCGGAGTGGATAAAAGCGGGCTGACCCATTTTATTTTGACATTTGTAAGATTGTACTATATTTATAATGAATAAAGCTATGTTTCGTTTCAGATCCACGCCAACTGTCGAATAAGGAGAGTGTATTTCTCAGACAGACTGTACTCTGAGGACGAGCTCCCTGCAGAGTTCAAACTCTACCTGCCCGTCCAGAACCAAAAGGCCAAGGTAAAAAAAACACACACACACGTCACACACACACACACACACACCACATAAAACCACATCTTTCTGTTTGCACGTTTACAGTTTGTTTAAAAAGATGATAGATATTTAGCTGTTGATCTGACACTTTGTTTGTTTCTTGCAGCAGTAAGGATTCTCCCCCGCACCGTCCCCCCTGAGCTGATGTGGAGTTTAGCTATAAGATATAACTGTGTGTAAACATGTGATGAACTTTAAAACTTTGCAATATTGTAATTTTTGAATGTTGAGTTTTGATTGCCGTCTTGTGTTGCTTTCTGCACAATAAAGTATTTTATGTACTCATCTGTCATCACAGTTTTGCAGACTGCGCAGTTTTAAATATAATATAATTTATAGCATTAGTTCATTGTACAATAAATCTTACAATTGCCAAAATAGTTTTAAAAAATTCATTCTTAAAGCAGCCATGTGCTGGCAAATAACTGGGGAAACAGGATAGGAGGCTTCACAGTTCCCTGCTGATAGAATTAAGGCTCAGTTAGGGCTTTATTAAATACTAATATAATAAGGGGATCCATGTGAATGTCTGTCAAATACCAACCATGAACAAACTGTAATGAACAAAAAGAGACGAGTCCTTTCTTCAAATATAATTCATCTTTATCAAATTACACACATTTCAAGTGAAAGGCTCGGGAAATGATTTGCATTCCCAAAAAACATTATAATCTTTGTTTCACTTTGGATTTCTGTGAACAGTATGAACAGATTAGTGTTGCATTTATTTCACAACTAAAGTCAGTTTAGCTTAAAGCTGCATCTTCAGCAGTACAGACGCAGTACAGTAATGTGAACACAGGAATAATGAGGTGAATAAAGCACACAGAAGGAGGAGGAGCCATGAGATGCAACATATCCTGTCTAAAGCTGTGGTTGGGACTCAGGACTGCACCCTGTGACTTTAAGTAAGCTTGTAAACAAAACATTTTTCACAGAAAACAAGTTTCTCATCCTATAAATGAGAAAAAGCATAATTTCTTTACATTTCTATTTATCATTTTACATTGTGAGTTCATCTGTACCATTGGATTTCGCCAGTGATTACTGATACCGACGACTTGTCATTTTATAGTTTAGCATTCTAGTTCCCCCACCCATGAAACATGCATATTGCATTTTGGGAAGATGCTGCCGTAGCAGTTTTTTGCAGTGAATTGTCAATATTTCATATTTTTAAAAATCAGGTAAGACCAACTGATAATATGGCTCTCCAAAAAAACATCTTCTTTTCATCAATGCATACAAAATATCGCTTAAAGTGATAAGCTGTCGCATTTAAACAGGTATTTTGAATATGTGCAGGAGGTCTTCAATTTCCAAATGTTTCACACAACATTAAATATAAATCTATTGCCTACACAAATGAAGGTATGGGTGTATTTAGCCTCTGTTTTTTTGACGTAAAACAATTGGTCGATAGAATTCTTTAGACCTAGTTTCAACGTGGTTTTACAGCAGGCACATTTGAATAAGGAATGCCAAAACTCAGTAGTTTTGATAATTGGTAGTAGAATTTAACAAATGAAGCTCAGTGCAAGTTCAACCAGGAAGACCTTCTTTACTCATTCATTTACTATGCTATGTTATTACTTTCTCCTCTCAATAAGTGATCGGGGGCATCACAGCCTATCATAGCGCTCCGCTAACCCTTTTGAATCTGCTCTCCCCCCCCTGACAGCTGTCATTTCATGTGACTCTTTATATATACAGTCTAAGGACTCAACCAATAGATTGTATAAACGCAACCCTCCACCCCTTTTTCACCCGGGGGGTTTCATCGGATGGGTTTTCCCCTCCCGAATGATACTCCTGCACAACTGGGCCTAATCGCCAAAACTCCATTACATTCATTTTTGTATTCCTGGCAATAAATATGTATTCTTACATCGAAACCGTCTCTCCTGATTGAACAGTGTTCTCCCTGAAATTTGCTCTAAACTCATTTCAATACAACTTTGGAGATTATTTGTCATGATGAGTCAACTTTCACTGTGTACTTGGAAAGCAGATTAAAACAAATGTAAAATAACAGAGCATCTAACTCTTGTATGGACATATCCATATATGTATTGGCATCTTTTTTTTTAAACCAAGACAATCATTTTCTTTAGAATTTGAACACTGAAAAACCTATGGCATGAAAAGGCTCATTATTTCCACGACAGCTGCTGTTCTACATCGGAACAAACCGAAATGAAGCCCACCTTATAGGACAACAAAAATATCAACAAGCAAATTACCAAACATATTTTCCTCACATGATTGATATATCTTAAAGAATACATTTGAAAATATATTGCTTTAGTCAACGGCATGCATCTACGGAGCCCCTAAAGGGACTTTTTGTTGTGTTTTTGAGAAAGTTACCTGGCACCAAGGGGAGATGGAGCACATAGGAGACAACCATTTCATTGCAGACTGTTATGTGTACGTGGGGAAATGACAGTGTTATACATGATTTGAGATATATTTCGAACTCAGACTTAATTTGATAGACATTTCGGCCAGGGGGTGTAGAGCTATTTGTTCAAGCACCGGATTGGCAAAACAGGAGAGTCTGTAAACCAGTCTGCTTGATCTATGAATTAATGTCCGTGACTCTCAGAGCTGCCCACAGCTGTTTTAAACAGTGAAAACAAACACTCAGAAACCACACACACACACACAACACACACACACACACACACACACACACACACACCACACAACACACACACACACACACACACACACACACAGCACACACCCACACACACCACCACACACACAGCACAACACACACCACACACACACACACACACACACACACATTCACACACACACACACACACATCACCCACACACCACACACACACACACACACCACACCACACACACATACACCACACTAGTCTGAGCTGAGCAGAGTAGCAGTCTGCAATGAAATGGTTGTCTCCTCCTGTGTGCTCCACTTCCTCCTTGGCGCAGCGGTAACTTTCTCCAGAGAAAATGTCCCTTTAGGGCTCCGTATGCATACCCTTTAAGTGCAAACACATTCATTGGTTTCAAATCAGCAATCAACTTACTGCATTAAATTATTGGTTCAAAATAATACATCACATCAGTTATAATTTAGTGCAACGTAACTGTTGTACCGACACATAACATTTGACTAAGTATAAAATAAAACCTCTGATAAGTCGAATGCATTACAAAAGAGACACTTAAGCCAACAGAAAACACACCTGCAGCATGTTCTGTTACACAAAGCGTTTGCATTGATGGCGTTGGAGTTGAGAAACAGAAGAGGAAAGGCTGCCTGGACGTTCACGATTGTACAAATAAAAACAAAAACATCAGTGTACAGTTTCCCCCTCATTGTTTAGCTTCTTTCTTTCCTTTCCTGCCTTAAATCTTTGTTGACAAATCCTTCAAATACACATTTCTGTAATACTCAACAACTGCACAAGATCAAAAAGAGAGACTTTCAGAATGTACACTATGAAAACAATTATTAAATCACTGGGATCTTTCTTATATTGCGATTTTAAAGCATTGGCTACTTATCTGTCATCATCGTTCCCCTGTTGCCTTTGAAAGCAAGGCTCTGTTGAGGATCCTCTTCTGTGTGTTTCTCGGCAGTGAACAACATTTGTTGCGCATATTCCAGAACAAAAGGGGGTCTGCTTCCAAGCAGTGTTTCCACTTTTGAATGCAGCGAAGTGCTCTTATCGTTTTATATATTGCACTTAACCTTAGTTTGAGCTCATACATTATCAATCACCCATTTTGGCAACTTTGGGACACCTTAGAAATGAAATACTTGTTTGTTTAAAGTTAAATCGTTTCAATGCTAGATATAGATATTAAGAGCAGGTGGAGACTTTGGACCTGACTTCAAAGGAATGTCCTAATAAAAGAGGAATACTCTTTAAAGCAAGCACTTCTCAGGTTCTAAGAATACTTTCCTGAGTTCATTTCTCTATAGTGCAAAAATCCACAAGGCAAAAACTATTTTCTGCTGCTTTCACGTCAGATTCATATCAGCAGGGCTTTCTAATAAAGTCCACTCAACCTACTCAACTTTAACTCCTTGAGTAGTCCTGCAGGTTGTGTATGTGTGTGTGTGTGTGAGTATTCAGCATGACTTGTACATGTTAATGTGTGTGACTGTGAAACTGTGTGTGTGTGTGCTATGTCGTGCTCCCATAATGAATGACATAGTAGTCATGGACGTACATCAACACAGCGACAGGCTGGCCAATGATGAGTGAGATCCACACTGCGGCGTTGCCATAGTTTCCGTTAAGAAAACGACCCACAAACCATGCCAGAGGAACCTGGAGAGGTTAAAGGTCAGAGGTCAAAGGGTGTTTTGCCTACAGCAGAGGAGAGAAAAGGTGATAGACGGTTTAGTGTGTCTTACCTGAGCCATCATTCCCATAAAGGCCCACGGTCTGAACATCTTCAGAGGAACGCTCACCAGGTACTGAAGAAGAAAGACAGAGGAATACAATCAGACACAGACCATCTCTCAAAATGTATTGCAAATGAGTTATTGTGAGAAGGGAACAAATGAAAACTCATATCTCAGATACAACAGCTTCAGGAATCAAAGGTTTGACACAAAACATAGTTTTAAATTACATATAACAGTTTGATTTTGCACTGCTTAATATAGCGTAAAATATTTGTTGTCATTTGACATGATTCACTTTACTGTCTAAGTTGTTGAACTGACAACTGTACACACAAGGCCATTTCAGGTACAGACAGCGAGTAAAAAGGATAGATGTCTGGAGGATGAATTAGCAGATACAGGGCATTCAGACTTTATTCAGACCTGCTTATTTCTAATGCCTTATTCTACAATTATTTATTCTCTTAAAGGTGGGGTAGGTAAGTTTGAGAAACCGGCTCGAGATACACTTTTTGTTATATTCCATGGAATGCTCTTAACATCCCGATAGCAATGAATATCTTAAGTGCTTTGACAAAAGATCCATACAAAAATTTGTTCCGGCTGTGTATTTTCAAATTCTAGCGCACTCGAGCTGGTTTCTCCAAAATGACCTACCCCACCTTTAACACTCTAATAATTCTGAAAAAGTATTCAAAATAAATCCCTGAGATATCACAGTGAGTTTAGATTTATGAATTTGAATGATTTTTGCATAGTGGTCTGAATCCTTTCTGAATGATATGTTTGTATAATTTAGTGGTTAGTGTGACACAGGAAGAGTGATTGCTTTTGCTTTACCTCGTGGAAGAAGGCAGACATCAGGAAGACGGCGGTACGTGCCAGAAACTTGTTGACCCCCTTTCTCAACATTGGCTTATAAAAGTGTCTGTAACACACAAAGTCAACCAACACATTACACTGACCTTTATCTTTTCAATAAAAAAAAACTATAACCTCAAATGAATGCCGGGCAACACCTTGATTTTATTTCATACACACGGCAATAATATTGTGATCCAAACATCAACCATGGTAATAATACTAGTGCAAGTTTGGTGCTCACCTCAGACACCACTTGTAAACTGGGATATTCCAGTTGCTCCAAAAATATGTGACCGTCTCAGAGTTCCTGAAATGAACAAGAATGGTACAGTTTGAAACTTTGACATCAAGACAATTGGGTTTTCTGAACAACTGCTACGTATGTTTTAATAAATACGTGTTTGTTCCTGTGTTATGTGGGGCACATGGTACAGTACCAAATTTCCTTTAGAATTAAATGAGACAAACTCAAAATGATCACAAGGTTTAGGTGTGACGATTGTGTGTGATTGAATGATCCTTCTGCTCACCACCAGTCTTTGTAGAACTGTCTGTCTCCAAACTGCAGCAGCTCTGCCACAAAGTTCAAACAGGAGTGGAAAAACCAATAGAAGAATATTAACCATATCAAATGGTTAGGGACCTGGGAGAGGAAGAGGGGGGAGGAGAGGTTCATGGGAGTAGTTAGGAGAAGTTTGGTATGGTCATATGGTTAATTGGGTTTTACAGTCCTAATAATCATACAGTATGAGACAGACACAATAGGAGACAACCTCATTTTACACAAGATTAAGTGGTTAAAGTGTATTCTTTTCATTTTTTAATGATAAATACAAGGTTATGACAGGACATAGATCTGTTTAGTGTAACAACAGTACGTCAAGATACTCACAGCTAACTTTAAGAGGCGCTCGACCATCCTTGAAAAGTCCATTTCCTGTGAGAGACACAAACATTACATTTTGTATGATGTCTGATAGTGTATAACATGTAAAGTACAGTAGTGTGTGTGTGTGTGTGGTGTGTGTGTGTGTGTGTGTGTGTGTGTGTGTGTGTGTGTGTGTGTGTGTGTGTGTGTGTGTGTGTGTGTGTGTACACTCACCTGGAATGGTTTCATTGAGTTCTGTATTGTGGGAACCATCCACTGGAAGACACAAAGGAAATTACTTAGCTTGTTTAAGGGATGAAAACTGATCTGATATTGTAATATTTCCTGAACGTCTGCATGATTGAAGCAGTGTTAGAATTCAACCCACTTGCTGTATCAACCCCACCAACAGCTGCATGAAGAAAAGCTACAAGAAAGAGTCAAAATGAAAACATGTTAACATGCATGTCTGTTTCATTGCCCACCATCTCATTTTAAATAAACATACAAAACAAAACGCAATAAGTGAGTTTGTGTGTGTGTGTGTGTGTGTGTGTGTGTGTGTGTTCCCTCTCACCATTTCAAAAAGTCTTCTCATCAGGAACCTTATACGTATTCGACGTGAGCGTGGGAAGTTGAGCTGGTAGCAGAGAGTAGGGGCAAAGACAAAGTAGTACATGTCTAAAGACAAAAAAGGAACAGAATGTTAATTCATAAATATTTTATTTCATTTACAAAAGGTGACGCTTATCTCCATGGGTTACCTCTGAGGGTGAGGTTGCCGGGGTAGGAGACATGACTTTGAACTGCTGAACCATTGGATTGTGCCACAGATGGACCTGAAAAACACAGACACATCAACATGAAGACTTTTATTCTCACACACTTATCTCAATCAATGTTTTCCCATCATAAACATTCTAAATACACGAGGTTACTCTGTGTGTTTTCGGTTTATCCCAACTCTTACAGCGAGGAGGTGAACTTATTAAGTTGAATCTAAGATAAAAATAGCTTCAAAATGCTAACAAAACGTTGACAGCTATTCAAGAGGCACAACTGTCAGTCCATGACGTGCAGATTTTCCTGTCACCACTAGATGGTGGTAGCAGCAAAGTAATAAACAATAAAAACAAGATAATCCTGTTGAGTGTACACTTACATTTCTGTAAATGTCTTGTTTTAAACTTTATCCAGCCATTATTTAGCATCTCTAATGGAGCAGCTCTTATGTTCAGTGTACTGTATTTTAGGTATTTTATGTGCGTGCCTCCAGACAATCCTGTTAACATTTCTTTTACGTTCCGATATACTTACATGAGTATGATCGTGTTAGTCTTTTGGCTTTCATTTGTCTGATTTGTCGACACCACCTGTTGGTGTCTTGGTAGGAGTACAGCTTGAGAAACAGAATTGAGTAGGCTCCAAGGGAGAGTATACCACCCACTGAAACACAAACACGAAAAACTCATTCTTAACCAAAATGTCTTATTAACGTTTTAAAATATGATTTATTTACTGTATTAAGTAAGTACCTGGGGTCATGGATGTAAGAGTGAGTACAGTTGCTGCAGGGAAGATCAAAATGGATGTCAGGTTAAACGTGTGAAGAATCCTTCCTGTCCTTTGAGAAATGGTACCCTAGGAATGATGAAAGAAAAACAGTCTTACATTGTAAAAACATTTGATCTGAAACACAATTTTTTCTATAGATCCAATGTGCTTTTAACATATAGAATATGGTCAGAAGTGATTTAGATCAGTGGTTCTCAACTGGTCAGGCCTCGGGACCCACTTTTTACTTGGTCAGTAAATCGCGACCCAACATTTTGAAGCACTCAAATTTATTCAACAAAAAATCGTGCTGTAATATACGCTTTTCAGCATACAATATTAATTAAAGTGAAATACAGTGCATATATCCCTTATATCCCTTCACAGAACTAAAGTATGCTTTTAAAAAAGGTTTAATGAGATGATGGAATCAAAGCTGAACTGTATAAAAAGGCACACATGCTGGAAACCCAACCCCAGCAGGGGGGGTCTGGGGGGATTGTCACCAGGAGATTTTTAGAAATACTAACATAAACTACGCATTCTGGTACACTCTGAGAAGAAAATAAATAAATCTATCACTACCCGACATATTAATAGTATGTTATGCCATTGTTTGTTTTTCACTTTGTTCTGAAGCTGAACTTGCTGCTCCTCACAGAGAGAAGAGCAAAGAGGAGATAGTCTGTGTGACTAATGGCGTGTTTCCACTGCAGGCCTCGCTCGGCCTCGCTCGGTTTGGTTAGGCCTTATTAGGCCCGGCTCACTTTAATGCTGCGCTTCCATTACAGTTTAGGAACTGGGGTAGTTACTATAGTAACGCAGTGTAGGCGGAGCCGTGACGTCATCTTCAATGAGCGCCCCAAAAAACAACACAGCCGTTAGCTCTTAGCACTCAGAGCTCATAGCTCCTCATATCTGTTCAGAAACTAGACAAAAGTTAAACAAGTACAAACCACAGGCTGTGTCATGGTGAATACAGTCGCTAGTGTATTTATGTCTGTATAGGCTGTGACTGTGGACGGTCGGAGCATATATAACGTTAGCTTAGCCAAGCTCCATTTAGAAAACACGCATTTTAAAAAGGGTTTTTCGCCTGCCGTCTGTCTGCAGACTTGTCAAAGCATTAATTCATGGTTTTTACTAACCGGTATCAGTATGTTGTTACTTCGGCATCATTTTGAAACACGTATTACAATTAAATCACGGTCAAATATGTTCATCTTGTTGTAGTTGTAGCTCCCTTGCCAGCGATTCTCTCTCTAGTTTAGCATACTCAGCCCGACTCAGCCTGGTTGTTGCTGGCCCTAGAACCACGATTTAGTCGGGCCAGAAAAAAGGTGAAAAAGTAGCCCCGGGCCAAAACTAGGCCAAGTGGAAGCGCAACCAAAAACGGGCCCCGCACGGCTCGGCACACTTAAAGCGAGCTACCCGCTGCAGTGGAAACGCGCCATTACTTTAAATTGTGGGTTAGGGTAGATAACTCCCATTGTTCTGTGACCTGTCAAGCATCAAACCGAGGGTCATATTTCATTACGCGTTCATTTTCATCTGAAGTTGTACCCATGGATGTATAAAGAATAGTTCTACCGCAAAGTTATTCTCCGTGGGGACTTCCGGCAACAATATTGATTCTGATCAAAGGCCAGAAGACTCAAAAAAACATCAGCAAAGATGTTTTATTAAGAGGATGATCACTACGTGACAGACGTTTTCAAAGCTGTTTATGGCCTCCGGTACTTCCTGTCCAACGCCTACTGCATGCACAGCGTTAGAAAATCGGGCCTTCAAAATAAAAGTTTGATTTTTTTCCAAAAAAAAAAAAAAAATTCCAATTTCCTTTTTCAATTTTTTTTCTTCACTTTTTCCGCGACCCACTCGAAACGGGTCCGCGATAATATGTTATCTAATCTAAACCAGGAGTGGTTTTCTAATCAGACTGAAGAGCAGGTATAAAGAGGGGAGGGGCTGTGCATGTAGGAATGATGTGTATTGCAGCTCTTTGATAGGCCCCTGAATGATAAATGAAAAATAAACCTACTTTCTCCCAACAGGTCATCTAAATGTGAAGCAAAATGTTCTACAAAATCATTCAAAAAGGTTATTTATACACTGGGTTACAAACCAAAACTAATTTGTAAACCCAACCATAACTTACCATAAATTGAAACTAGGAAAATATATGCAAATCATTGTAATTACTCACCACAGCCAGGCGCCTCTCAGTGTACAAGGTTGCTAGGATGAACACATTAGACGCTGAAACACAGAATTTACAAACTCATCTCAAACACCATTTAACACAGACAAAGGCACGGAGGAACTGGCGCCTGCTGAGGACAACTATAGGAGGCTGGTGTCAGCAAATAGACAATGTCTGGAATCAACCTTCTTTGGGTAAATAATTAATAACAGCTATGCTACAAAATCCAAGAGAGGCACTCACAATGCTTCTATATGCTATCATTGAGCACCTGGCTCATTACATCGGCGATAACATACCGAATCAGATCAGCCATTTGGGACATGGCGAGGCTATAACGCATGATTTATTTCATTCAACAACAACACTTGGATTTAGATTCAGGGTATACAGGTTTGCTAACTTCAATTAGAAAATCAACCCTGAGGTCAGAGAAGGACAAATCGCTATGAGGCATTGAAGGTCTGTTGAAAATGTTGACATTGAGGCAGTAAAAAAATGCTCCATACCAATGATGAGGCAAGCTGCTGGCCAGCTATAGGGGTCCTTCAAGAAGAGAGACACTACTTGGATAGGGTCAACCAAGATACCATACCTACATTAGAGAGAGAACATATGAAATGAATAATACCACCAGGCATCATTTAGAAATGGTCTTATTTAGATAAGAGGTTTAAGGTTTAAGATAGGTGCATTCAGGTAAACGTTTGGTGTAAGAGTGAAAGGAATGAAACCTCTAGGATGGGCAGCTAGCAATGCAAACGTTTTATATCTATATTTAATAGAAAACATGTAAAAAAAAAGTAGTGGTGAAGTGATGGCCATTGGTTCAATTGAATGGGAGTGGGTTGTGACAACACCTAAGACAACATGTAAGTATGTGTGTGTGTGGGTGTGTGTGTGTGTGTGTGTGTGTGTATACTCACTTAATAATGTTCTCTAAGAATAGGCGTGCATTGCTGAGCACCTGAAAGAGAGGAAGAGCTCAAACAATTAGTCAGCTACTCAACCTGATGTTACATTGTGTTCCATCAATTATAATCGTAAATCAATGATTTTAATCATTGATCAAATGCTAGTTTTTCATCAGAAAATAGCAGAAAAGGACGTTCGTAGCCTTCCAAATAAAGACATTAAAGAATATCTTTTGGAGGTGGGTCACAAAACATCTTGGACTTTGAACTTTTTTCACTGTTTTCTGACATTCTATACACCAAAGGATTCTGACCTAATCTAATTGGCAGATTAACGGCTAATGAAAATAATGATTACATTTTTTTGATTGCATCTAGCATTTCTTTCCCCAAAAGTATTTCTAGCCTTCTCCTAAAAATCTGGTTTATTATTTTCTTTTGCCACAGCTCTGCTAATGATGAGTTTGTATGGTTCAATGCATTTGTTTGTGCAATTAGGGTGAGTTTTTGTTCAAAGTAAAAACAGAAAGAGGATTTTCCCACTTACATCTCTGACTTAAGATGGTACTGTAGAAAACACACAAGAACAAGCTGCTTGCAACAAAAGCAATATAAAGTCACATATTCATATCTACACAATCTGTTCAAACACCTTCATAGATCAAACACCTGCTGCTATCACACCGTGATAACTGTCACACCCTGCTGCTTAACTCCTTCTCTTAAAAACAGTAAAAATAGTTATCATTATGTTATGTATTGAAGGTCAAGGTCCAAGTCCATCTGTTATCTGAGCTTTCTTAGATAAAGCTTACCAACCACAAAGAGCCAAAAATGCTTATGTATAGCATGTATCCATTTTTAAAAATCATTTTTCATGGCCAATGAGTTTAAGGGACAGTGAGGGTGGGACACATGATAAGGTCATGGTGATAATGTGGCATGTTACAACTCAGCACACTGCTCTGCCAAGATCCTGCAGCAATGTGCTTTTGATTGACCTACGTCTTTTGTCCAAAACAGATACCTTTGCCTTAGTAACCTTCAGCATGGACAAGACTTGACCACAATGTAATACACAACTGTTGGGACACTGGTCTGTCCAGAGCATTTATAGAGCATTACAAAATCAGATTTAGCAATAATTCCACTTAAAATGTGTCTTCTCTGTTGTCCCTGTCTGGAGAGAGGTCAGTGTGTGAAGGCAGATACAGAACAACCCCCCGGGAGACGGAGGCAACTCAGGGTCTTGCTTAAAGACACTTCAGCAGGGGGGGGGGGGAAGCCTATATTAACTGAACAACAACTAAAAACATTTCTATCGAGCTGTTATCACAGTTTGGAAGTTTGTCCTGGAACCTATTTTCAAAGATCTATTGATTATCCATTGCATTGTTAAATCACATATTGTAGTACCCAAAGGTTATTTATATGATGTCAATTTTTCTTATCTTATATTTTAAATCCTAAACACATTTCTTCAGTAATAAAACACAACATTATAAGTTAAAATTGATAATTATGACTACATCCATAATCTTTAGAATCAACTCATCTAATAATCTGTTTTATACTTCGAAACATTTATGTTACTGTATAAACAAGATTAAGGAGACGATAAAGTTTTGATAAAAATCGGTCTGAATAAAAGCCATCTCTGTGTCCTGTGAATAGTAGAGGGTTAGTTTAAAAATAGAAAGAGCTGCTGGGGTTGGCTGAACTTTAGCTTGCGATGGAAAGCTAACCTGAGATGACTGGGGCCAACAAAGACTGAATCATCAAACATTTTCCATCAGAGGGCTTCTATTAAACGGTTTCCTTTGACACACAGCAATACAACTTACATGTTCCCCATAAACAGCCGTCTGTATTAATAGTTAAATAATTGTTGTAGAAAGAAACTGGCCAAACTATTTGTTGACAGTAATCTGTTTTAACAACCGTGGTATGCTCAGAAAATCTGCAAATGGGCGCTACATTTATATTTTCTATGCACTGTCCTAACTGTGCTGTGCATGGGAACAATACAGCATCAATTGTTTGTACCATATCCAGGATGATCAATTTTATTGTCAAGTATCAAAACTACATCTTATCCCAAATATCTTCACTGTCTTACTACCTTTTTGTATAATGTGTATGCCTTCTGAACAAGCATGAACAGCATCTTAAAGCACTGTTTGTGTTGGTTTGCTAGAACAGATGTTTAAGCACCAATCTAAATGTGCGTGTGTCTTGTTAGTGAGGTGTTTAAACCTTTAAAAGGACAGGTTTATGGCTGTAGACCAAGGACAACATGGATCCTGTATGACATTCTCATATGGCATTACAGTCTGACAATGGCTTGTGTAAGAAATGGGAAACATGAGGCCATTTTAGAAAACCAGATTCAAAAGTGCTTCCATGAACATCCAAATGAGGTCACACTCTTTTCATGGATTTCTGTGTTACCAAATGTAAACATCTGTGACGCTTATACTTTTATCCATTTAAAAGCTGTCCTGAAGGCAGCTAATGGATTCATCTTGTTTTATTATTTTGTCTACCGCCTTAAGTTAATGTTGAATGAAGTGCTTTATTTCTAAACACTTGGTTACAGCATTCAGAGAGTTTAAATGAAGTATAACAAGTACAACACATTAACGCTCTCATCTGCATGTGCCCCTGCAGCTGACATTTTAGGAAATTAGATGAGGGTTCTGGTTGTGGAGGACTAAGCTGGTAAATGCACACACCCACAAGTCTCTGTGGTTCCACTTTACACTCTTAAAGTCTAATCCTAAATTCCTAAAAACAGTCTGAACCGAGCGGAGACAACCGACTCTTGTGACCACAAAGTAGAGGCCGTGGTCGTTACAGCAATATAAACTTTCATAGATGGAATTAATCCTGTCACAGAAGTGTAAACATAGACCTGATTTAGAAAAAAAACCCTGGAAATACACACAAGTTTAAGGCTTAGATGAGATGCCTTTTTCAATTTCTTTAGGATTATGGCTAACTGGATATTTGTATCCTCCACGTGTATCAGACTACTGGCGGTGACTGGATGTTCAGAGGGCGCCTTTGGAGACACACACACTTGAATGTAGCCATTTTGTTCTGAAAAAGAACTTGTTGTTCTGAAGTCTTTACACTGGCTTCCTGTGTGTCAAAGAATAGATTTCAAAATACTGCTGCTGGTTTATAAAGCTTTGAATGGTTTAGGCCCAAAATACATTTCTGACCTCCTGCTAAATTATGAACCATCCAGATCTCTCAGGTCTTCAGGGACTGGTCAGCTTTCTGTCCCCAGAGTCAGAACTAAACATGGTAAAGCAGCGTTCAGTTATTATGCTCCAAATATCTGGAACAAACTCCCAGAAACCTGCAGGTCCGCTGCAACTCTGACTACTTTTAAATCCAGGCTGAAGACTTTTCTTTTTGCCGCTGCTTTTAATTGAACTATTCACATCTTAAACTGCACTGTAACTTTTATCCATGTCTTTTTTTTCTTTTAATGTTTATTTTATTATCTTTTCTTTTTAATGATTGATTTTAAATGCCATTGTCTTATTATCTTTCGTTTTTTGTAAAGCACTTTGAATTGCCTTGTGTTGAAAGGTGCTATATAAATAAACTTGCCTTGCCTTGCCTTTGAGGTGACCTCGGCCCAGGGGGGCATATTTGGCTGTGATACGACTGAGATCAGTATTTCAACACAACATTGACTTTAAAAGAATGGTTTCAGCTCCAAGACCCCCAAAGGACGGACTAAAGGTCTCCAGCATGTGTCCCTAACATAGGGTGTGCAACTTGGTTAAAGGTCTCACATTAACTAATATTTAAGTTTTGCTTTAAGGTACAAAAGCCACAGCCACAACTAGAGTCTCTGACATACAGTAGATGATACAGACCACAGTACATCCTGAAACTGGCCTATTTCCCACTGCATCTTCAACATTAAACAGCAGCTGCACATCTGTAGCGAATTATTTTTTACATTTCATTTAGAGTGCTTGTCATGTTTTTGCAAAGAGGTATATTTCTGTTTTCAAGTTAATCTTCACATCATGATTACGATTTGTACTTGCTAAAGATGTGTCATGCACACTGGCTTTTTCTTCGGGGCTATAAATAGGAACGTCCCTGCTAAAAGTATAATCTCTAGGGATCATGTTTTATTTTTGAATTTAAAAACAAGAACCAACTTCATTGGTCAATCAGGAGATACTCTAGGTCTAGGAAACATCCATCAGGCTTGCGAGGGATGTTAAAATGTTATTAAAAACAAGGATTTAACATTGAAAGCATATAATACTGATGGACATAGGTCAAATTAGAGATGATACCTAGTTTAACCCTTCATACACTGTGTATGTGTTCAGAGATGCTTCATATTTCTCAGCCTAAAATCATCAGTCATGCAACCATAGAAAACTCCCTTCATGTGTTTATATTAACCTTTTTATTAAATGTGTGCTTAACGTGTCTGTCACTTCAATCCTTGTTATTTTTACTGCAGGTATATCAGAACACCCTAAATACATGAACAGCTGACATTAGGTCAACTTCTGCTGAGAGTGAACGCTCAATATAATTTTCAAAGTAAACTCACTGGTATGAAACTATGACTAATCCACCCACCACCACCAACAATTTTGATCAAGGTTGTAGAAACAAGAAAGTAATGAAAAGAAAGGAAATGTGAATGCATATCATGTGCTGGATCTACAAATGTAAAGAGATACAACTGAAAAAACGACTTATCTGACAACTCAAACAGTTGAGAGTGTGACTGTTTAGTGTGGACTAGTTAGTGCGGACTGGCAATTCTTATTTTTTTTGTTAAAGCAATGACATATATAACCTGTGCCTCAGTTATATGTGCTGCTATGATATACTGTATATGCTTTTGTTTGAGAAAGACTAATAGAAAGAGAGAGTGACAAATAGAAGGATATGCAACTGGCTATTTTTATGATAATGTGAAGAACATCAGCCACAAACAGTAATTTGGGGTAATGTCAAGACATGAAAGAGACAATTATTGAGTGCATGTCAAAGCATGTTTTCATTTAGAGGTATTTGTTTGGTTCCACAAACCTTTCAATTTCAAGAGGTTTAATATTTAGTCATGGTTTACATTGCTAAAAAGTTGAAAGTACATTTTAAGTCCTGAATACACATGCAGTTTGACTCACCAGCATGACAACACACCAGTTGAGGATTCCTCTGTAGTTGCTGTAGCCACTGGCTGAACTTAAGAGAGACTCCTGGAGGACGTGACAGCTACGTGGAAACACAAAGTCAACAGTTTTAAGTTTTATTGACAAGGTAGAAATGTTTAGGGCTAATCAAGCTTTTTAAATTCCTTTCTGTCTGTTTACCTACACAGGCTCAGGGGTGAAATCTTTGGTAACGTCCCTCAAGTTGCTCTCATACCTCCATTAATATACATTCAACTGCATCTTGATTCTTTAATTGAACATTCTATAATAGAAATGAACTTTTATGAAGAAGGAATAATGTTTACATTAAACAGGTTTATAAACAAAGTTTCTTCCCAAATCAATACATGATTTGGCATGAATTACAAATGTTAACTAATTTGAGAGGACAGTAATGATGGCCCACCTAAAACAGATCTACGTTATAGGTATTTATTTTCTATTATATAGAGTTGTATTTTATGTTATCTCTTTACTTTCACATTATGTTTCTTGTTACGCACCAAATCACAAAGACACATTGTTTGTGCAAACCAACTTAGTCCTACAAATGCACCAGGCACTGGCGGAGTTGTGAATATGTAGCTTAAATGTACTGACCAAATTGTCCAAAGTTCATTGTGAAAACTGAGGCTATTCATCAGGCAAGAATTTTTTACACAACCCCACGTGACTGAGATAACGGAGCAGAAGTGAATGACAAGGGAAAGGCAAACAGGGAGTAAGAAGTAAAGAACAAACCGTAGAAGGCAGAACTTGAACATAAAGGAAGAGGAGAAACGTAATGTGGAGAAGCAGAGGAGAATATGAGGTTAAGAGACATGAGTGATTTGAGGGAAGGAAGGAAGGAAGGAAGAAAATTAGCAGTTAAAGAGAGGAAAGAGTAGAAGGGTTCCTCAAAGGATTGCAGAAGCACATATGCCTTTGTTGACTCACTGCTACTGTAACACAGGAAAGTATTACTCAGGACTATAATGTGAATTACAATAAATTAATTTCCATATTATGGCTGCATCACTTTAGTGCCCAAGGATACCAATGTTTATATCTTACACTACAAAATATATTGTTGAACACCAGCCAGCAAATTGGCAGCTTACAATAATAAGACAGAGTGGCTTCCTTCTTATAACAATGCAATTTATCAAAGGTGAGGAGGACATATCTGGTCTGGCTATTGTGTCTTCTATCACAATATCTGTTCTAACTCATGCGTACTACCTACTTTTGACATGTATTTAAACTTAAAGCTAGCCTCTCCATCTTTTATAAAGTCAAAGTGTCATCTCAAGAAGGGCTGCTTAATGTATACCTTTCTTAACATTACAAAAATACACCCGCATGAATACTTGGTTTAATATGAAAATGCATCTAGAGATGCTTCCACTCTTCTAACCTAAACAAATGATGTACCAGGTGACACGTAACTAAACCTTTATTAGCTTGGCTTTATTTAGTTGTATTAACTTGTTGACTTATGTTAGTCAAAAGTTAAACACTTTGTAAACTCAGATTGTTAATGTGCTATACAAATAAAGCTATTTTATTATCATTGTTGGAATGATCTAAGGTTGATATTCCATTGTTTATGAATCTGCTTGTGTCATTTTATATGCAGCAGTGTATTGTATTAGGCCACTATTTGTAACAGCCTGCCCAAAGACTACAAATGATAATAAACTCATAGCTAACTCTGGCATATTTAGATGGAGGAGGAAAATGAAATGTCAACTAATAGCTGTTCATGGACAATGAATAAATGAAAAGGACAATCATAATAAACTGGCACAAAAAAATGACAATCAGCAAAAGGAAATCCAAAATAAACGCAGATTTTATACAAACGATCCACTTAATGAGTAATGATGACACATAACGTCATGCAAGTATGAAAAGGTTACCTGAGTCTCTCGTTAAACTCCTCCACCACACTCATGTGTTTTCTGCTCGGACTGTGTGGGGGCTGCCCCGAAACCCCCATCTCTCTGTCCGGCTTCCCGTTACTCGGATGCATGGAAACATCGTCTGTTTTGGCTTCAGCGCCGGGGCTCTGTGGAGGTTTCTCCCCGGCATCGGGACTCTTGCTCCCGTTGGCTTGTTTCACCGGTCCGCTGCCGGTGATGGTGGTCCTCCTCCTGCGGGTTACGGGCCCTTTCATCTCGGCTCTCTCGCTCATTTCAGCGGGTCAAATCCTATGGTCAAATCACGCAGTTTTTACCTGCCGGACATCGCTGCTTGTCTGGCTGTCTCGGGTTTCTCTGTTATCATCCGGAGGGTCACATCCAGAGCGCAGAGATCAGTCCCAGCAGGTCCGGAGAGTGCCCGGTTATGATTAGGCGTTTCATCACCACTACTGCTGTCATTAAGGTTGCCACGTCGGTGTTGACATCCCCCTTTCGAGAAAAATCCAAATCTACGCTACTCAATCCACTTCCGTATACAAAAACGGAAATGTACTGGGTAATATCCCATGGATGTATTATAGTGTTGTATCAGCATCATCTAAAATATTATTGTAAAACATGATATATTCGCCATAACAAAGATATAGTAGATTCAAGACGTGATTATATTAGCCCCGCCTCAACAATTAAAGGCCCCATCATTATATTGTATTTATTGTATTATCTATTGAATAGATATGTATATAAACATTAGAATGATATAGGTCAGGGGAGTCTCTGTAAATTAAGGTTAGTCTCTCAAACTAAATTACAAACTACTTTTTAACTTCATCAATCAATTAATGAAGATCTGATTTTACAAGGGCTAATACATAGGGTATACAGTATAGGAGCATATTGAAAGTGGGGTCCCATGCTGGACTAACCCATAGTCCTCCTAGAAATACTTTTGAAACAGGTGAGGAGTAGAATTGTTGTCTGTTTATGTGTTTAAATATAAAATGTGTTGTTTTTGTTGGCCATAGAAAGGGTTGTTATGTGCTACTGTTAGCAGTTTGTAAGTTACCAGAAAGGAAATGAATTTGTAAAATCACATCACTGGCATTCTGACATAACACTATGGCTATGTTCATAACTCAAATGCAAGTCCATGTATGCATAAAGCTCACTGCACTTTAATCAATTATATTGATTCAAAATTCATTCAAATTCAACAGTTTAAAATTAAAATTACATATGCATATTGAACATTTAAACTGATGTAATAATTGTGTTTTCTTTTGTTCCACATGTAGGATTTAGGAAGTGCTCAATATAAGTGGCACTGTCTTTTCTCATTACTGTGAACAGCCTATTCATTTTATGAATTAATTATCTCTTTCAGGGAGAGATGAAACAACTAAAAGTATTCCACACGTCATGCTTTGTGTAAATATATTGACATAGGCTAGTTGTGTCCAAAATAATAACAATTTACCCAACAGCTGCTAAATGAAGATTTACTGTTGCCTTGAAAAAAAGGAATGCGTTCAAAGTAAGTAATTGAGCAATTGCGTTTGAAACATAAACATAAAACAAAACACAGCTCATTATTGCTCAAATTTCAGAACTACAAAACTACAGTCAAGTCAGCTTGCAGTGCGAGTCGGTAAGGAGCCAATGGCATTCGTAGTACATGTCACGTGTCAATTCTGCCCAATTGGAGCGTAGCCTGATTGTCTCGTTAGGTTGATTCTTTGAGAGACAGCTGTTGAGAGAAACGTTTAACGTATAGCTAACTTTGGTCAGTGTTTTTACCTGTTCGGAGGCATCTTTTTTATTTGTAAATCGGTCTATGGCTCAACACAAACTTTGTTATTAGGTTGTCAGCTTTTAAAGGCATGAACAGGCTCAAACAGAAGAAACAAAACGCAGGAGTTGAGGTGAATGGGAATGGATCTGTCACAAGAGGTGAGTCAACTGTCAGATAGTTAGCTAGGTAGTGTTTCATAAACGTGTCTAATAAAGACATATATACAGACAAGCCACACAAAATAGTTTTCATATTAAAACACACACTATATTGATCCACCGTAGGCTAACGTGTAGCTTACAGACAGAAACGTGACCTGCTCTGGCTGCAGTTGGAGAAATGGCAGTGAACTTAATACTATTACTAGCCAGCCATTCAAGTCATGAATCATGATGTGTCCGATGTTGTGCTAACCTGTTTCTAACATGGTTTCTAATCTCCGGTTGTACATTTGTTTACAATCTTGTCAAAGTAAACATTGGCAACATATCTGACAGTAGTGCCTGCGTGGCAGCATGTCTGCCAACTTGGACAATACTGCTGTTTGCCAGACAGAGGAAGTTGGATATGGTTGTGTCATCATTCACTGTCTCTAAAACAGAATATACAAACAGACAAACAAAGATAGCTATGCCATTAATTAACACTGGGTTTTGGTTTGACCCGTCAAGTAATTCAAACTCTCATATCTTATTTTCATTTGATTCATTCTCGCTGGCTGCAAATCACCTAACTACTGTACTGTCACATGTTTGACTCTTTATGATCAGTCATTATAATGGCATGGTTTTCACGTAAGAAACTAAAGCAATCCATTAAAGAAACGCCATGTGTTTATTATGTGTCTATATCTGTATGTGTGTTCCATGCATATGATTGCTAGCTTCTATTTATAACTCAAACATGGTCTCCTCCTCCCTCCTCTTCTTCTTTCTCCTTCATCTTCCTCTCCAAATCGTTCTGCCCCTCATCCTTTTTCTGTCTCTCTGTTGCAGAGCCAGATTGTGGGAGGAAACAGAAGTTAGCTGAGATCCATCAGGCTTTGATCAAGTAATGTCACAAATACCAGTTGCACTTTGCTTGTTATGGATATTTTCTCATTATTATTGCTTGCATGGCATTCATTAGGATGTATTATTTACCTCCCATGAGTTTGCCTCAGTAAGCCAAACATCCTGTGGTTTTGTTGATCTGGTGATAAAATACAACATAATTACTCTGACTGTATTTTATAAACACACTGGGTGTTATGGTTTTCCCAGCACATTAGGTGTAATTCCCACAATAGCTTCCCCTAAGAATCTGTTTTGTAGACATCTAAAACGTTTTGGGAGCTTCCGTTCCACATGATGTGTTTTCCCGAGTGGGAAAGCCTCTCCCTTTGCTGCATGCTGTTCCACAATTAGATGGTATGCATCTATCCGTAGACATTGACCTTCATCACTCTTATTTTGCGATAAACAAAAGTATTCTTTGTCCCTTCAGCCAAGACATGCGGACACACTTCTGTCCCAGTAGAAAAACATTAACAGTGAAAAATACATGGAATTTGTCTGTCTTGAAATTGATCATAAAATCATTTTCAAATGGTGTGTCGTGGAAGTGAAAGAATGATTGACCCGCTACAATTTACGCTAACCCTGCGCTGCATAAACATACTTATTTAAGTAATTTAGTTTCACATCCTGCTTAGTTTCATATACATAAATGTATTATTACTTGAATCAAAGACATTTCAACTTTATTCCTGAAGTAAGTATTTCTGCGACGGACACTATTGATCATATTTAGAGCCTCTAACTTTTGATGACCGGAAAATAAGTTTGCTGTGTAAACAGATAAGAAAAGCATCACACTTAATGTCCAATTCTGACTTTTGAACTCCCAGTGATCCAGTGGACATTGAGACCCTGAGGAGGGCAGCAGGCAGTAAGGGAGGGCTGCTCACCGATGAACTGAGGAGGAAGGTCTGGCCCAAACTATTGAACATCAATGTGTACGATCTGCCTCATAAACCTGGTTAGTGGTTTATTTTCATATGAACTGGGTTGAATTATACGACATGATACTTCATAATTCTGTCACTATTACTAATAGACTAATGCAGGAATGACATAACCTGGAAGTTAGCATCCCTCTGGTTCCTTCGACAACAATTAAATAAAATCTTTCCCTAAAGTTTGGGAATATAGCAGAAAAGATTTTCTAAACAAATGAACACCACTTATAGGATTATTTTTCAAGCCTTAATGCGGTGGCAAGAAGTTCAGTAAAAAGCTATTTTTAGGCTTCACAACTTCACCACGGTTGCATGACTTTAACATCACCACCACTAAAATAAGAAAAGATAATGTTCCAGACAAACTCTGGTAATTTAGGGACTTGTCTGCAACCACGTTTTTTAAAGACAAGTTAAAGTGAGGATTACCTGACACCTATCTGGCTTTAAACCCAATAAAAACGTGTTGACTATGACAAAAGGGAATCGGAAGTGAGTAAATGCTGACTCATATTTAGGGTATAGGAATACATTCTACATCTCTACACCGACAACAACAATAATAATATCTTCTTTCTTCATAGGTCGAGATGTGAGGGAAAACCACAAGGACTTTAACCAAGTAGTCCTTGATGTCAGGAGGTCTATGAAGCGGTTCCCTAAAGGTGTGTGTGTGTGTGTGTGTGTGTTTGTTTTATCTTTAAAGATAGCAGCATTGCTCACAGTGCCATTCAACACACCGTACCCCCGTACTTAGCAACATATCTGGAAAGGCTTAATAATTAATGAACTGAGTAAAAGCTGCAACAGGGAACATTCTTATGTCACAAGACGCCTGTGTTGTCAGCCAACATCAGGAAGTTGGGAAAGCAACAGAGAAAAGTGTCTTATCTAGAAGCGAGGCTGTCAGTTCAGGATAAGAGGAAGCAACACATTTTTTGAAACTGAAAAAAGCTCCATGGAATGAGGGAAAGCTGGACTTAGAGTGTTAGATGCTTAATATAGTTGATCCCTTTCTGTTTACTAAGCTGCTACACTACAATTTATGTCATTTTGCTGTTACATGAAAAGTAAGAATGATATCATTTTTGGAAATTAAACTTCATGTTTAAAGCACACGCACAAGCAAATCCTATTCTTATTCTCAGGTCTCTCTCAGGAAAATATATTCTGATCTCATTAAGACTGCCTTATTTAAATAACATAAAAAACCCTTTTATTACCTGTGTTAGTTCTTTTTGAAACTGTTGTTCACAAGCAGTCAGACAAGAGTTAGATAACTTATTTTGAACTATTCACTAAAATGACAATCACATGAATGTTAGCTTTCCTTTAGGGTGTTTTTTCTGTGAAGGTTTTATTTTAGAATGATTCCTGGCTCTCCCTCAGGTATGCGAGCCTCAGAGAGGGCTGTGCTTCAGGAGCAGATGATTGACATCATACTGGAGGTTTTGAAACACACCCCCCAGCTCCATTACTACCAAGGCTACCATGATGTGGCGGTCACTCTGCTGCTGGTGGTTGGGGAGCGGATGACCATCGCCATGCTGGACACTCTGTCCAATCACCATCTCAGGTTGATATCTTTTTTGCGAATCAATCCATTTATATATGCATTTTTCATCGACTTTAAAGGCGACAATCTTAAGGATCCTGAAGATATCTGTTTATTTCTTTTTGATGAGAAGGGGTATTTTGCTGATGGGTTATTAATTTAAATCTGCAACCTTCTTTCTTTTTTACTGTATCAAATTAACCAACCTTATCAACACATGTTTAGCAGTACTATTGATGTAACCTGCCTGTTTTTTCTGTAGGGATTTCATGGATCCTACCATGGACAGCACTAAACACATTTTAAACTACCTGATGCCTATATTGGAACAAGTTGATACAGAACTACATGACTTCATGATCAGGTACACACACACACACACACACACACACACACACACACACACACACACACACACACACACACACACACACACACACACACACACACACACACACACACACACACACACACACACACACACACACACACACACACACACACACACACACACACAGTTTGCGTTTGTACTTTACTTCTAATTTCTTCGAACAAAAACATATCTAACTCTTATTCTGATTTTGAATGGATTTAATGGAAGTCATTTTGGACATGATGTAATGTTACCACTAGAGGGCATCCACGTGTTGATTTTCACCTGTGAGATTCACACAGAGACAAAGAGTGAGTTTGTGGTTTTTGAATTGAAACTCAGTTGAAAATGCATCAGTAGTGTTCTCTTTTGGGAGTTCTCGTGTCAGATGGTCCAACAGCTGTTTCAGAGGCTTTCCTGTCCCACCAAGGTGTGCATCACATTTACCCTTATTTGTGAGGCGTAATTAGCTATAAAATGATTCATGATATTTATGCAGTTTATCGAAAAAACAACAAAAAGCTTGTTACCGATATAGGAGGACTGTAGGTACATGTTGAGGTGTGTATTGAAGGCTGTGATTTGGGATGTTTGGGAGTCACTGGATCGTCCACAAAGGTAATTTGATGTGTGGAGGGATATGTGTGTGCTTGCTTGTGTGTGTCTTCAGTACCTTTGCTGTCTTGTTGCCTGTTCATAATTGATGTTGTGCTGGCAACCTCCCTTTTTGCAAATGACCCATCTACTCGCATACAAGCTCACACAAACAGAAAAATTATCCAAAAAACAGACATTGCACTGGCAGGATAAACAACACCGACTTCAAAGTTTGGAACACTCTTTCTTGTGAGCACCTCCACTTCCCCTTACCTGGCTTCTTATCTCCTTTCTGCTTTCCCTTTTCTCTGGCTCCAATTTCATGTTATCTCTTTTATGTTCCTCTTATCACACATGCTCTCTGCCCTTTGCTCTGTCTGTTTATCCCTCCACTGTCCATCATTCCCACCTACTTATTTCTGCTAGTCACTCCTTCAGTTTCCTTGTACTCATTCTTCTTCACTGAATGTTCCTATCTAATATGTATCAACAACTGCTAAGAGTATCCAATTTACTTGAAACTCTTGTCAAAAATAACCAGCTATTTATATCTGCACACAACAAAGAGAGTGGGGAAGAACATTGGATGGTTTATAAATGGTGTGAGAAAAATGTGTTTTGCTCTAAAACGTATGAGGCTATTTCTTTGGACATTTCTGTGGTCATGTCATAGTCTTGCAAGCTAATGTTTCAAGAGCCTCGCTCAGAGCCAGACTCAGGTAGATGAGTTAACAGTTCAAGTATTGCTAATGGTGTTTGACGTGTGCTGTGGCTATTGAGGGGCATTTATACCTTTTTTTTTTTTTTTTTTTTTTTAAAGAAAATGTTCTAAAAAGTCTTGCCGTTTCTCAGGGAGTTTTAACCAAAACATGCAATGGGGAATATTTGGATCCAGTGGTGAAGCTTGAACCTCAGTAGGGGGTAAAATATACATTATCTCAGCCTCTCTGCTTAGTCCATTTTTATAGTTCTTTCTGTGAGAAACCTATTTCATGGTTTTTGGCGAAGTTTAGCTGGATCATACCAGTACATGGTTATCATTTCCTCCCACTGACAACAAATGACTTATACTGTATACTAGGGCTGCTCGATTATGGCAAAAATCATAATCTCGATTATTTGGGTCAATAATTGGAATTGCGATTATTAAAAGCGATTATTCATTGACTTTGAAAACATTCATTTATTTTTTTAACAGTTGATTACCCTGAACTTGAAGTATAATTCAACTGAAAAACCAAAAAAAAAAATAATTTAAAAAAGAAAAAAAAGTAATAATAATAATAGAAAAATAATCGTTTTATTTCGATTACGTTGTTTTTGTAATCGTTGCAAGCCGTAATCGCGATTTAAAATACGATGAATTGAGCAGCCCTACTGTATACCGCACACCATTGAGTGTATCATTACTTTTCAAAATGACTTCCTGCCTTCTACACAGCCATTACTTTTTTATTCATTTTTGAAGAAAAAAAGAAAGACTTGAACTTTGTGATGAATTTTGACCAAGCTACTAGCTGCCTAGCAAATGGTTTAATCTGCCTATATTCATTTTATTCATCCTATAAATTATATTTGTGATTTTATATCTGCATTTTTATTTAGTTCTGCTATTGTAAGTTATTTGATGTTATCAGTTTAGGTTTGTTACTGATGTTTATTTTGGCCAGTTTATTGTAGACAGAGATTGTTAATCTGGTTCAATAAATGTTGTACAGTAAAAAAACTAAACATTGAAGGCATGGCTTGTGTTTCTTTGTTTGTTCA
This sequence comes from Harpagifer antarcticus, assembly GCA_902827135.1. Taxonomy (NCBI): domain Eukaryota; kingdom Metazoa; phylum Chordata; class Actinopteri; order Perciformes; family Harpagiferidae; genus Harpagifer; species Harpagifer antarcticus. The sequence continues at coordinate 3,475,485 of CADEHL010001063.1, forward strand.
CGTGTACATCTCTTTGCATTTCCTCTCAGAGCGGAGGTGGGAACCATCTTCGCCCTGTCCTGGCTCATCACATGGTACGGCCACGTGCTGTCAGACTTCAAACACACCATGAGACTCTACGACTTCTTCCTGGCCTCACACCCTCTGATGCCCATCTACCTCGCTGCTACGGTAAGAAGGCATTGTAGCCAACAGGAAATGAACAACAGGCAGGGACTCAGTTTTGTCAGAAATCCAGGGTGCTTACATGCAAACTGCAGCACACTAACTAACTCACTCCCTCCTATACGTCTGCACACGGAAAGGCAGAGTGCTGTGAAGTCAAGTTAATTAGAAGGATGAGAGGGTGAGAGACAGTGTTATAGAGGGCGAGATAAAAGGGGAAAGTGAAGGAAAAGGACGAAGACTGCATCAGGAAACAGAATGACAAGGAGGGCTGACTGATGTTTGACTGAAAGGAGGGAACAAGAATCACAAAGGGAAAGCCTTTTTTCACACCAACCGTTGTTCTACTGCTGGAGCATGTATGATTGAATATGTGTTAATTATTAAAATGTTTATATGTTGTGTGTGCATGCTTTATCTATTTATGGGTTTATTTGAGTCTGAGTAGGATTTTTTTTTTGCATGTAAATCAGTGTGTACAATTGTGCACATATTGCTCATTTGCATTTGAGGATGTTCTAGTATTTGCGATTTGTGTGTGTAGTGGCTGGGCAGAGGAAGAGTTCTGTTTGAAGTGTGTGAAACAACAAAGCAGAATGTACATTCATGTTTCCTCCAAGGCTGAGTACAGCGCACAGCATGGGGGGTTAACTCCTTATCTGCTGAGTGCTCATTCTGCCTCTCTTGTATCACTAAAGCCATCCAGTTTGCAGAATCTAATCCACATCTGCTCCAGGGTTAACTAAAGTGAACAGCTTTAGGGTTTAAACAAGACTTCAACCCCTCTTTTTCCTTATCAGATTGTGTTACACAGAGAGAAGGAGGTGAAGAAGACTGAGTGTGACATGGCCATGGTCCACCAGCTCCTCTCCCGCATCCCCCAGGACCTCCCATACGAACTTCTGATTGGCCAGGCCCAGGACCTGTTCGACCAGTACCCTCCATCCCTGCTGGCCAAGCGGGCAGCACTGCAGCCCCGCAAGAGGTGAGGGGACAAGCTTTGAAACTCAAGCACAGCCCGACACTGCTGGTGTTCACATCATCATATTTACACTTAGACATTCAAACACAAATCAAGCGAAAAAGTAATCATAAAACCTCAGATGACAAAGAGGGATTATAATTACCAATTGATAGAAGGTTTTAAAGCCCACTCTGCAGTTTAAATTATTATGAGTTGTTTCTTTTGAATGCATGTATGTCCTTTTTGCACATCAAGGCTGCTATTACTTTATTGGAGTAATGTGAATGTAATCAACAGATCCACAACAAGTCCACATGACAACATTGTAAAAAAAATTCAATTTAGGAAATATTCACGTTTAAGATACAGAAGGCAGTGAAAAAGTAGCAATAAATGACATAATATTATTAGTTAATACTTATATACTTAGATGTTATCAGTGAGTGTTCTGTCAATCGACAGAACCTGCACCTTTAGTTTCATCTGAACATGAGATGCAAAAACAAAAGTATTTGAGTGGGATGTAATTCTGTCTTTTACCAAGATGGAGTGCTCTAAAAACACATCTTGACTCAGTGATGCTGCTGACATGCACAGGCCATTTAGTGTGTGTCAGCGTGTGTGTAGGGTATGTGTGTGTAACCAGGCATGTGACCATTTTTCAATTTTTTTTATCATTGAGAAGAAACATAACTCAAATGCACTTTAGTGTGCCCATAGTTCCCCCATCAGTCTCCCTCTGGTCGTCTTTCACTGTTACCTACAGTCATTGTTCAGGAGAGGAAGTGACATCACTTACACATGGCCTTGACTGAAATATGTCCCATAATCCATTACGCCATGGCTACTGACTTAGCAGATCTCTCAAACTGTCTGTCACGCTTTCTCTCACTTGTCTTTATCCATCAGCTGATCCTTCAATCCATCACTTCCTGTCATTCCAGCTGTCAATGCTTCCCGTAAAATCTGACCCTGCACACTTTCACTTACTTACTCTCCTTCTTTCTGTTTTCCAGTCTGTCCATCAGCACCTTCCAGGCGTTTCAGCTTGCCACCCTCCATCAGAGGCCCGACTCCGTTCTCAAACGCCTCACCAAGGCCCAGGGCTCCAGCACCTCCAGACAAGGTAAAGATAGTAACTGTTATCTTAATACTGACTGAGGAAAGACTGCACGGCCTGCGTATAGTGTGTAAAAAGATAGTTTTACTGCTCTTTGTAGGTGGGAATAAATTAATATCGACTGTAAGATCAAACATTTCAAACATCAAAATCGTCTGATGGATCCGTAGTTCTTAAAACAACGTTTTTAACACAACCCGTAACAAGGCAATAAATGTGTCATCCCACACAAACACTGCCCCCCCCTTTGGGCCAATCAATAACAAGTAAACAAATGATGTAGTACACCCATCAGACTAATCAAGTTCACATTTAAATATGCCAGAACAGAACAAAGAGATGCTTTAGTCCCGTCGGTATTGTGAGAATCTGATCAGTGGTGCCTGTCTGTGATGTACAGCCAATCAGAAATATGCTTCAGCATTCCCCTCAGGGAATGTTATATTAAAATTGATGAACATCATTCCCTGCAGTTTCATCAACATTCAATTAGCAGCATCATAGATTAAATGCGTAACGGACAGAAAGAGCACCTCCTGATTTCACTGTGGCAGACATTGAATGGGAGTCAGTAACACACAGACAACCCACTCTCTAAAATGTGATGAGTTTTTAAGTGAAACTAAAAGTGGAATTTATATCTATTTAGGCCTCTAAGTGATCAAAATGAGAGTAGGATTGGTTGTTTAATACTTCTGCTCCTCCCTTGTCTCCACTTTTTGTCTTCAATCCCAGTCGTTGTGGTTCAGCTTTCACCTTTTATGAAACCTCTTGGCCCCTGCATGTCTCCCCTCCTTGTTCTGTGCTTGTAGCCTCTCGATACTCAGGTCTGGAAGCAGCTTTGTCCCAAGAGCGAGGCCAGCTGTGGGGGAAGGGGAACAGGATGGTGAAGATGGCAGTGTGGGGGCTGTCCGCCACGTTCGGGGCCGCCGTGTTCGCTGTGGCTCAGACGGCTATGGACTGGGGACCCGAGGCGTTACTACAACTGTTCTGAGGTGGCGCTGGGGATTTAGACCATTAGACACACAGTGACACATGTTGACAGCAGACACACATCTGCTCTTCAGGAGGATTAACAATGAACAATCAAACGTACACATACAAAGACGTTTAAGCTCTTTTCCCCTGCTGAGAGGAAACAGGAGAGGTAAGTTATCCTGGTGCCAAACAGGTTGCTGCTACTCAACCACAATGAACATATGTTAGCCACTAGCAAGCCTTGGGATGTGTGTGAGCAGCTGGTTGTGTGATATATGTTTGAGTATCTCATACCTCATGCTGCATGTGAGCATGAATGGATGACTGAGTTAGCCTACTGCGCACCTTGACCTCTTGGGCCCCGAGGCCAGAGACCTTTTTTTTTTTTAATCAATCATTAGAATTTCATGCCCCTTTCCTTGCACTTCTGTTGTTGGTGTTTAAGTGCGCTTGTTGGATCTGCAGCCATATCTGAAAAGTGCACATAGCCAGCACGATGACACATGAATACAAATTATTAAAGAGTGGTGTTTTCAGCTGAAAGCTTCCAGTTATGAGCAAAAAAGGAGAGAGGGAGAGAAAAGGCAAAGATGGAGGGAGAGATTTTTCCTGTGAGCCTCTGGTATTAATTGCTTTACGGCGGGTGTCAGCGCATGTTACATTTAGAGTAGAGTTTGTCACACAAAACGAGTTGTTGCTGCCTTAAAATGTGAACATTACACAAGGTTAGCACGCTGCACTCGATGCAAGCAGTTGGCCTTTGGTTGTGTTGTTAAGGGGAAGACACAAGTACTTTTACATTCTTGAAATATTTATCAGGTTGGCAGCAACATCCACCCTGAGCAGCCTTCAAGAGAACATCATATTTCTCATATGCATTTTAAAGCTACTCTGATTATTTTATGTAGGAAGAAATTGTGTTTTTATTTCATTAGGTAAATAAGTTAACAACCTGTATAGCCCACCCTGTAGATATTGTTGAATTAAACATAATCAATGAGTTTCAGCGCCCGAAAAGTAAACATTAATTAATAATACAGGCGTTCCAACTGAGGTGCATACATATGTACAGGGCACGGGGGGGGGGGCTCCGAACAGCAATGCATGCTCTGTGTCGACTTATGTTCTGAAATATTTATCGGCTTTTACTAGCATGTTGCCTGGTTGCGTCTGTTAACACAACTTCACAGGGGTCTCAACACTCCTCTTTTTCTGACATCAGAAATGTTGTGTGCTATCTTTGCACAGTCGGATTTCATGTCAAGTTTGCCCTGTTGATGTATGTTGCTCTGAAGCACATTAATTCAACTGGTGTGTGCTTTGTTGTGTATGAAATTACAGAAGAAAGAGAGAAAATCAAATGTTTAGCCTCAGGGCAATCTGACAAGGATAACAGAGCTCAGTAGTTCACAAACCAATGAATCTATCACTTCATTAAGTAGTCATTTGATTCAAAAGCCAATACATAAATCAATAAACTCAGGTAGTCTGCTGGTCTTTAAGCCAGTTAGGATTCAGACACCGAGTCAGTCGGCGTGCTGCGTTGCTTGTTGGAAAGGCCTCTGCATGTTCCCCTCATCAGTCTGACAAGCTATGTGATGTAAAACATCATGTGTGCGTGGTCGGATGATTAAATGCAATAAGTGTGTGCTTGTAGTTTGTGTGTGTGTGTGTGTATGTCTGTGTGTGTAAGAGAGAGAGAGAGAGGGAGGGAGGGAGAGAGAGGGAGAGACATATTTCATTTTCTTTGCTGATTTAAATTGCTGGGCATCTTCTGTGTTTCTTTTTATTGTTTGCTTTCCAAAGTATCTCAATATGAACTGTCAACACTCTACCTATTTATTTTAAGAGCAACAATCTGAATGGCTATTTATGTAATGGTTACATTGGATTTTATGAATGATTATTTAAGATTTATATTTTTGGTATAAATGAATTGATCATTATTGTTTGCAATTTGAGGGTTTATTTTTTTAAAGTTGATTCAATTTGTTTTAAGTATAAAATACTGTATCTGGTCAGTCATTTAATAAATACATATTTGCTATCTACTGTGTATGGTTTGGCATTGCTATAAAACCTGTTCTGTTATGCTTCTAGGTTTGCAAAGGCTAACATCCCAAAGTTTCCCTCCCACACCTCCTTTAGTGAGATCACTATGTAACACTCACACTTCTATTGGCTAGCGCTCTAACACATTGCACGTGACACAAGGCTGAGCCGTCCAGCTAACCAATCAGAGCAGACTGGGCTCTGGTTTCAGACAGAGGGTGAAAAGAGGTGCTGCGGCACAGGCAGTGTGAGAAACATAAAGAGCTTTTTGAGCATCAAAGCATGTGAACATGTCGCATTAGAGGCACACAATACACAGATATGAACATAACAGGGCCCCTTTAACTCAAACAAAGTCATTATTGCATGTTCTCTTTGCTTACACTTGCACATAAATATGCAGGAAAAACCATCCTGTTCAGGAACTTCAAACATAAGTCAAGATGCTATTTTGCGGTTGTGTTATTAGTGATCATGTCCACCTGCACACACATACAGTGCTCATACACACACTCATAGAGGAAGAGAGTGGTGCCAGATCATAATGAGTATTTAATTCCTGCCCCTGGCTCTTGGCTCGCTTCAGAAGTTTTCTCCTTGTATTTCTTTCTTCCCACTCGCACACCAACACCTGCACTGGACTCAGTCTGGCAGTGGGAGAGGCTTTAGATGAAAAATGATTGAAGCATTTTACTTTGAAGTAAATCAACCAAGATGTCAAATAAATAAGACGGATGCTTTCGATCCCAAGTCTAAAGTTGACCAAATAAGTGTATTTACATGTTTAGGGCGGTAAAGTATGGAAAACACTGCATGTAACTATAGGAAATAGAAGATACGTGATTTAGTTTGACTAGTGCAATGATTTACTTTTATAAGCCCTGTTGAATCATTTCACATTTAATCAATGCTTTTTATTCTCACTTTTTATCAGCCCACATCTGCAAAGATTGTGAGTCTTTGTTGCACTCCACCTACTATCAATGCTGTTAGATCGACTGAATTTGTCAAATATGATAACGAAACCCAATAGATGATTCATTCGTGAGAGGTTTTAACAATTGAATCAGATCCGCTCAGTTTTAATGTTGAATATGAAAGTGTTACATCTTTTGAAACAACACATTTTAAATCAATGTTGCAACTAAAACATATACTAACAACAAAACAAAATAATATAAAATGAGAAATAACAGGAAAAGGAGTTATTTCAATAACTGGATGCGGTGGATTTGATTTGACAGCTACTAATTCAATTTATCCAAAAACACACTACTTGTAAATCAGAATAACTTGATTGTCAAATTCAGAGTTCAGTGTGGTGGTGTGATGAATACACTGAAGTTGAACTCCCGGAGAGATCATGTCGAGCCTCTCTCCACTGCTCTGTCCTCCCCTCAGGTCCTAAAGTCTCCCAAAAGACTGGGCATTTGAATGCATGTTTCTAATATCATGGGTACAAATATATGGAACACACATATCAGGGTCTCTGCACATTGAAGTTATACTGCGATTGTCATCAGACATGTCTTTGAGATGGATCTGATTTTTGTGATCAAGTAATAAAGGTAGTACATTGGGTTGCATGTGAACGTCATTTTTTGACCCTGGAAAAAATGTTAGAAAAGAACATTTCTTGAAAACCAAATACTCAATGACCAGTTCTATCAGGAGCTATTTGTTATATGTGTTAACCGAACCAACCTGCTCAAACTGATACTTACATTTCACTGATGTTAAAAGTTTAAAGGATTTCCCTACACTTGCTTTGCTAATATGGACACTCAGGTTGTAGATGATAGTGAACAAACACACATTTACACAGAGCAAAGCATTTAAGAGCTAGAAGAATTGGTATTAGTATTTTTAATACATTTTATTAAACAAATGATTTTTTAACCAACTATTCAGCTTCCCAAATGTGATTATGTTTAGCTTTTTTTAGCCTTCGATGATCCTAAATTAAATATCTTTGATTCTTAAGCCGTGTGTGAGGCAAAAAAAGATTTCAAGATCACAGTATTCAAATAAGAATTTCCTTCCCTTTTTTTGGAAAATCTAATCGAGAGACACTAAAAAATAGTTGTCTTAACACCTCAAGAATTACACCACAGGTTTTTGTCACAGCGGTTCTATATTATTAAATATATTTGGGTTATAGCCTGTGGTTCAGGCAACACAAGATGTTCTTACATCACAGTATTATAATCAAATGAGAATTTCCGTGCCAATTTAGGAGGAAAAAACAGCAACACTGGAATGATTGTTAGTTGCAGCATTAACGCTTGAAGAATTACACCACAGGTTTTTGTCACTACGCAGTTCTCAAGAAAAAACAAGGACATCCCCATCCTCCTTTGTCTGTACTGTACAGCTGTTGTCTCTTCATAGGCTCCGATAAACTGGCCTCCTTGGGGAAATGAGGTCAGAAATGTGTGTGTGGAGGACAAGGCTGCACATCTGTCCGTCTGACCTCCAGGGAGACGACTATAGATAGAGAGCAAATCAGAGACATGAGGTGAGGCAGAAAGGCGAGGGTTAAAGAGGACCGAGGGATTAGATGAGGGAAAGAGTTATACTGTAGAGAAAGACATCTGGTGGACGAGAGGTAGCCTGGGTCCTCGGAAAAACGTCTTCAAGCGCAGTCCCTTGAGGATTTCTAATGAGCCGTAGAGGAGGTGAGTGTGGGTCAATCAGAGATGAGAGCAGATGTGAAGAGCGATGGTTTGAGTTCTCACAAATCTGTCTGGAGATGTTTCAACACTAAATGATGACCTCCATCCTTCGACACACATACATTAGACACATACTTATCTCTGAACCTCCACTTCCTAAACATCACTGAAGATTTGGGTATCTGTTAGTACATTTAAAGAGGCCCTGTTGTGCTTTTGGGGGGTTTTCCCTTTCATGTAGTGTGTTGTGTTTTTGTGCATGTAAATGATCTGCATAGGATACAATTCCAAAGTTCCCTCAGGAGTGAGTTTCTCTCACACACACACTCTCTCCCCCCCCCCCTTCCTGAAACACCTGAATTGGACTCCTCTGTATACTTCCCTTACATAGTGACATCATGTAACGCTAACTTCTAAGCGGTTGACCATTCACAACAGAACCTGCCAGCTAACCAATCAGACAGAAGGTGAAAAGAGGTAATGCAGCACAGGCAGTATGAGAAAAAATAAAGACCTTTTTGAACATTAAAACATGTTAACAGTGCAGACACAAAATACTAATACGATACCAAGAAATGTGCATAATATACCATAACCTTTGACTCTGGCTTTCTTTGAGGTTCAGGTAAGCCTGTAACAATCTCTCTGTGAGCGAGTATTTATGTGTACAGCAGCTTAGAGCACACTATTGAAAAATACAAAAGAAACAGAGGTGAGATGGTGAAGAAAGTACTGTATGCATGTGTGTCCAAGCAGAACAAAATACTGTGTGTGTGTGTGTGTGTGTGTGTGTTGTGTGTGTGTGTGTGTGTGTGTGTGTGTGTGTGTGTGTGTGTGTGTGTGTGTGTGTGTGTGTGTGTGTGTGTGTGTGTGTGTGTGTGTGTGTGTGTGTGTGTGTGTGTGTGTGTGTGTGTGTGTGTGTGTGTGTGTGTGTGTGTGTGTGTGTGTGTGTGAGAAACATTGGGCACGCAGGGGACAACAGCTGCTCCAGGGGTCTGTCTGATGGTTTTGTTTCCCCTGGTGACACACACAGTCCCACACAGGCACACATGCACTCACACATGCACTCACACAACCTCAGTGCCACTAATAACAGGAGCAGCAGCACCTCAACTTTCACTGCAGACTTTTAATTTATTTCATTCATTGGAGTCAGTTTAACAAACAACATAAGCTCCAGCTTGCCTGTTTGTGTGTGTGTGTGTGTGTGTGTTTTGTAATTGATTGAGTTGATCTTCACCCTGTGGTTTGACTCACTGGAACTGTGCCAAACCTTTAATTAATAGGCTACATCATGTTTAAAGAAATGCATGGAAATCAACCGTAATTATCTTGAGAAGAGTGACATCTGGGGTGATCACAGAATGCTCTGAAGTGAATAACGGATTAACTGAAATGTATCACATTAATATCCCTTTTGCTCAAGACACAGACAGGAAAGGGAACCAGGGAGGTATCTGTATTTAGGAGGTTAAAGCACTTTTTGAGAGACCTGAATTATCATTCATTCCAAGCGGTTTTTCTATCCACCTGATGGATTTAAATCCAATATTCAATTAGCCTTAGCTTTGTTTTTGTTTTCCATCAAATCCTGAGGGAAATATCCATCTCTTTAGCGGCTAAATGCCCCTCCAGCTTTTGCTAACTTTTCCTTTCTGCTGTTTGGTTTTGTGCAGGTAGTGTACAGTGGGATTATCAGAGGTTTGTTTTGTAAATAAAAAAGACCTGCTGCTGCCTAAAACAAAACTAATGAGTGCAGAGAAATTGAACCAAAAACTTTTGAAATGTTGGTTGTAAAATCAAAACGAAAGAGAGTAAAATCACATGCAGAGCTGAGAAATACTGCGTAAGAATCCATTGATATATCAACATTTAGTCTATAGAAGCTAACTATTTTTGATAAATTGTGCTTTTTATTTCAAATGAATGCTCCACATTGGCACACGGCCTAAAGTTTAGCTGTTCTCCTGATCAAAGTTGCCCTCTGACTCAACTTGATCAAACAGCAAATAATCCACAGATTCAATTTGAAAGAAACACGATACAGTTGGCAGTCAACAAAAAGACAAGGATTTTCCCCAAGAGTATGACATTTATTATCAAATAGACACATTTACAAACAATATTTTAACCAGTAAAAACAACAACAATTTAGTAGGAATTCATCTACTATGCTATTTAAAATGGTATCCAGCGTATAAAAACCGACTAAGTGAGCGCAGACAGTTACTGTTGGGAGGGGGAAACAAGCAGGTCAAATCTGAATACTACTTACCGCCACTCACACGTACCCAGCAACTGAAAAGAAAGTGATAATTTAAGAAAAGTGCAAAATTAACTAAACACACACACACTTAAGGGGCAGTGAAGTGCACGTGAGGGCCTAACACCGCTGAATCCCAACTCCCAAGGCTGCCGCTCACGTCAGGGGTGCTGGATCCCTCAACAAAAGACACAAAGCACAATAGTACATCAATTCATTGAGATAGTAAAAACACTAATACTCTTGGGAGATTAGAAATTGGAGCAACAATGTAAACAAGAGCATCAAAACGAACACATAACAAACCAAAATAAGGGAAACAGAACGGTAAAACAAAACTTTATCCCCTCAGATCAACAAATCAAAGAGAGGCAGTACTTGAACATTTCGACCACATCACATTTAATTTACAGTGAAGATCAATCACAACAGTTTAGGAGGCTGGCGTTGTGCGTGTGGAGGCAGTTAGACACACACATATACACACACACACACACACACACACACACACACACACACACACATGCATACAGTACCACACACAAACCCTCTTCGTCTGCAGCCCTTTTTCCCTGCTCTATCCCTCCCTCCCACTCAGCCCTTCACTCTGTCATGGATCAGAGAACATGTCCCAAAGTGCTTTACAGGCAGCACACGTGCAGCATGTCCCTGCATGCTGATGTGACTTTACAGCTTTACAGCAACCTTGTACAGTAGATGTGTGTGTGTGTGTGTGTGTGTGAACATCCATCCATCCAGCGGTGACTACACAGACTGTGAGAAGGTACACCGTTAGACGTGTGGCCCAACATGCTCTGGCATTGTGTGTGAATATTTGAAATGGAGCAACCTCACATGTCACCTTGAACACTGGTGGGACTGAGATGTATGGCCAAATTATAGATTTAGACGATGAATGATGGGTTGAAAAGTGAGATGACGCGGATCTTGAAGTAAATGTCATAGATGACGGTAAAGAGAGTTTTGCCATGATATTGTGTTGTGTATATTTGAATTGTGTCCGTAGAGTTGCTCATTTCCATAACGTTGTACTCACTATTTGCTGACATTTTCAGATATGTGATTTATTCAACTTTTTCTCTCTTGAAACGGATTCTTTCAGCTCAACTTAGAGTATCTAAATGAGAAAAGTGAAGCTTTTAAAGTTGAATGTTTCATATTTAACCCTCTATAAAAGCACAGAATGTGTCTTATTACTGTGAATCTATGATAACCCCAGAGCCTCATTAGCCTAAACCAGAGAAGGTTCATACAGCTTTATTAAAACCTAATTCTCATGTGCGTTTGGTGAGTGTCTGTGCGTCTCACACATGACCTCTGGTCCTCTCGGCCTCGCCTCCCAGGTGTCCCAACCTCTGCTGACATAACCTCTGTTCCCATGATGACCTGAGGAAAGAGCCCCGTCGAGTCTTGTGTCTCCAAGCAGGTTGTTTTAGTTTCACTGTCTGTTCATTGTCTTGGATCGCCTTCTTAGATGAGTATGTGACTCTTGTTTTATATGTTATATTTTGCTTATTAAGGTTTTCTTTTTATCAAACCTGCACTACTTGCTTTTATCTTATCCCAAAATCCTTGCTAATTAGTATGAAAAGAAACAGATGGTTTGTTGTATGAAAATGTTATTTTCCAACTGGTGTCTTGTATTTCATAGCAGTTGATCTTTGCTGACTGATTTTGGCATTTGGTTGACTAATTTAAGATGTGTCATCATAACTAAGTCGTGAAGTCTTATTAATCTTTAAAACTCTAGTTCTCAGTGGTATAGTGCATCCACTCTATTAACCCCACATACTCTAATTTACACACACACACACACACACACACACACACACACACACACACACACACACACACACACACACACACACACACACACACACACACACACACTGCAGAAAGGGAGCTAACAAGAGATGGGGAGTACATTTTACGCTCAAATTGGATCTGTCTGTGTCAAGTGTGTGCTTGCCGCTAGAAGCACATCTTCAGAGGCTGTGAAACAAGTTTTATGGCGGGAACGGATCAATCTGTCTTAAGTCACAGGGATCTATCTCATGTCCTTCATTTGGAAATGCCTGGCAGAAAAATGTCTAACGCTGGCAAATGTCAACAAGCGTTGAGTGTGTGTCGGTGTGGGTGTTTGTGGGTGTACTTCTACCACAGTGAGGACCAACACTGTGACTGAGTGTACGTCTTCTTCCTGTGTGTTTGTGTGCGAGTGCATACAAGTGTGGGTGTGTAAGAAATATGAATTTGTTGGTAAATGTCAAGAAGTTGGCAGTCTAATGGCTGAGCTGACAGATGATCCATAAAGCCATAAAGTGATTGGTTTGGAGATTCTCATTCATTCTAATGCAACTGTCATCGTGTGTGTGTATGTGTGTTGTGTATGTGTGTTGTGTGTGTATGTGTATGTGTGTTGTGTGTGTTGTGTGTGTATGTGTGATATAGAGCAAAGCAGTGTCGTAGTATATTTGCAGTTTAATTAAATCTAGACTTGTTGAATGTTCGTTTGTCAGTTTCTTGTTTCAGCTCTTCACACTAACTTTTGCTTGAGGATCATTGAGAAGATTTAGGAACATGTTAATGAAATGCAGAGATGAAGGTATTTCTTTTGTGCGCTTTAACAATACAGAATATGAGCGTTGTTTTAAATGTAATTAGATGCATTGTTGGTTTTATGATTATGTGTGATTTACGTACTTTAGACTTTAATGGAATTCAATGAAAAGTGAATGTTCTACCTTCCAGAGTTTTGTAATTTCATTCACTAAGCAGGATTTTTTTTTATGTATCAACAATCAAAACCAGCACACACTTAAAGCTTATCTCTTTTGTGAGTTGCAGGCTCACAGAATGTGCAGTGTCTGTACACCAAACCCTCACATTGTATCAATGACTTCCTGTCATTACACACTAAGGCAAATTCCTTTTATGCGAAAAACTTCTTGGCTATAAACCCTAATTTCTGATTTGCAAAAATACAGTTACCAAGGGTCCCTTGTATTGTCCCTAAACTCAAGTGGCAGCTGTTTTCTGGGCCTTGAGAGTATACGGTCTACTTCATATTCATTTGAAAAAATAAAAACCATCAAGGAAAGACATGAGCAGCAAGTGACACTGTTGCTGCAGCCTAAAACTTGCACATGTAGGCTGACTGAAGCACACTCAGCGTTCAGCGTCTCTCTGAGTGACTGTGCCTCTTTATAAGGACAGCACTGCTTAGTTAACATGGAAATAGCTCTAGAAAAGGTGAACAAAGGACACCTTTACCGCCAACATCAGGTCGAGAGCTGTGATCTACTTACTATACTTTTTAAATGAGGTCCACGCTCCATTAGACGCCTAACGGCCGACCACAGTGGTACACTTTAGGATGTTCGACTCACAATCCCTAAATATTCATCCGTCAAAAGAGGCGTAGAGAGGAGACAAGTTATTCACTGCAGCTGGTGAACAAGCAAAGGGTTGTAGGCTCTTAGACACGATCCAAAAAACCTTTTGGGTGCTTCCAATTTCCAGATTTCCTCTCCTTTATAAACAACATTCAGCTAAAGCAGAAAACATATAATGTGTTTCGTGAGAGGGGAGCTCCAAATCTAATCTCCTGGTTCAGTAGTTATGCTACACTGGCCATGTAGCTGCATTACACCATGATGCTTCCAGCCTCGTGTTTTGTTCTTGTCCAGGGCAGAACAGAAACACCACTGCAAGGAGCGATTTAAAGCTTCCAATGTTGTTGTCAGCTCAGTCAAGAAAATAGACGAGAGACAGCAGTGGATAAAAGGACATTAAACTACATGAAGACAGGCCGGGATAAGATCTATCAAAATGTGTCTTTTTACTGGCAGCAGCCTGGACACCAAGAGGAAAATGCAAATCATTGCTTCTTCCCAGGCAAAGAAAACACTGTGAGCCAAAGCCATAAGCCCATATCCACGGCCACAGATTATGTTATAAATAAGTGTATCTGAGCGCATGCAAGTCGATGTTTGATTACGCTGTCACTACTTCGGACGTGACATTACGTCTCAATCTCATTCCACCGCAGATCTGCTCGGAGCTGGAATTGACTATCAGCTTAAGTTGCCTTCCACCATATATTTAAATGTTTCTGTTTATGGCGGTTTTGGAAATGAAAACGGACAAAATATCCTCAAGTTGGGGGACAGAAACACACACAGACACACACTCACTCAGAGTTATTTTCTCTCTCATTCCTCCCACTAAAGGATGGATCTACAGTGTCTTACTATTTATAAAGATATCTCCTCTTTCTCTATGTCTTACTACAAGAGCAGACACACAAACAAATCTAACATTGATATTCAACCAATAGTTTAAAGGTCACCTATTTTGTCTTTTATACATAAACATAACCATAAATTGTTCCAAGGCCAACGGTGTGTGAATCTGTGTGAATGTTAGCTTCCTCGAGCAGGTGGCACCTTTAATTGCAGCCCCTGCATCTGAGTGAAGGGGGTGTGAATGGGTGAATTATGCCTTGTAGATGTAATGCGTTTCGAGGAGTCACAAAGACTGGATAAAGCGCTATATAAATACAGTCCATTTACCATTAAAACACCATTTCTTCTGATTGACTGTACATGGCAGAGAAAAGAGGATGTATTATTACTAAAAGGGAATATAAAAAGCAAGACTCTGGCCAATCAAAGTAGATCTTTTTTAAATAATAACAATTACTGGTTCATTATTTCAGAATAAACAAAGAAACAGAGTTACATTCAAGCAACTACTTTATATTTCTTCTTTTGAAAATATGATGATCATTTTCAAACACCATGAAAGGATTTCTTTTGATGTCATTTCTCAATTATACATATTCACTCTCCCACTCACTCACACCTCCTCTCCATCATTCCCTTTCATCTGTATCTCAGCTTTCCCTCTCTGACCCACCACTCATCCCTCTATCACCACCACACATCGCTGCGTAAATCTGCACTTATTTGGTCCCACCTGTTAGCTCATTCCAACATGTTGGTAAACCAGATAAACCCATATATATATATATATATATATATATATATAGGAGTGAACCGAGAGGAAGCAGATCTTATTACACGTGACCCCTGCACCTCTTCCACTTCCCCTCAAACTCAACACTCATTCACCTGCCAACATCGACCCTTACAGAGGGGCCGGGATTTGTTTGGTGTTAGTTTAGTCCGAGGAATCAGCAAACAGCATTGAGAGATCAATTCACTCAGGGTGTAATGACTATTGATTCTGCAGGAGCGGAGAGACAGAGAGGGAGTTGAATGTATATAGATAAAATAATGCTTCGCTCTCTCACGCTACGCAGAGCTTCTCTGAACCACCAGAGGGCTGGATGTGCATCTCAAGTACACACACACACATTGTTGCAAATAAGTAAACAAGGGACACAAAATGCAGACTTTGCACACACATTGTAAAATGAAAACTGTTGCAACTGGTGTACAGGTATGAAAATGTTTTACCATAGTTAAAGAATAATTGTTGCTGTACAAGAAAATATCTCATTGCAAATACAAGAAACCTTTTGTGCAACGAAAAGTTGTACAATTTAAAACGATGGACTTTTGACCATCCTCTTTTTGTATAATTTAAGATTGGATAATGTTTCTAGAGAGTATATTTGCTTAAACGCTGGGAAATATTCTGGTTCTCAACCTTGGAGAACCCCACCATAGTCTAAAGCACATGTGTCAAACTCAAGGCCCCATCATTTCTAATTACTATTAGATCTGGCCCGCCGGCAGAGTTGTAATAATATTACTTTTGTCGGTAACGGAGTAGTGTAACGCGTTACTTTTATAATTCAGTATTCACACTACAGTTACTAACATTGCCCGACACGCCTTACTTCGTTACTTTTATAAAATAATCACACTCACTGACAGACAAGAGGGGTTTCCGCCGCAGGTTTATATACATGTAGGCCTATGTAATCTGCGCGATATGCGAGACCACATCTCCACGTGCAGTGCTGCATAAACATGGCTGAGTCTTTTCATTTGTACACTCCCTCAACGGGGCCGCTTGCTCTCTTTTGTTGATCGCCCTCTGACGGGTGAACAGTTCACTGTCCCGCTTCATTGTAGGAATTCTGCCATGTCTCTACCACTTTAGTTTGACCATCTCTGTTACTAAATTATGGAATACTAAATAAATAAGTAATTAGATAGCCTACCTTACCGTCACTGCGCTCATAAAGAATGATAAGAATAATGCGTCTTGAACTGGTTTCATTAATTAGTGTCTTGACGTTTCACAGACTGTTAGCTTGTTGTGGTTGGCTGGTAGCCTATTTTAGAGCATATACAAATAAAGACTTGTGTTAAGTCTTCCTTAATGCAATAGTAATTGGGGGTGCAAGTGGAGTCTCGCAGAGGCAAAACTGTGGCGTGCGTACACTGTAGGTGCGCCGCAGTCTGCGTGATCTGCCCTTTAGGGAGGGGCGGGCCGGCCCTGCGAGTAAAGTAACGAGTTACTTTATGTAGAGAGGAACGAAGTAGTGTAATATATTACTTTTTTTTAAAGTAATATTTAATATATTGCTTTTTTTTTAGTAACGACCCCATCTCTGCCCGCCGGTATATTGCATGCACACCTTCACTCAACCCTGAGGGTTTCCGAAGCTCAGAGGCTGAGCCCAAACATTGATGAACTTGCACCCAAGATGAGATGTCAAGTATCTGAACTAGCATCACAGAGCAGCAAACTGAGTTTAATGAATGTTTCCTTCTGCACTTTTGTTCTTGCGACAACAGGGCATGTTTGTTTTTTTTCTTTGAGGGAAATTGTTTTTTTGAAGCTGTTGTTGGCCTGTGGAAAAATGTAATCGTAAGAAATGACTCCGGAAAAGCTGCAGATAGAGCCATGAGAAATGAATGCAACTGACTATTTAATGTTGTTTTTATAGGCAATAATTTAAGCTTTGTTAGTTCCAGGTTTAATAAGTGCAATAAGTTCATTTCAATAGGTATTGCAATACACATTGAAACAGTCCGGCCCTCGACTAGTACGAGTTTTTAAATGTTGGCCCACTGTGTATTTGAGTTTGACACCCAGCTGGTCTAAAGTGTGATTTATTATTCTTTTTTATCATCTGACTTTGATCATATTCTGTGTATAAATAAAGTGAAACAGCCCTAGAAAAAGACACTAAATAGCAAGAATGAAACCTTTTCTATATTGATACTGATGCTGTTGACAGTCATACAGTAAATTAAGCTTGGATTCCTGAAATGTGACCAGTTCAAAGCCCATCATAGTCTGTATCTATCTTAGGTGTCATCACTACAAAGAAATCCCTCATGTTTTCAGTGGTTGAAAGAGCTTTCAGCTTTTTGAACTGTCTTCTTTCCCTTTGCGTCTTTACCTATTGTATTTGTTATCAAAGTCTCTCTTTTCTGTCTACCTCTGTTTCTCACAAGTCTCTTACATTTTCTTTAAACCTCTCTCTCCATTTGTCTCTCCCCAAGAGCAAAATCTGCCGACTCACCTGGTCTCAAAATTGAGTGTGTGTATGTATGTGTATGTGTTTGTGTATGTGTGTGTGTGGCCCTGACAAGCGTTGTTGGGTCATGAATCTTTTACCCTTCCCAGTCATCACAAATCCCCCCCTCTGACAGACTAACACACACACACACACACACACACACACACACACACACACACACACACACACACACACACACACACACACACACACACACACACACACACACACACACACACACACACACACACACACACACACACACACACACACACACACACACACACACATACACATACAGGGGCGGACTGGGAGGAAATAGTGGCCCAGGGATTAATTGACAGACAGGCCCACTTAATGCGCGGCATGTATCGGCCGGCCGGTGACGAAAGTATGTTACTTAAGAAAAAACCCTATGCATTTAATGTTATTTTGGACAATTATTCATATAGTAATCACATTAGCTGAGCCCTTGAGTTGCCTAGAGCAAAATAGTTACAGCATATATTTAGTGATTTTAATGTTAACAGATCATTGATGCAATAACATTTTGACCCAATTTGCCTGACTTGACACATGGAATAAAATATGGGCGTAGGAAGCATCCTCAATTTGGGTGAGACAATTTAACAGGGGGTGTGGGCAGGTGGTGGACCTCACCTCCTCTAGGGGGGTCCGGGGGCAAGCTCCCCCGGGAAGGTTTTTTTTTAAATGTTGAAGTCAAATGCATCCATCTATGGCAGTCAGTAGGGGCTTGGACTGTGAGCCGTAGGGTCGCCGGTTCAAGTCCCCTACCAGACCTACATTTGGAGTGTGGACTTCTACTTGGAGAGGTCCCAGTTCACCTCCTGCCCTGCCGTGGTGCCCTTGTGCAAGGCACCGGACAACCCCCTTCCCCCCTCACTCCCATTGCTCCCCGGACGCTGTACAATAGCTGCCCACTGCTCCTAGTACTAGACTCCTGGTACTAGGATGGGTTAGAAGCAGAGAACACATTTCACTGTGTGTGCTGTGTGCTCTGCATGTGTGACCATTAAAGAGGGTTTCATCCCTCCCAATTCTTCTTCAACACCCATATAAAACAGAACTGTAAACAGATTTACTTTTTCTTTCAACATTTATTTGAACAGCAAGTGGAGGCAAAAGTGACTGCACCCAAAACAATAAACCTGCTAGCTAACTAGCCTAAACTCAACACGTTCTTCTCCACAGCCGCGCGACATCTGAGTCAGACGTCACTTCCCCTTTTTCTATCCTACAGGTACAGTCACTCCCCCTGAACCCCGTTTCCCAGCCAACCATCCCCCCCCCCCCCCCCCCCCAAAGCAAGCCCCTCCCTCTGAACCCAGGGCTCGCTCCAATACTGTATACACAAACTATACAAAAACGCCTTTACGCTTTGGAGCTTATTTATCCATCTGGAAGCAACTGCCAGCTAGGTCTCTCAGTCACTCACTCCTGATCGTTCACTGCGCAGTGACAGCTGCTACGGGCCTGATGTGTGAAATTGAAACTGATAGATAGAACAAAGGTAGCCTATCAAAATGGCCCAGCCCAGCCCAGCCCAGAACACATACAAATGTGGGCCGGTAGGATTTTTTTTTTGGGCCCTCCGGCCAACACACAGCACCGGCCCACCAGGGAAACTCCCGGTATTCCCAATGGCCAGTCCGCCCTTGCAAACACACACACACACACGGCAAGACAAACAGCTCCTGGCGGTGTGCTTCGCTTAGGTGATCTGCTATATGTTAACTTTGTTACAGACGCTCAGAAAAAGACAAATATGAATGAGGAAGCTGGAAGAGTAAAATATAAGAGATGGGACCATGGGAGAGTGAAAAATGAAACACAGTGCCGGGAGAGAGGGAGAGAAATCTTATGCTAAAGGATGGAGGAGGAGGAGGAGGAGGAGGAGGAGGAGGAGGAGGAGGAGGAGGAGAGCTGGACAGGAGAGAACGGTGTGAGCTTATCTCAGTGGCCAGGCTTCAGCGAGGTCACTCTGCAGACTGACAGAGGAAGGAGGTGTTCTCTCTCTGCAGAATGACTCAGAGAACAGAGTAAGCACACACATTGAAATCTTTTTTTTCATAAGTGGGTGGAAGAAATGTGGTAAACATCTCATGAGAAAGGACTGAATTACAAACTTCGCTACAAAAGTGAACTGATAAATTGCATAAGTTTTGATTCCCGAGTTTTGAAATCAACGGAGAACAAAACTCTCAAATGGCTAGTCTTGATGCAGCACCGTAAAATTGCGAATATTTCATGCAGAATAGCCTTTTAGAATATTATTACTTATTTGCAACAGCAATCGCCAATTATATTTGTAATCAGCATTATGAGGAAATTTTTTAATGAACATTTTCACTATGTCGCAAAATGTATCTGAAGAATGTTTACTGACAATGTGTTCCCTGAGAGGTTGTGACATCATAGGTTATCCAAATCGGGTAAAAGTGAGAGTGACAGCATCTTAAAGCTGAATTAGATTAAATGACTACTTGTTTGTAACAGTGTATGATACAGTAATTGCTAATAAATGTCTCTTCAGCTCTTGGTGTTGTTTTCCTTTTATTTAAGACATGAAAGAGCTGATTTTTTAGCTGAAGTTCTAGTTTGGAAAAAATATATACTGTTTACACTTTTTATCACACTGATGCGCACATTTTCAAATCTTCTCTGGGACTTTCAATTAAGGGCACAGGTGTGTGCATATTTGTATTAAAGGTAAATGCTTACATATACATTTTTGCTGAAGTAATATGTTTTATATTTAGGTGCCCCAGTGGCACATCAGGCTGGTTCTGTCGAATCACATGATTTATATGTTGTGGATACAAGTCCTTGTGATCATTGCTGCGTGTCATCTCCACCCCGCCTTCTCTCATCTTTCCTGTCACTGTACGCTGTCAAACACTGAATAAATACCACAAACAATAACACATCCCCTCCCACTCTAGATAAAGCACAGGAAGATTAAAAACATCCAAATGGTCCTAATGCCTCACAGTTTTGCCTGTGAGTGGAGAGAAATAGCAAAAAGACACTGACAGCTTCACATGGGGGAGTCCTGAATAAACAAACGCTGATCCAGAAAGCGCTGATCCAGCCTTTCCTGGGCTCCCTGGATGCAATCACTTCCCTCCTCTCTTCATCTGTTCATTAAGGTCAACCTGATTTTTTGGTGTGAGTGGGGAGAGACGGCGAGGAAGAAGATGAGATGCAAGAGGATTTGGAGCTAATTAGGGGAGTAGGAGGCGAGCGAAGAAGCATATGAGAGATGAGCAAAGAGAAAAGGATAGATGAGGAGGGGAAAATGGGGGAAAAGGGAGAGAGATAGGAAGTGAAAAAGAAAGAGTGGGCAGGTGAATGTGCTCAGTTAGCTCCCTGGTGTTTAATATCGCTCTCCCACTCTTTCTCTCCCCCACCTTTGCTGTCGGTCTCACCCTTACTTCCACCTCCTGGTCCATTTATCCTCTTCTCCATCTCTCTTTAATATCCCTTCTTTTTACCCACTTCCTTCTCCCCCTGGATCCCTCTGCTTCTCTTTCATTCCCTCTCTGTTTCTCTCAGTCGGCTGATTTTCTCTGTTTCACACCTCTGCTATCAGAGGGGACTGGCCAGATGGATGCAGGTGTGTGTGTGTGTGTATGGTTGTGTGTGTGTAGGCAAGTGTGTGTGAGGCAGTAAGGAGGCAGTGCTGCAGAGGCAGAAGAGCATGACTAATCCCCAGGACACACACTCACACACATTGACACACACACACACACACCAATACACGCTTACACACACTGAAGTTGGCACTCGCATAAACACAATTTTCCCGGTGTTGTGCTGACCTGCCAGTGTACTTAGCTCATGCCCAAGTAATTTTTCATTCAAATTGACCAGGTGCATAAAGATGGCAGCTTCTTGAAAAGGCGGTTTTCATTTCTCCCTGCCCATCCTCACGTGAGCAGTGGCAGCTCGAAATATTTAATATATTGTTGAGTTTTTATGAAATCCTAAACATAAGGGTAGTAAGCAATTCCCTGATGATCACTTTTTTAAATGTTTGCTGACAGGATAGATATTGTTTCAGGGTTACATTGGAAAAAACGTTATGGTGAGTACAACCTTAGTCATCTCTGCTATACTGCATTGTGGGGGCAGTCAGTAAAGTCATGTAAGATGTACACAGCCCACCTTTCGATACCGTACAATGCTACATTGTTGAATATTCTACACTGAACAAAAATATAACTGCAACACTTTTGTTTTTGCTCCCATTTTTCATGAGATGAACTCAAAGATCTAAAACATTTTCTATATACACAAAATAACCATTTCTCTCAAATATTGTTCACAAATCTGAAAAAATCTGTGATAGTGAGCACTTCTCCTTTGCCGAGATAATCCATCCCACCTCACAGGTGTGGCATATCAAGATGCTTATTAGACAGCATGATTATTGCACAGGTGTGACTTAGGCTGGCCACAATAAAAGGCCACTCTAAAATGTTCAGTTTTATCACACAGCACAATGCCACAGATGTCGCAAGTTTTGAGGGAGCGTGCAATTGGCATGCTGACAGCAGGAATGTCCACCAGAGCTGTTGCCCGTGAATTGAATGTTCATTTCTCTACCATAAGCCGTCTCCAACGGCGTTTCAGAGAATTTGGCAGTACATCCAACCGGCCTCACAACCGCAGACCACGTGTAACCACACCAGCCCAGGACCTCCACATCCAGCATGTTCACCTCCAAGATCGTCTGAGACCAGCCACTCGGACAGCTGCTGCAACAATCGGTTTGCATAACCAAAGAATTTCTGCACAGACTGTCAGAAACCGTCTCAGGGAAGCTCATCTGCATGCTCGTCGTCCTCATCGGGGTCTCGACCTGACTCCGGTTCGTCGTTGTAACCGACTTGAGTGGACAAATGCTCACATTCGATGGCGTCTGGCACGTTGGAGAGGTGTTCTCTTCATGGATGAATCCCGGTTTTCACTGTTCAGGGCAGATGGCAGACAGCGTGTGTGGCGTTGTGTGGGTGAGCGGTTTTCTGATGTCAATGTTGTGAATCGAGTGGCCCATGGTGGTGGTGGGGTTATGGTATGGGCAGGCGTATGGTATGGGCAGGCGTATGTTATGGACGACGAACACAGGTGCATTTTATTGATGGCATTGTGAATGCACAGAGATACCGTGACGAGATCCTGAGGCCCATTGTTGTGCCATTCATCCACGACCATCACCTCATGTTGCAGCATGATAATGCATGGCCCCATGTTGCAAGGATCTGTACACAATTCCTGGAGGCTGAAAACATCCCAGTTCTTGCATGGCCAGCATACTCACCGGACATGTCACCCATTGAGCATGTTTGGGATGCTCTGGATCGGCGTATACGACAGCGTGTTCCAGTTCCTGCCAATATCCAGCAACTTGGCACAGCCATTGAAGAGGAGTGGACCCACATTCCACAGGCCACAATCAACAACCTGATCAACTCTATGAGAAGGAGATGTGTTGCACTGCGTGAGGCAAATGGTGGTCACCCCAGATACTGACTGGTTTTCGGACCCCCCCAGACCCCCCCAATAAAGCAAAACTGCACGTTTCAGAGTGGCCTTTTATTGTGGCCAGCCTAAGGCACACCTGTGCAATAATCACGCTGTCTAATCAGCATCTTGATATGCCACACCTGTGAGATGGGATGGATTATCTCGGCAAAGGAGAAGTGCTCACTATCACAGATTTTTTCAGATTTTTGAACAATATTTGAGAGAAATGGTTATTTTGTGTATATAGAAAATGTTTTAGATCTTTGAGTTCATCACATGAAAAATGGGAGCAAAAACAAAAGTGTTGCATTTATATTTTTGTTCAGTGTATCTTCAAGCTCTTTATACCACACTGCAAATGGTTTAGAAGAGGCTCTTATTGGGTGAGTTAGGTAATCAGTGATACAGTACAGTGCATCCCTTAATAATCCTTAATTAACAGTTGCAGAAAATAATGTTCCTAATCACTTCTATGGTCTTTAAATTCAAAACAAAAAATGTCCAGTGATATCCAATGTCCCTTTGGATGATTTGCTTAAGCTGTCAGGGCGTATTCAACATTATGGCAGATACAAAACTTAAAGGTACCCTATTGTTATTTTTTTCAACAATATATTATAGGTCTCAGATATATACAAAACATGTCACTGAAGTGTTTGGCTCGAAATACCAAACATATCTTGCATTGTATCATGCCATAAACCCCTCTGTTTTAGCCCTGTTTCAAAAGTGCTGATTCTGTGTCTGTAGCTTTAAATGCTAATGAGCTGCTCCTGGCCACGCCCCTCTGCAAAGTGTTTGGTTTAAGAAAAACACAATGGTGCTCTAGGAGGAGATTCAGGTTATAATGGGGGGCGGTTGTTACCACTGTTGGTTATTTGCTACTGGTTGCACAACCCAATAAAAACTTGTGACATTACAAAGTGGCCAAAATCTGATCAGCTAATTTGCAGCGTTGTTTTTATGAATGGATCAGGACAAAAAGAGAGAGATTATTTTTATCATCTGTTTGTTCACAGTAGTTTAGCTTATTTCTGTCGCTCAGGTTAGCTCGGTTCGGCTCGGCTCGGTTTGGTTCTGTGTAGTTCTGTTCATCAGTATGAATCTGTGTTGTTGATGTTGCTAAACTCATCTAGTTGTGAAATGTAGCAGAATCAATTACACGGCTAGATGCTCCCAATTAGACTAGGCTGATCAATGTCAGCCAAGATCACTGCATAATCTCTTTCAAACACACACTGACACACACACACACACACACACACACACACACACACACACACACACACACACACACACACACACACACACACACACACACACACCAACACACGCACCAACACACACATACACACTGCATAGATGATTTGATAATTAAATCAGTCTGAACAACTAGAGCTTCACTAATGAAGCAATGATCTCTGATGAAATTCATCTGAGATCATTGAGGGAAAAAAAGCCTGTGTGTTCCTGAATGTGTGCATGTTTGTCAAGTGTGTGTGTGAGAGAGACTGTTGAATTGATTTGAGTGAGCATTCAGATGAGTTAGCAGTTTTTCCTATGCAGGGATCAGTGAGAAACTTGAATGTTTAGGTCAATTCTCTTTTGTGTGTTCACCTGAAAAAACCTTGTAAATCCATCGACCGAAGAGACATAATTTTGTGTCTGATTGTACGGCCCAATTTCCCCGCTGAACTCGATCAAAGCAACTTTTTCATCTGCTCTCACTGGGAGGCCCTTGATGAAAATATCAAACACGTCTTATAATGATTGGGACATCCCAGATGAGGTCAGGAGCAATTAAAGAGGAGTGTGTCGACCTTCTCACAGCAAGAGGGCAACAGCGCTCTTTAATGACTCTGCTGACATGTGAATTCATAAAACTGCCCTGGGCATTTGTCCTGAGTCAAATGAGTGAGAGAGACCTGTCCAGCCTGGTGGAGGAGTGACAAGGTGAAGCATTTTTCTTTAAAAATATTATACCACTTTTACAGTCAAATTCATATTTTAACAACATCATACAAACCAAACTTGAATGTTAAACATAATTGGCATTTTAATATCCTTTTCACATAAAGTCTTTGTCTATTTATGTAATCTTGAACAACCATAATTATACTTTTTTGCTTTTGAGCCCTTAATAAGAGGCAATGTATAAGTGACATGCAGGGCCACAGGGGTGCATGTCAACTCTTCCTAAACTGTTGATTTGAATACTTATAAAGGCCTAAAAAGCTACAACTCTGCTGTTTTACACATACACATTTTTGAGAATCTAAAGTCAGAAATGAAAAACAGATATTATGATTCAACTATTGTGTGATATATTTCCGAGCAATTGAACAGCTACTTTTGTATTATCTTGAATATAAATTGTACACTTCTTCTCAGCAACCTCAGTATAATGTGATATAATTACATCAGCTATTGACTCTGTGATGAGATTGTTTTGTGCTTACTTTGCATATTTTATATTGCATCCACTGCATTGTCCATTCTGGAAGAGAATAATGTTTTATTTGTATTATTTTTGGGCTATACAAACTATACATAACTTTGTGTTGCATAATAACTTTTTTTTCTCATTTGCAATCCCTGTTATTATCTCTTTACTGCTTAAATCGGCGGGCAACCATGCGGTGCGACCACCTGGTTTGGACCCGCTGCCTTAAAGGTGGGGTAGGTAACTTTGGAGAAACCAGCTCGAGTGCGCTAGAATTTGAAAATACACAGCCGGAAAAAATCTGCCACTTCCTTACAGAGTCCCTCCTGTCCCTCCTCCAACACACACGAATGCACACATGACCAATGAGGGCACGAGATATAATTTTTGTGCACAGATGGAAGGCTGACCAACACGTTCTCACTCCCAACCCGTCACATGTTGACGGTCGGTCAGGGCCCCTCCCGTCTCTCTATTACGGACAGGGTACCCATTGGAAGTCAGTTTTCAACGGGCAGAGCGTCCCATTGACTTGCATAGAGCTCCCTGAATGTTGGTAATAGACGAGTTGGGATCGCGGCGAAATGCTCTCCGCAGATCCATTCTCACAGCGTTTATCAAACTTTTTCTTACTCAATATCAAGCCACACTTATTGTTTTTTCTTCTTTATTTTAATTGAATAATGTAGGACTTTTGTTGCCGTCAGTTATGGGGAGAGCAGGGGCTCAGACAACTGAAATCTGTATTGTTTCATCGTTTTTTCCTTCTAATTTTGTATTATTTTCTAAACCACACACTGTTATTTTTCTTAACAATAACACATAATTATCTTTGTGTTTATTTATTTGTTTTATTAATAAACATAAGTTGGAGTCCATCAGGACCGAGGGTCGGAGCAGCTCATAGTAGTTGCTTTAGAGAATTTTACACCCGGAAGTAAGTATTCTCTCCGCTTCGCTTGACAAACCCCATGATAGTCCACAAGCTCTGTGATTGGATGTTTGAGTGCGCGCCGAGGGTTACGCCGAGCGTCGAAAAGCACTTTGAAATGGGATGGAACCACGGCAGACTGTCCAAAACTGGATTTTAACGGGTCCACCCCGTCCCCAGAACTACCAACATGTTCTCACTCCCAACCCGTCACATGTTGACGGTCGGTCAGGGTACCCCTCTGAGAGTCAGTTTTCAACGGGCAGGGCGTCCCATTGACCTTCATAGACCTCCCATAGCGTTGATAATAGACGCCATGAGAACGCTCCCCGACGGTCGGTTGTTATTGTCAATATTAATATAATAATTATTTATTTTTTAATAGTCACACTCGATTTCGCCGATGTTCTTGTTGCCCCAGCTGGTCGACACCTCTTTTAGCAGAAACAAAGGCTACATTAATGTATTACATCGATGTTAATCCATGTGTGTGGTTGTGTAATTAATGGACGTGCCGTTGTGCGATTGCAACGCAATAATTTACAAACTATTCAACTACAACCCTAATTATATTTAAAAACATTTTAGAAGGCCTCACGAAATACTTTAATGTAAATTAAAATTTAAATGTGAAGGGATGTGTGTAATGTGGTGATTGACATTATTCACCCACGGATCTATCGGTTGGGTTATTGTTCCGCACGGACATTTTAGTTAACCGGACTTCCTGTTGATGTAAAACAACTGCCGCCGAAACTGAATAATATTCAGTTTCAGTGTATGTGACGTGGATCATAAATATATCAATTAAACAACATCTTCAATTTCTCTTCACAATATAAGTCTCCTTGCAGTATCAATACTAATTCGGCTGACTTTTATATTTGATCCAATCGGTATATTGGTATATTACACAATAACGGCTCACAGCTGATAGAAAGGGACACCTGGTGGTTAAAGCATGTTATTGAAATGTATTATTTTTATAATTAGATATTAATAGGAGACACAGACAGACAAACTAATAAGGCTTTATTTAAACATTAAAGAATACTTTAGGTTAAGGTTTTATTTTGAATAAGAAAAAAGCTTTGGGGGTATACATATTAAGCCTGACAAAGTACTAATATATTGCTTTCCTGCAATGTTAACTATTGCATGTTTAAGTGCTTATTTTAACTGATATTCTAAATATTTATTATACTCTTATAAGATGTATGTAGATAGTATAAGAAATTTGCAGAATACGACAGTTTAATGGTGGAGGTATACACACATATTGATAGATGTCTTGTAATGCACTGTTGAGGAACCTGCGACCCAAGTTTTTCATCTCCGACCTTGTCAGGTATTGAACATTCAATAAATAAAGAACACAGAATTGTTAAATATAAAACACAGAATGTGTGTGATTATACTAAATGATTTACAAATAAACACGACTGCATATTTACAACTGTTACACATGCTGATGTAACGCAAATGTTTCCAACTTGGGATCAATAAAGTACATCTTATCTTAAGATGATCGATGGCTAGTGCCATATTTGCAAAATGTGCCTCTGAACCTTGACAAGTGCATGTTTCAGGCTTATCAATTAACAACAGGGGTCACAGACATAAGACCAGCTGTTAAATAAAGCTCTTCTGACCTTAGCTGGCATGTGGGTATATATTAATGCTGCCCATTATGGGCACAAGCAATTTTCACCCATTTATTAATTATATGTTTTAAATTTGAGTGTTTCCTATCCCCTAAACCTCCAGGGATGTACACAGTTTAATACTGGCAACTTCTTATTATGGGAAATACGAAAACGTCTTTTAAAACTACAACTCCCAGTAGAGACGTGCCCAGGGAATGTTCCATTCAAAAATCAAAATAAATATAACTTAAATATACATGACCTCTTAAATTAAAATAAAGTGAACATTAACACCAATATTATCATTTATAAAATGCTATAACAAAAATAACATAAGCAGCAGATCTTTTAATTAAATATACATACCAACTACAAAATAAGCGGGTATTAAAGTGTAAACGGACAACAAAACAGAAATGGAATTGAAAAGGCCTGATGGTGGCACTAAATCAGAGCCTATTACCTGTTCTCAGTCTTTTTCTCATCATGCATCATGTGTGTAGTGATCCAATATCGTTACCATAGCCTTGTACTTTAACAGTTATTATGAGCCCTGGCTCAGCCTTACTCACCAAGAGCCCAGCGCCTAGCCTTCTTACAGGCAAAGTCACTGATCAAGTCCTTGAAGTCCAGCTTTCTAGCCAACTGGCATTCTATGGACAACATGGCAAGACTGCAAAGCCTTATGGGGGGACAGGGCTGCGGAGCCTAAAGATAGATCTGTTGGTCCTAGCACCAGGGGGAGGGACAACTGATTTAGTATGAATAGCTGCTAAAAATGTCGATGAATGGATGTTAAGAGCATTCCATGGAATATAACAAAAACTATCTCGAGCCGGTGTCTCAACCCACCTTTAATGGAATTAATGGTAAAGATTTATCTAACAGCGTCACTGCATTCACTGATTTAAAATGTTGTTATGATCTATAATAGAAACGACTTTAAAGACCCAGGTGACTAACGCTTTACTTTCCGCTCTGTGTGTGTGTGTGTGAGTTTGTGTGTGAGTTTTTGTGTGAGTGTTTGTGTTAATTGCTAATCACCAACGTGTGGGTTTGCTTTCTTTTACATGCTGCTTTAGCACCGAAAAAAATCTTGATTAATGACATGATCCGTCACCCAGGCAATATGATGATTAACGACATGATTCATCACCATGGCGATATGATGGAAATAAAGCCATTAATTTTACTGATCAGATGACAGAGGGGTGGAGATGGGGGTGAGAGAGATAGACAGGCTGAGTGTTACATGGAAAAATGTGAAGAGAGAGAGTGTAGGAGGGAAATCTGGTTAAAGTGTGTGAAGGGAAGGAGAAAAAGAAGCATTCAGAATATGTGAAGAAGACAAAGAATGAAGAGGGAAATTGAGATTGAATAGGAAGTAAAATAAAATAAAGAAAGACAATGAAAAAGAGGAATGGAGCTTTTTAATTTGGAGTGTCACTCTTTCTCTCTACTCTACTCGACTCAGGACAGGATGTCACATCCCCACTTCTATGGTCTCTGTAGACATGGAGGGAAAGAGAAACCGTGGAAATGTCACGGCAGACTGATCAAGCCATCTCTCAGACTCAAACACGCTGCTTGTATCCTGGTGGTGTGCTCTTTAACTGCCTGCTGGGGCTATTTTTGAATGAAAGTGTCAAACGATTGGTAAAAGGTTTGGATCACACTGAAAGATATTTCACCAGGGACCTTTTTAAATGATGCGCCCAAGAAAATGAGAAGTAAGCATGTAACTGAGTGATGCAATATACAGTATAGCATGTGCATCTTAAAGGGGACCTATCATGCAAAATGCACCTTTGTACGTCTTTTATATATGAATATGTGTCCCCGGTGTGTCAGGGAACTCACCAAGTGTCAGAAAACACAACCCTCTCTCTTTTCCTCCATACCCAAAATCTGTAAAAACGGGGCTTTAACGGATCTGATACAGACTGATACAGATTTGAAAATAGTGTGACGTCAGTGACAAGGAGCTCCGCCTATATGGCCAACTCTCCACCAATCAGGGGAATGAGAGGTTGCCGTGGCATGGTAACAGCATGGTAACAGCATGGTAACATGACGCTTGTAACTTGGCCCCTTCCTTTGCAGGGGGGCGTGGTCAGCTGCAGCGCATGCAAAGACAGGGGTAGAGGAGAGCAAAATAGAGCGAAATGAGGCATGGCTAAATGCATGATCTGTTTGGTATTTTGAAAAAGAAAACGTATAAATAAATATACCTTATATGGCCCTACAATATATTATTCAAATATAGCATGATAGGTCTCCTTTAAGTCAAAGCAGTTGTCAAACTGACAAAAATGTCAGCTTTGCCAATATATAAAAAATGTTATCAGCATTTCTTTAAAGATTAGGTTTCATTTTGAACCTGATTTGCAGATTGATTCCACACTCAATATGTTATGACCCACTTAAGTTAAGCACAAGTTGAATTATTATTTGTTTTTGTGATCTGTATGGCCATCTTGAATGTAAGGGAGTGTGGAGACAAGACAAGACACAAGTTCTTCACCCTACCTAGGGAACCGTTCTAGTTTTTAAAAGAAAGAAAAGTTATTTGAGAAAATATTTGTAAAAGTCTGTTAGTTTTATATCTTTGAGTGACAGCAGCGTGCCAGTCTGAGCTGTGTAATGGGAATGAAGCAGACAGTGTGTTGATAGCTGGTGGCAATGAAGAGTGAGAACCATACCAACATCTAAACATATCAAAGAAACATTTACAGCTATATTTACATGCTGTTTAATACAGCTGAGCAGCTAATAATAGCTAGCTTCAGAGACATCAGTCCCAGCAACCAAGGGCTACCCG